>JAJHZJ010000331.1:3860700-4270700 GCA_023548195.1 Bettongia penicillata ogilbyi | reverse complement strand
AGTGGCCTAGGACAGGGTTTGGCACACTGGGGACACTTAATATAATATAATGCACCTCAATTCCATATTCCTTGAGTAATAAAATAATTCAGGGCCAGGAGGCCATGTGAAATGCTAGGAACAGACCCCTTGATTCAAAGGTATATGCCTTGCTAGGTACATATCCCAAGGAGATTAAAGATAGACACAGATACCAAAGTATTCACAGCATCCCTTTTAGTGGTTATAAAGAGCTAGACAGTCGCTAGGTGGCATCATAGTGGATAAAGCTAGGTCTGGAGTTCAAATTTGACCTCAGATATTTACTAGCTGGGTGACCCTAGGCAAGTCACTTAACCCTGCTTGGCTCAGTTTCCTCAGCTGTACAATGAGCTGGAGAAGGAAATGGCAAACCATTCCAGTATCTTTGCCAAGAAAACCCCAAATGGGGCCACAAAGAGTCAGACAGGACTGAGAATGACTGAATGATGACAAAAAGAACTGGAAACAAAGTTGTTGCTCCACGATTGGGAAACGGCTAAACAACGTATGGTACATAATGTAATGGAATAGGATCATGCTGTAAGAAAGGATGAAGAACGGAGGGAAGGATGGGCAGAATTTTGGACACTGAATGGGACACAGGACTGACTGATCAAGAAGACCTGAGTTCAAATCCTGTCTACGAGGCTTACTACCCGTGTAACCATGGACAAATCACTTAACCTCCAGACCTTAGTTTCCACATCTGCATGAGGAAGAGTATACCCTAGCAGATCTCCAAGCGCCCTCTTATTTCTAACATTGTGTGAGTCTACTCTATCTTCCACAATGCTGAGGAAGCATAGACATCAGACAAACACAAGACTCCTTGATTTCAAGCATTCCTACCCTGAAAAATGGGCATAACAGTATTCACACTACTGTATTCACACAGAGCTCAGGAATGAATTGAAAAAGAAAAAAATGATAGTAAAATAAATTTAAAATAGTGAAAAAAAATAAAAGTTAAGTGTTACTCTTTATTGCTCATTTTCACCAGTTGTATACGTATGGCCGAAGCCCTCAAGGAGACTTTCTAACTGGTTGGGTATCTTAGACAAGCAATCAATTTTCAATCAAATTATTTTTGCCCAAAATTATTCAGGTCATGAACCCTGTATGAAGAAAGTAGAGTTTACATGGCACAAGAATTGGGAAATGGGCAAGAATCCAAAGAACTAGAGCTGTGTAGACATAAATATATTCTTTTCATAGCTATCAAGTCAACCTTAAGTCTCTTCTTCTCTAGTTCTGGCCTGACAAGTCAGACAGTTCTGCAGGCCTGTCAACCTGCCATCCTCTACAGAGGTAGAGACTACAAGCCTTCCAAATCAGGACGTTATGATTTCCACATTGCTAGATGTCTTAAAGCAGAAGCAAGGTAACCACTCGTTGGAGAGGTGATACCAGGAATCCTTGAATGGGTCCAGGCTGGAACAGAAGGCCTCTGAGGTCCCTTCTAGCGACTTCTGCCATCGTGAGGAGAACTATCCAGATTGGATGGAATGATGGGGAGGTTTGGCGTTTCCCCAGGCATTCTGAGCAGACTTCCTCGAGGAACTGGCAGTTAAGGAGAGGGTTAAGATGATGCCTAGGACACTAGACAAGTAAAGAGAGTGGTCCATGCGGGAGAGGGAGGGGTGGCATGCCCAGAATAAACAGCTATCCCCAGCCCTAGGTCTCCTGCTTCTGTGATCTGATCCCATGACAGAGAGGAGCCAAGAGGAGTTGCATGCTAGTCTTTGCCCCATAGCATTCTCCTCTTTCCCTCTTCATGGCTGCCTTTCCTTGAAAACTCTGCAGTGTCAGGACTCAGAGAGAAATAAGAATTAAGAAGAAATCCAATTATGGTCAGCTTTGTTTTGCTTTAGACTGGGTCTCCATCTCTTGCCCAGATTGAAGTCGGGAGGCCACTGGCAGCTCCATCCCAATACCACTAAGCACAGAATGGCTCTGTTATTCTGACCTGGGCTGATTCACCCCTTGGGAGTCAGCCCAGTGACCCTCAACTCCCAGAGGCTCACTCCACTGATACCATCCTTAATGTGAACCCCTTAGCTTAAACCCAACTTCAGTTCCAAATTCCTAAATCCAAGTGATCTACCAGCCTCAACCTTCCTGGCCATGCCACAGGATGCAGGAGGGTACCTCATGGCTGGGCGGGGATCTGCTTCAATGCAGTCAGCTAATTGGGGTCAATGAGTCAGGGAGGGGATATCATCAGATCATAACTGCTCTTATGCATGTGTTTGTGAGGACCTATGAAGACAAACACACATTCCCTTTTCCTTCCTACTTCCTGGTCTTGGGAGGCTATCCCCCAAACTCCTTCCTGTGCCCCCCACCGTTCCAGGCTTCCCCAGAATCTGCCTCCTCACATACTCTCCATTTTCCATGGATCCCAGACTCCTCAGGTCTTTCTGGGACTCTCACATACCCTCTCTTCATTTACCCCAGTCTCAAATCTACCTCACTTTGCCCTACCATGTGACTCCTATTTCCAGTAAGAAAAGTAATGGATTTGGAAGACAGGTTCAACTGTTCACTCTCACTTACTGTTTTTTGACCTAGAGCAAGTCATTTCTCATTTCTGTGCCTCAGTTTCCACAACTGTAAAAATGAAAGTATTAGACTAGATGACCTTGAAGGTCCCTCTGGCTCTAAATCTATGTTCTTATTATACTATGATTCCTTCCTATGGCCAGGTCCTGGATCCCCTAGGACTGTCCCCCAGAGCCTCTCTCCCCCACTGCTACTGTGCTCTTAAATGTTTCATTAAATACAGTGGCATTTAAACTTACAAGGTGGTCATTTGTGGTAGCTTGAATCAGATGGAGGCAAGCTGGAATATTCCTTCCTAGTTTACCTCTCTTCTCCCCTTCCTCCCTGCCTGGCCTGCCTTATTAACTCTGATGGGTTTAGAAGGGCTGGATGGTCCAGCGACAGAGAGAGGAGCCATGAGACAGGGCCTAATGTGGATGAGGCGAGGTGCTTTCTGGCCATTTTCCCCCATCCAACTGGATGTACGGAGCCCTCCTGGAAAGGACAGTGACCTGTTTGCTCCTGCCACCTCTCAATGATTCTCTCGTCTGTCTCCCTCTTCTGCCTATGCCTGGAAAGGAGGAAGGGAGGTGGGGAGGGAAAAAGAGAGAAGGGAAGATGAATCTGAGCCTCGACATATGTGAGGCAGAGAAAATTGGTGCCTTGGCATTCTGGGGGGAGATTTACAGGGCAATTAACATTTTGCTGCCTTCTACAACTGCTGCTCATTCCTTCTCCAGGGAGGAGAAGGATTGAGGAGGAAAGGCTCCAAGACTTCAAAGTGCCTCCAGCCATGAGGCACGGTGTGGATGTGTTGCAGGAGACAGAACGATGGAGAGAAACAGCTGTTCTGGGTTCTCCTAGCTCTTTTGGCTGAAGATGTGGAGAGAGACGGTAGAGAGAAGGTTCCTGGCAACCAGGTCAGGCTCCCAGCACACCGTCTAGCCCTGATTGGTACCCCAAGACCAAGATGCTGTCCGTTCCCTCCAGAGATGCATCATGGGAGGATTGGGAAGGAAAGAAAATTGGATACAGAGGAATTGTGATCCCTGGAAATGTTATCCAGACGTGGGGATTTGTTCAGTGGGCTCTAAGGAGAACACCTGCCTCATTCCTACCCTCCAGGGCCTTTAGAGACCAAATACAAAATCCACAGTGCTTCTGTGATGCTCTAGAGTAGTGGTCTCCAAACTGGGAGTATGTGACTAGAATACTACAGTACTGTTTTGTCTTTATCTCATCCTTCTCTAAGTTCTATTTTGCATAAGCTTTATAATGTGCATAATTGTTAATACAATAGTACATGACTATAACAATTAATATAATTAATTATTCATGAACTTAGATACATATACATGCAAACTGACTTAACTGAAGCAGCAAGACACCCAGAGGGAGAGTCTAAATTCCAGACAAGCCTCCTCCATGACCTTGATGGAGATAGCCCAGGACCCAGATCCTAAGAGCCTTGGAAATGGCCCCTAGACCACTATCCATCCTGCCATCTCATGTCCCATAGCCATCAGTGAATGGAAAAGGGACCCACCTTCCTTCTCTATACAAGGCTGACCAACTGCCGTAGAAGGCTGGTAAAGGTGAGAGCCTTGGGAACAGCAGCAGCCCTTAGCCCATCCATCCCATTTCCTCCCCACTTGCCTATCCATCATTCCTATGGAAATGCAACCTGGACACTGTCATTGGAGGGGCTGAAGCTGTAGTTACAGAAGACCCAGAAAAGAAAACTAGTAACTCCCAATCCTTAGCACTGTCCACTGTCTGAGACAGATAATGCTTTATTAAGGGAAATGGTATTAAAAATGAGTCATTACCATCCATTTTTCTGCTGTACCTTCAAGACCATGAGCCTTTTCCTTCCTGTTTGCGTCTGAAACCTCCTGGGAGGGCTATGTCTCCCTATGTGAGATCCTTGAGAATAAGACCTTTTGTATCAGCACACAGTAAGCACTTAATGGATGGGTTTCCCCCCTCCTTTCTTTTAGACAGCTAGAGTTAATGAATAGAATGCTGGAGCTGAAATCAGAAAGACCTGAGTTTGAATCCTTACTATTTGTCTGACCCTGGGCAAATCACTTAACCTCTATGTGCCTCAGTTTCTTCATCTGTAAATGGGGATCATAATATCACCTACTTCCCAGGGTTGTAGTAAAAATCAAATGAGATCATATTTGTAAAGTGCTTTGCAAACTTTTAAGTATTGTGTAAATATCAGTTATAATTATAATTATTATATAGCTAGTAAAATATAATTGATGAAGTATAAATAAATTATGACTATAATTATTAAATTAATAGATGGTCAACTTTTTCCAAAACTTGCATTTTAAATTTCAGTGAATCCCTTTACCTAAATGCTGCTTAATTTGTATTTATCTTCCTTGGCTGGTAGGCACAAGGGAGTAGAGTTTACTTTGATAGGATCATAGATTTAAAGCTGGACAAGACCTCAGAAGCTCTCTGGTTCAACCCCTTTCATTTTACAGATGAGGAAATGGAGGTCTGTGGAGATTAAGAAATTGTTTAGTCACAAAGGTAGTGTCAGAGGTGAGATTCCCTCCCAGAGGTAACTCAAGACTCAAGGTTCTTCCCATACCCCACACAGTTTTCCCTTTCTAGAGACTGGAATGGGTTCCTTGTAAGGTAGTGGACTCCCCATCATTAGAGGTATTCAAGCTAAAACTTGATCCCTCATCAAGTATGTTGTGGAGGGGATTCTTATTCACATAAATATTGGATTAGATACCTCTGAGATCCCTTCCAGGGCTGAGATCCTATGTAATGGAGTGGAACCCAGGACAGGCACCAGCTGCTCTGTAGGGTAGAGTGCTTACTCATTTCTCTGCTGTGAAACCCACAGTGAACCTCAATCACAACAAAAGAGAAGAGATCCTTCAACCCTATTCAAATTAACAATACACTGAATATAGAATTTATTTCTCTGAACACACAGTATTCACACTCAAGTCCATAAACATTCAAAAAAAAAATTCCTTTCCTCTTTGTTGATCCTCATTTCCCCCAGAAACCTGTATAACCCTCCAGCTTAATGATGCTATGATGGGATTGAATTCTTTCCACAAGGCAAAAGTTCATTCATTGTCTCTGTACCTGTACAGTCCACATGACTCACAGTACCCTCACTGCTCCATGATTCTGTCTCCTGCTTTGTCAGGAAACCACCACTGGGACCAAGAAACTTGTCCCGGGAACAATGATTATTATTTTATGGCATTTTAATGCTTAAAGGGGTTTTACATATTTTTTTCTTACATGATCCTCATGACAACCCTATAGGGTTGGTAGTTATTATCCCCATTTACCAATGAGGAAATTGAGGTTCAGATACATTTAGTGATGTGCCAAGGGTCACAAAACTTGCAAGGGAGACAGGCAGGATTTGGAACCAGGTCTTATCTCCAAAGCTGGGGCTCTTGTTACTTTACTACAACACCTCCCAGGTACTCCTCTCCCTGGTACAGGAACTCTTCTACACTGACAATCCACTGCTGTTGCCTCCCATGCCTTCAACTGACCCAGGAACTTGAGGGTCAACTAAAATAATATATGTAAAGCATTTTGCAAACCTTAAAGCATCACATGGTAATGATATTATTCTTATTACTGCCTCTGTTGCTATTTCTGATGCCACATGTTTTCTCTTCTCCTGAGAACATATTTCCTGGAAGGACTACACATGTCCCTGCTGCCCTGAGTGAATTGCCTATCATTACAGAACCTTCCTAGGTCCCCAGAGAAGTACACAGAAAGGAGGATTTAGCCTATTGTTGCAAATTTTAATTGGGCACCTACAAGGCACAGTACATAGAGCACCAGACCTGGAGTCAGGAGAGGACCTGAGTTCAAATCCTGCCTCAGATACATACTAGCTGTAGGATCCTGGGCAAGTCACTTAAGTTTGCCTCAGTTTCCTCATCTGTAAAACAAACTGCAGAAGGAAATGGCAAATTATTCCTGTATCTTTGCCAAGAAAACCCCAAATTGGGTCACAGAGAGTCAGCTATAACTGACACCATTCAACAGTAAACAAAAAATTTTGATTAGGGAAAAACATAGGCTACATCCTCTGGAGGAGCCTGATGAAGAAGTCCTCCTGAACCCCACCTTTGCATTTCCTTAACAAGATAATCACTACCTCAACCAGGTTATAAGGTGTGAGCACACCTGTCCTGGAGTACTTCCCTTCCCCATTTAACACCCAGTAAAGGCTGATTGATTTCTAGTCAGTTCATACTCTAGGCTACAAACTTTGACTGAACCTTAAGAGAGGGAGCTGATAAAGACAGACAGGGAGAGATAAAGAGGTGGAGAGCTAAGAGAGAGATGAAATCATGGGTCAGTACTCAGAGGCTAAGTCTCAGTTTTCTGGAAGGGCAACTTCTATATCTGAGAGAATCCTCTGAGCAAGCACATGAGCCCAGTGCTAAAAGCAGATGGAGGCAAGGCAAAGGGTCAGCTGCTCCTGGGCCAAGCTCAGAATTATAGGGATGGAAACAGTGAAGCAATGGAGATCAAGTCTCCTGGAAGTGGGATGAAGTTCCTGGACCAAGAGGGAGTGAAGTAGAGGAACATCAAGGCCTAGGGCCATGATGTGGAGGGAAAACACCAAATTTTGTCTTGCTCTGGTACTGTGAGTTATGTGAACTGTGCAGGTCCATGGGGAAAGAGTCAAATCCTTTCCTACTCCAAGTACTTTTTCTTTGCAGGGAGCCTCAACCCCAGTCTGGAGGACTGTATGGACCCCTGGGCAAAGGTAGAGACCCCCAGAAGTACAGGTTGTTCAACTCTAGAAATCCCAAGTATTCCTTCTCTTTGGGGGAATTTAGTGGGGGGCTAGAGGGGTGAAGAGAAACTCAGCATACAAAATTCCCTGGGAATGCGGAGTTCATCACAAAGGGAATGAATATTGGCTGGAGCATTTATGGACTCTAATACAAGTCCTTGCAGGGATTTTTGCTCAATTAAATAAAGTTCATCCAGCATTAAAGTTATTATTAGCCCAAGGCAAGCGTTCTCCACTTTGGTTCCATGAGTTTTTAAAAAAATTTTGATGACTAATTTCATAGAATTTGGTTTCCTTTATCATCCAATATAATTTATTTTATACATTTAAAAACATTCCCAGGAGAGGTTCATGTATAGGCTTCACCAGACTGATGGCCAAAGTGGTTTACGACATTAAGGTTAAGACTCTCTGGACTCTAAGGAGGTGCATGGGAACTGAGGACTCTTGTCCTCTTTGTAGAGATTTAAAAAAAATTTTTTTAAAGTCAAGTTCTGAAAATCCTTGTTGAGGTTAGTCTCAAGAGAATTTGTGAGATTGAACCTGACCTATGTAAACCCAGAGGTGTGAGCTGTTTTCTGGGTGACCCTACCAAGGTGAAATCCCAGTCCCTGGGCCAGCCTCAGTGGAATGTTTCAATGTTTTCAAGCAAACTCAATTTAGGGTTTATGTCCACTCCAAGGAAAAGAGTCCTATATACATGTCTCTTGTTAAGGCTAATTTTTTTTTCTAACCTTGCCAAATGGAAATAAATAGGGGCAGGGTAGCCCAATCACCTGGCATCACCATCTCTTGTAAATCCCATACTCACAGTGACCAACCCAAGGGCAAAGGCCCAAAATCTACTCTGGCATCACCTACTTCAAAGCAGCTGAGTGGCTCAATGGTTAGAGTGCCAGGTCTGGAGTCAGGAAGACTCATCTTCCTGAGTTCAAATCTGGCCTCAGACACTTCCTTACTGTGTGATCCTGAGCAAGTCACTTTACCTTGCTTGCCCCAGTTTCCTCATCTATAAAATGAGCTGGAGAAGGAAATGGCAAATCACTGCAGTATCTTGTTCAAGAAAAAACTCAAATGAGGTCACAAAGAGTTGGATATGACTAAACCACACCAAAATCACCTATTTCATCCAGCAGGAAAATGGGCAAACACAAATCCTTTTTGACCAGAAGCCATCTTGAATTTCCTTCATTGACCTTCACAGAAGGTGATGGGGGGGAAGAGGGGAACCAGAGCACAGACAACACTTATCCAGGCTGACACCCACAACGGAGTCTGAGGGTCTCATTAAGCAAACTAAACCTTGCTCCCTATCAAGCCGATACAGAGGCAAAGTCACCAATCTGCTCACGGTTCTTCCTTCCTAGCATCATTAGTCAGCTCCTCCTTGGCAGTGACTGGCTGGTGATTCAGAGCCCTCTCCATGCTCATTGGAGGGGGAAGTTATTTTCCAGGGAGGCCATTAAGCTCCATCTTGGTTTTCTGTTTGCTGGTTTCAGCAAATCTGGAGTGTTCCCATTGGAAGACTTTTGTTGGTCTTGTGGCTTTTTTATTCTGAGAACAGCTTTCTTCTCTTCCTAGAAATGCTAGTGTTGCCATATTAATGACAAATGGGATACTGGGCTCACAGTTCCTCTTTGCAGGGGGCTTCACCCTTGTGGTGATTGAAGGGGCCATCCCTTAAGTAATGACTTAAAGAGGCCTATTCAAAGTGAGAATCTGATAAGACCTTAGCCTAACAGGGACAGGATCCCACACTGCATTGTGAGCCATCTTCAATAATCCTGATGAATATCTGGTCACTGGACCCAGATGGTTCCGGAGGAGAAAGTGAAGCTGGTCACCTTTCACAACTCTCCCTCACTCAAATCAAAGTCAACTGCAAATCGTATCAGCATCTTGATGTTATGGTCCTCTTTGAGAACAAAAGACAGTTACAACAACCCTTGTGGTAGTGCCATGAGTCTGAAAGATTGTCTAAGAAGTGGAGACCTACTAAACTATTAGACCTAACCAGCTTGATGGAAACTCCTTCAATTCCAATACTGTGCAAAGTGTGTTGGGCATGGAATCAGGGAAACTGGGTTTGAATGCTGACTTTGCTACTTACTATCTGCATGACCTCAAAGAGAAAGACAGATGACTAGGTAGGCAATAAATGTATAGGTAATAGATAGTCAAATAGGAGAGGTAGTAGATGATAGAAAATAGACAGACAGGCAGGCAGGCAGACAGACAGACAGATAAATAGACAGACAGATAGACAGATAAATAATAGTCAGAAGGATAGATGGTAAATGATGGATAGATAGATAGAATGATAAATAGATAATAGACAGTCAGATAGAAGTATAGACAGAAAATGATAGACTATTATTTGTCTTTCATTATTGAAGAGGACTATGACATCAGGAAGATGCCATGATACGTAAGTGAACTGGATTTAAGTGAGAGTTTTAAGTGCACAAAGGTATAGGTCAGAATAACTGGAAATGGCCCTGAATGCAGCAAGGGACCTTGGACTTTTTAAACTGAGGTCTTTAATAGGTCTCACTTTGACTGAGGCAACACCTATTCAGTGCTTAGGCTAGGTAAGAGATGAGGCAGAGAACAGCCTCTTTTACCTAGTCAAAAAAAATATCAATCTGGGAGGGGAAGACCCTCAGGATGTCTGGTCAAAACAGAAACAATTCCTATTTCCATTCACTCCGAGTCAATCAGGGTCCAAACAATGACGGGGTGGGACCTGGCCTGGGACCTATTGTTGACCAATCAATGAGAACCAGAGTGATTTGGGTTTAAGGCAAATTCCTTATAAAAGAAATCTAACGCATAAACCTCACATTATCTTGTAAGGTTGCAGTGATCTAAATTTACATGACAGCCATAGAAAAATGGATAGGTTGGTAGATAGGTAGGGTATTCATTAAAGGCTTACTTTATGTCAAATACTTCACCATGTAACATACAAATACAAGCAAAAAGAAAGACATTCCCTGCATACCCAGTATGATATCATGGCAAACTGGAGAGGTCATTTCATATGTCTGACCAGAGCTTTGAGCCCACAAGAGGTGGTTGATGTAGAGATGGCTTGGCCTACCTGTCTACCTGTATATAGTACTAGGGGGGGTATTATGGTCTCCTAGTTTTCCCCTAATGTCCTCAATCTAGGTTTGGGTGGTGGTTAATAATAACAATAACATTTGACGATGACGATGGATATGATGATGAAAGCAGCAGCTAACACATTTATATAGTGCCTACTAATGTACCAGGCACTGTGCTAAATGATTTACAGTTTGATCCTCATACCAATCCTGGGAGGTAAGTGCTGTTATTATGTCCATTTTATAGATGAGGAAATTGAGGAAAACAGAAGTCAAGTGACTTGTCCAAATTGCACAGTTACTAAGTGTCTAAGGCCAAATTGGAACTCAGATCTTTCTGACTCCAGGTCCAGCATTCTAGCTCCGAAAGTGAACCCATGAGAACAGAAGTGGTTTTCATGGCTCTAAAGTCAGTTGTACAGCCTGTTGTTTATTTTCATCCCCTGTTCTCTACCCATACAGCCACCACCCTCAGACTTCATGCCCTAATTCCCGTTTTGTTTGGCTTAATACAGCAGCCTTCTAACTAGTCTCCCTGACTCTGGCCTCTTCCTCCTCCAGTCCATCAACCACACAGCTGCCAAAGGGAACGTGCCAAAGGTGTTGCTCATTAGGTTTCTGTGGTTCCCCATTACCTCAAAGATCAAATATAACCTCCTTTTTTGAACTCAGTCCTCCTGACACACAATCCAGCATTCTTCCCTCTATGCCATACTGTCATCAATCTCCCTCTGCTTATAAGATAGCAGCACCCATTAAAGGCAGGGCCACCTATAACTCTGATTTAGGGAGCTTCTCCCTGGAGCCTGTCCAATACTAGTCCACCCTTCTGTCACCCAAAGCTTCAGCATACCTTCCTGTGTGCAGACTGGGCTCTCTCTTCTCTCTGACAGAAAGAAAGGGATGGGGAGGAGGGAGGAGAAAGAAAAAAAGACTCATCCTTAGGGGCGTTGGTGGGGGTTTGGGATAAGGAGATGCTGAAGATGCTTTGATCACACTTGTCAAGGAGAAAGGACATTTAGAAGTCACCTCTGTAGAAATGCAAAAGATAGAAACATATTTCAAGGCAGATGCTTCTTTATATGCACACCTCTATGCTAGGCTGATAGCTCAGGCTTGTCTGATGTCAGCCTACTGGTATCCCTTTCCACTAATCAACAATCTTCAAGGACCCCTTATGGGCTCTGGAATCAAGTTAAAAATTCCTTTGCCTGGCATTCAAGGCCCTCTACAAACTGAACCCACCCTGCCTTTGTAGCCCTCTAGTACTCCTCCTGGGGCATCATAAATGCTATATTCCACCATGATGCCTGGAATGCCTTTCCCTCCCCTCACTTTTCTACCCATCCTTGAAAGCTCCATGCTTTGCACTCCTCTACCGCATCCTCCAAGAAGCTTTCCATATTCTCCTCTTACCCCAGTTGATTACTCTATTTTTCTTTCTCAGATCTTGGAAAACATTATGATAATACCCCTCTATCAATAGACATGTCTTAAATATCTACCATGCTCCAAGAACTGTGAACTTATTGTTCAATATTGAAACCCTTCTTATGTAATACTGTGGGTTAGCATTACTGATATCTGTGTCTTCTCCTTTTTCTAGGATGTGGACTCCTGGACAACAAGGATCAGTCTCACCTAAGCTTCATTCATCTTACTATACTCAGTACACAGTAGGTACTAAATAAATGTTCATCGCTATCATGCCCATCTTTTTTTGAACTAGACCGATGATTTCCTTGGCATATAGAGCCCCCTCTACCAATGCAGGTCATTACCTTCTCTTTTACTGAGGAGGCACTGAGAGGTTAAATGACTTGTCCAGGGTCAGAAAGCCCACAGGTGTCAGAAGCAGAGTTTGACCTGGGGTCTTGTTAACTCTGAGGTCAGCTCTCCCTCCTCTTTGTCATGCTACATCTCTGTTCTGAGAGCCCAGAGCAGAAGCTTTGAGTTTGCTTGGACCAAGTTCAACTACAGGGGGGATTTCTCACTAAAGCTCTGTCTTTCTGCTTCTAGGGTTTTCCTTGTTTGAGGCTTTTATTTCCCCTGAGTTACAAAAAAAGGAAAAGGGCCGTCAACTCCCATGCATGTTCTTTGGCTAACAATACATCAAATGGTGGGTGGCAATTAACCCAACACAAAACCTTCCAAAGATTTTCACCAGCATCCATAAAGGGTCAGGACAATATTTATTCATTCATGTTTTCACCTATAAGAAAACAGAGGGCAACAAGTTGGGTGAGTTGTGCAAGGTCCTGACGTCCCCCGTTCCCCTCATTCCTTCTATGATTTTTGTAACCAGTTGTTACACTTGATGAGATGCTAGGCACATCTTCAGAGGGAGGAACTAGATTCCCTGGAGCAAGGAATCTGTCCAGCAGTAGTAGTTAATAACAAATTCATTTATCCAGAAGACTGTGAAGAACACCACCTCCTCTGTTTTATTGGCATCAGATCAGCCTTCTCCTGGATGGATCGCTTAATTGATGGGGGTTCAAACTCAGCGTTAAAGAGAACAGCCTGGCCAGTATCTGCTAGGTAATTCTGTCACTAGTCTGGGGATGGACATTTCATTTCTCCTCTCCCATCCCCTTGGACTATATCCAATTCTCAGTTTCTCTCCCCTCGGACCAGTTGTTTTTGTTCCAGAGGCATCTAAGTGGTACAGTGGAGAAAACACTGGGCCTGGAGTCAGGAAGACCTGAGTTCATATTCAGCCTCAGATACTTACTAGCTGTGTGACCCTGGGCAAGTCACTTGTCTACTCTTTGCCTCAGTTTCAGTACTTATTCTCATTATATTAACTCTTTACCAATTTTTTGATGCACTTGTTGTCTCTCCCTTTAGAATATAAACTCCTTTATAGGTAGAGATTGTTTCTTTCTCAGTACTGGTATCTCTGAGCCTTGCACAGTGCTTGGAACATAATTTTTGCTTAATAAATGCTTGTACATTGCTTGATTGATTGAATCAATCCCAAGGCTCCTGACACACAGGTTGGGGTCTTTCCGCTGTTCCACACTGCCTTCTACTCAGGAGCCACTGTCCAGCCTGCACAGTTTCTGTCAGAGCTTGTGATGTCACTTCCTGTCCAAGGGACACCCCTGTTGCCACTTCAGACTGTGGAACAGCAGTATTTCTTGACCCTGAGGTGTGGATGCTGGGGCAGGGGCAGGTTGGGGCAGGGGGTAGTCTTTTCTGCCTTAGCTGTGGCTATATCTGTGATAAAGGCTGGGAGAGTGGAATGATGGTTTAATTACTGGAGGATCTACAGGCCTTTCCTCTTTGTTAACAGAGGAGGAAATGGTTGCAAAGTAGTTTTAAGTAAAGAATCAGTTTTCGTTAAGGGCTCTTCCTGGCCTGAGAGGTGTAAAATAAATGTCAGGTTGATCTCCTCCTGAGATGGAGAGATAGAGACATAAGAGATGGAGACAGGGATGAGGGGGAAGAAGGGATGAGGATGGGGAGAGAGAGGGAGGGATGGTAGAGAAAGGGAGTAATCAAGAAGAGAGGAAGGGAGAGGGAGAGAGAAAAAGGGAGATGAGGGTAAGAGAGAGAAGAAAAAGAGGGAGGGAAGAGAGAGCAAAAAAGGAGAAAGGAAGAAAGAGAGAAGGGCAAGAGAAAGGGGGAGAGGATGGGACAAGAGAGAAGGAAGGAGGAGAAAAGGAGGGAGTAGTAGGTAAGAGAGAGCAGGGAGAGAAAGAGAGAGAGATGGGAAGAGAGGAGGAAGGAAGGGAACGACAAGGAGGGAGAGAAAGGCATAGAAGAAAGAGAGAAGGGGAGGGAGAAAGAGAGTAGAAAGAGAGAGCTGGGAGAGAAAGGAAGAGGGAGAGAGAGAGAGAGAGAGAGAGAGAGAGAGAGAGAGAGAGAGAGAGAGAGAGAGGAAAACATCTATCTAGAGCCTTAGGCCATGAATGAAGCTATCGTGGCTTCAGGGCTCTGTGACCTGGCCCTGGCCCAACACAGCCCATCTCTCCATTATCTGTGTTCAGGAAGACCTGGAGAACTAGGCTAATTGAAATTCCCAAGGGAAGCTAACCAGGCCTTCACAACCAATTATTCCAAGCTTCCCTGGAACCTCTGTCCATGCTGCTGACCAGGAGAGAAGCCAATAGATGAATCCATATGGAGGCCTTGGGTTTCTGGGCCAGATCTGCAGCTCACTGGAGAGAGAGGGAGGGTTTCTTAGTCCTTCTCACCTCCCGGCCACACAGACTGGCCCTTGAATCTAACTGTGCAATTAGAGTAATTTTCAAAAATTGCCTGAAGAGGCAATCAGAGAACAGAAAGATCCCTGGACACGGGGCCAAGCCCTGACCCTGCTACTGGAGCAGGGACAATATAGTGAAATCTGCCCAGACTCATCAGGAAAATGAATATAATCATATTTGCGTCACCTACTTCACAGGGTTGTTAAAAGGAAGGCCTTTTGTGAATTGTAAAGTGGCATAAAAATAGAGGTCACTGATTCATTTAACAAGCACTGATAAAGTCCTCACAAGGTACTAGGCATTGTGCTCAGTATTAGAGGAAAAAGACAAACCTCTGTCACTGCTCCAGATGTTCCTGTAGCTCCCCTTTTCCTATGGGATCAAATACAAGCTTCTCAGTCTCTCTCTAAGGTCCCTTTCACAGTCTCACTCCAGTCTACCTTTCCAGACTCGTGTGTGTGTGTATTTCTGTGTGCACATGTGCAAACACATTACTATTCCCCACACACTACTCAACCTCCCAGTCAAACTGACTGACTTGATTCCCCAATCCATTGCCTGTTTCATGGCTTTACACAGGCTATGTCTCTATGCCAGGAATGCATCCCCCTCCTACCTGCCTGACTTGCTTCCTTCAAGGACTAGCCTGTGGGCTGTTGTTGAGTCATTTCAATAGTGTCTAGCTCTTCATAACCTCATTTAGGGTTTTCTTGTCTTAGGTGTTAGAGGAAATTTGCCATTTCCTTTTCAAGCTCATTTTACAGATCTAAAACTTTCAAAACAAATATGTGATGGTCCCAGGCCATGGAAGAGCTCAAAAAGGATTTTGAAAATCAAGTAAGAGAGGTGGAGGAAAAATTGGGAAGAGAAATGAGAGCAATGCAAGAAAATCATGAAAAGCAAATCAACAGCTTGCTAGAGGAGATCCAAAACAATGTTGAACAAAGTAATACCTTTAAAAATAGGCTAACTCAATTGGCAAAAGAGGTCCAAAAAGCCAATGAGGAGAAGAATGCTTTAAAAAAGCAAAATTAGCCAAATGGAAAGGGAAATTCAAAAGTTCACTGAAGAAAATAGTTCTTTAAAAATCAGAATGGAACAGATGGAAGCTAATTGACTTTATGAGAAACCAAGAAATTACCAAAAGAATGAAAAAATGGAAGATAATGTGAAATATCTCATTGGAAAACAACTGACCTGGAAAATAGATCCATGAGAGACAATTTAAAATTTATGAGACTACCTGAAAGCCATGATCAAAAAAAAGACCTGGACATCATCTTTCATGAAATTATTAAGGAAAACTGCCCTGATATTCTAGAACCAGAGGGAAAAATAAATATTGAAAGAATCTACTGTTCACCTCTTAAAAGAGATCCAAAAGGAGAAACTCCTAGGAATGTTGCAGCCAAATTTCAGAGTTCCCAGGTCAAGGAGAAAATATTGCAAGTAGCCAGAAAGAAACAATTCAAGTATTGTGGAAATACAATCAGGATAACCCAAGATCTAGCAGCCTCTACATTAAGGGAACAAAGGACTTGGAATATGATATTCCAGAAGTCAAAGGAACTAGGATTAAAACAAAGAATCACCTACCCAGAAAAACTGAGTATAATACTTCAGGAGAAAAAAATGGTCATTCAATGAAATAGAGGACTTTCAAGCATTCTTGATGAAAAGACCAGAGCTGAAAAGAAAATTTGATTTTCAAACACAAGAATGAGAAGAAGCATGAAAAGGTAAACAGGAAAGAAGTATCACAAGGGACTTACTAAAGTTGAACTGTTTACATTCCTATATGGAAAGATAATATTTGTAACTCTTGAAACTTTTCTCAGTATCTGGGTAGTTGGAGGGATTATACGCACACATGCACACACACACACACACACACACACACACACACATAGAGACAGAGACACAGAGAGACAGAGAGCACAGGGTGAGTTGAATAGAAAGGGATCATATCTAAAAAGATAAAATTAAGGGATGAGAGAAGAATATATTGGGAGGTTAAAGGGAGAAATGGAATGGGGCAAATTATCTCTCATAGAAGATGCATGAAAAAGCTTTTCCAATGGAAGGGGAAAGAGGGGAGGTGAGAGGGAAAAAGTGAAGCTTACTCTCATCACATTTGGCTCAAGGAAGGAATAACATGTACATTCAATTTAGTATGAAAATCTATCTTACAGTACAGGAAAGTAGGGGAGAAGGGGATAATCAGGGTATGGGGATTCTGGAAGGGAGGGAAGATGAGAGGAGGGAGGAATTAGAAGTAAACACTCTTTGGGAGGGACAAGGTCAAAAGAGAGAACAGAAGAAATGGGGGCAGGATAGGATGGAGGGAAATATAGTTAGTCTTACACAACATGACTATTATGGAAGTCATTTGCAAAACTACACATATATAGTTTATGTTGAATTGCTTGCCTTCTCAGTGGGGATGCATGGGGAGAGAGGAAAGAAGAGAAGTTGGAACTCAAAGTTTTAGGAACAAATGTTGAGAAGTGTTTTTGTGTACAACTGGGAAATAAGAAATACAGATAATGGGGTATAGAAATTTATCTTGCCCTACAGGACAAGAGAGAAGATGGGGATAAGGGAAGGGAGGGGTGCTAGAAGGGAGGGCCCATTGGTGGAAGGGACAATCAGAATGCATGGCATTTGGGGGGAGGGGAAAGATGAGGAGAAAATTTGGAACTCAAAATTTTGTGCAAATGAATGTTGAAAAGTTAAAATTAATTAATTGATGAAAAATTTTATTAAAAAAGATTATATGATGAGGTATTTAGAGAACACTAGAGAGGCAAGTAAAAATTAATTGGAATAACTTCAGCCAAGTTACAGGATAGAAGATAAATCCATATACATTATCAGCTTTCCTACATATAACCAACAAAATCCAGCAGGAAGAATTAGAAAGAGAAATTCCATTCAAAATAACTACAGAATCTGTAAGATGTTTAGGAGTATATCAAGATTCAATCAGAAAGTATCTGATTTTTATCTATAAAATATTCTTTGCAGAAATAAAGACAGACCTAAATGATGAGAAAAACATTAATTGCTCATGGGTAGGTCAAGATAACATAAGAAAAATAATAATGCTACCTAAAATTAATTTACATATTTGGTTCTACCAACCAAACCCCCAAAAGAATATTTTGTAGAGCCAGGAAAAATAATGAAATTCACATGGAAAAACAAAATGATTAAGAATCTCAAAGGTAATAATGAAAAGTGGGAAGGAACTGAAGCTATCCGTACCAGATTTCAAACTATTCAGAAAAGCAGTAATCCTTCAAATAATTTGATACTTTTTTTAAGAGAGAAAGGGCAATTGGTGGACTGTGCTAAGTTTACAACACACAAAAATAAACAAACACAGTTCTAGAAGAGGATCAATGACATTGGCAAGATGATGTCTCGACTTGCAAGTGTGGATTGCCTTTATGTGAGGCAGGGGTGGGCAAAGCCATCAGCCTTGCCCTCTCCTCCAGAGTCATCAGAGTCCAATGGCAACACATAAGTCAGAATGCCTAGTGATGACCCCAAATGCAATGGAAGACTCTGGTCTTTTTAAGCTAATATCTTTTCAGAATGCACTATTTATGTGGTAAATGAACAGCAGTAAGAAAATATCTCACACAAAACACCAAAATAAGATTGAAATGGATACATATCAGATATAAAAAGGAACATCATAAATAAATTAGAGGAACAAAGAAAAAAGTACAGTTCAGATCTATGAATAGGAGAAGAGTTCATGGCTAAGCAAGTGATGGAAAAGATCACACAAGAGAAAATAAACAGCTTTGACTACATACAATTTAGAAGTTTTTTCATAAACAGTCAAATGTAGTCGAAGTTAGAAGAGAACCAGGTAACTGGAAGGAGAAAATTTTACATGTTTCTCTAATAAAGATCCCATGTGCAAGATATATAAGAAAAGAATTAAAACATGTAAGACTAAGAGCCATTCCTCAATAGATAAATGATCAAAGAATATAAACAGTTTTCAAAGGAAGAATGTAAAGCATTCACCAATCATATAAAATGGGAGCGAGGCTTCCTAATCCAAGTGTTCCTTAAACCAATGGAATCACAAAACCAGGCCCTATCTCATTCTTCGTCTACTTATAAGTCCTCCTGCCATGTCTCATCAGTGTGGATGTGACCATGGGTTGTCATGGCAGTGCCAGCCTACTAGTGGAATGAGAATTCTATCAGATCCTCCCAAGAAGAAGAAATTACAAGTATGGGTCTCTTGACTGAATGTGAACTTGTCTTTTAAACACCAACCTACCTGAATTTAGAGAGATATTTCCAGAGGGCTGGTTCCCTGGGTGAGGATTTTTTTTAATTCAGCACTTTACAAAATCTTTTTCTAAACTAAGCATGCAAGAATTGTGATCTGTGTCTGTGAAGTGATTACTCATGCTCATGAAACCATAAACTTTTGAAGTTGAAGTCTTGCCTCTGATATATTCTGACTGTGTGACCCTGGGTAAGTGACTTTACCTCTCAGTCCCCCCAGCTGACTCTCTAAGACTGCCAGAAAAAAATAATGAAACTCACATGGAGGAACAAAAGGTCCAGAATCTCAAAGGTAATAATGAAAAAGTGGGAAGTAATTGATTCTATCAAAGCAGCAATCCTTAAAGCAATTTGGTATTGTATTGTTTTGTTTTGTTTTGTTTTTTAGAGTAGGGGACAAGCAGTGGAACATACTAGGTATACAACACACAAAAGCAAACAAACACATAGCACAGTGTTTGACAAACCTAAAGACCCAGTTACTGGGGGAAGAAATCCCACCACACTGGTAGGGGGAATTTCCTCACTGGGGGTTTCCCATATCAGGGAAATTACAGGTCTGGACAAAACAAAATAAACAGCCCAGTGTTGATATCTGTCAGAAGTCAGAGTCCTGGGGTATGGGGACTTCCATCACCCGATATTCCTCCTCTCACTGCTACTCCTGGGTCTTCTGCTGGGAATATCTGTCCATCATGACATAGCACTCATTCCCATATAGTCAGATTAAAAGGAGCAGAAGCATATATCATCACACACAAAAAGCCAGACCCATAGCCCACTCACTCCTCTTTCTTCAAACTAGCTGTAATTGGCCAAATAATTAATGTTAGTTAGTAATAGCTCCTATTCAGGGCTTTCTGTTGCTCTCTCCTACCTTCTTTCCCTTTCCTCCATTTCTCTATCCATCTCTCTTCCTCTTTTCCCCTCCAATTTTCCTGTCATTCTTCTGTTTGTCTTTTCTCTCTAGTTCTACTTCTGTCTTTCTATCTACTGTCTCTGTCTCCTCTGATTCTCCCTCCCTTTTCCCTCTCTGTCTCTGTCATACACACATTCTCTCTCTCTCTCTCTCTCTCTCTCTCTCTCTCTCTCTCTCTCTCTCTCTCTCTCTCTCTCTCTCTCTTTCTCTCAATACTTGAGGTAGAAACTATTGTTCTTAGGGGGTGTTTCTGTCCTTCTGTTGACAGAGGTTATTTCCATGGTTTAAATAGGAGGTTGTACTTAGTCATCATGTCCATTCTACTTTGAGGGAAATTAAAAATTGAAACTGGCCTTCTGTTGGAAACTCCTTCCAGTTCTTATGAACAGAGGTTCCTTAGGGATAGCTTTCTTGATCTATTGCCCATCTCTCCCTTTCGCACTCTCTCTCTCTCTCTCTCTCTCTCTCTCTCTCTCTCTCTCTCTCTCTCTCTCTCTCTCTCTCCTGCTCTGCCCCCCTCTCCCTCCCTCCCTCTCTCTCTCTCTCCCTCTCTCTTTCTCTCTCTCTCTCCCCCTCTCTCCTCCCCTCCCCTATCCTTTTCCTCTCCTGTCCTTTCCTCTCCCTCTCCTTCTTTCCTTTTCTTCTCTCTTTACCTCTGTCCCTGACTGTGAACTGAATGCTTTCATTATAAATGCTTTTCACTTAGTAAACAAAGTCCAAAATTGACATTCAGTGTTTCTCACACAAGCTGATACAAGAAGGCCCCATCCCCTCACCCTTCTGGAGCCCTCTGATCACCAAGGCAGATCTTTCCCATGTGTGCAGGTACTTCAGGCCTCTGGTTTCCTTCCAAGATAAACCTATCTGTGGGGAGCCATCGTTTGTCTCCTCCTCTCCCCCTTCCCATCCCCCACATGTCACCACCCACAGTGAAGCCAGATGACAGCAGGGCTTCTTCTTAGGCTTTGGACTGATTTCCAGGAAGAGGAGGGGGAGGGAAAGACTCCTTTGACAACCGTAAGCAAAACAGAAATTAAGTCTTCTGTCAAAACGTCTCTCACGCAGGGCACCTCCTGGCAGACAGAGGGAGACTGGAGCTGTCAGGATTGCCAAACAGTGTAGGTGAGTTAACTCAGATTAATTCAGAAGAGAGTGGAGAGAAGGCTGCCATGGGGGGCAAGGAGAGCTGAGGATGGGGTGATGTAGGAAAGGGCCCTGGAATAGTTACTCTGAAGGGGGGCTCTCTGGGGGGAGGAAGTGGTGGCTGAGAGAGGGAAGGGACTTGGAGAGACATGACATTAGAAAGGATCTAAGAGGTAAGATGGTATTGAAAGGAACTCTTGGGATGGGATTGGACAGTGGAGGGTAAGGACCTGGGAGGAAGACTGAGATGGTCCTGGCGGAAAGTGGATAATGTGATGGAGAAGAAGAAAGGGAAAGGACTTGGGGAGGAACGTGTTGAAGGATGTGGTGATAGAGTGTGGGAGGAGAGAGATTTGGAGAGAAAGGGACTAAGATGATGTGAGGAAAAGTCCTGGGGAAGGGAGGAGGTAATGTGGGAGAGAGCCTTGGGAGCCTGATAGATAGACTAAGCGTTTAACTCTCTGCCAGGAACTCTTGGGCTTGCGGGGGTGGGGGACAGGGAAGAAATCAGAGGGTGATGAGAATATGACTATTGGAGGGGAGTGGATGTGGAAAGAGACCAGGGAAAGGGGATGATCTAAGGGGTGGCCCTGAAAAGAACGGAAAAGCCTGACTCATTCATTCTCCTTTGAGTCAGGCCACCCCCAGGGAGAAACTAGATCCACCTGAACCCAGAGTCAGAGGCGCTTTACTAGGAGGGCCTTCCTTTATGCTATGCTCCAGACAAACCAGAAGCCTTTCTTCTCCCACACACTTCATATTCTTATGCTTCTTTTCTCCCAATAAAACATCATCTCTTCTTTTATAGGATTTAAGGTGAGAGGACCTAGGTTTGAATCCCGTCTCTGTCACGCAATGCCTCTGTGGTTATTCTCTCAGGAGCTCTGTTATTATAATGATCATTATTAATTTACTATCCCCACAGATATTTATTAGCTATGTGACCCTGGGAAAGTCACTTAACCCTTTTGCCTCAGTTTCCTCATCTGTAAAATGAGCTGGAAAAGGAAATGGCAAACTATTCCAGTATCTTTGCCAAGAAAACCCAAATGGGGTCACAAAGAGTCAGACATGACTGAAAAATGACAGTAACGACAAAATACCTTCCACTGACCTCCCATAACATTTGGTTTTCAAATCTCTGATAAACTTTGGTAATATTGTGGGTGATTTACCCTTTGGTGCCACTCCTCTAGCTCACATTCAAACGTTGTTTATCCCAAGGGATGATTATCTCTGGCTCAAGATATACTGTAAGTTCACATTGATAAAACTGTAGTTCATGATCCCCCATCAATGAGTTTATCTTCTGAGAATATGCTATAGGACACAATTAGCTCAAAGCCAAGACATTTACTGAAATCCCAAAAGAAAAAGGTAGCAACAAAACATGTCTTCCATAAACATTCAGCCCTCTCTTCCACTGATACACAGAGCTAGTGGGAAGGGTAGATGTCCCAAAAATTCAAAGGTAGAGAAGCACACATGGCCAAGGTAAGTGACAGCTCTGACAATACCACACACACATACACACATGCATGCACTCACTCACACATCCTGATCATGCTCTTCCTTAAATGGTAAGACATCTTTGCTAAGTCAACCACTTTTCGTGGCCCTGTGGTCTTGCTCTTGGGCAGGCATTGGCATTTGGCATGTGGCATTGACTTTTAGAAGCATGGCTGAGCTTGGGCATGATCTCCTCTATTATTAACTTCAGGCTTAGCTAAAATCCTGACTTATGATCTTGTTATATATTTTCAAAAAGAAGTAAAGCCTGTACCCTAGGACCAAGAGGAGTCTCAGCCCTGGGACCTGCCATCTTCTAGAAAGGATCTCAATCCCAAGAGCCAGACTCTCCTCCTCTCACTTATTTGACTCAATTTAGCTTTGAAATTTAATTTCATTCCACTGTATGCCACCATATGCTTCTGCTATGATGACATTGTTTGGGGGGAAGGTATAAATAAGAGAGACCAACCCCCCTTCATATACTCCACTACTCAAGAGGTAGAAGGGAAAAATGAAGCATAAACTCAATAGCTGTGACCTTCTTCTTAAGTTGACTCTTTATGTGTATCTAAATGCACACATGTAATGCACATATATAGTCACATATGAATGAAAGCAGGAACATGCCTGATCCTTTAGCCAGTCAATAGCTACAACATTTTCTGTGTCCTCAATTGCCTTCATCCCAATGGCTAAAACCCTATAATTCAAATCAGGTTAATTAAGGAGTTTCTTCAAATATTATTAGATTTTTTTTTTAGGTGACTCCTTTGCCAGCATAGTTTTAGATGATTTGTGTTGAACGAGAGATCTGTAAGACTTAATATCTCCCAAATGGTCAAAGGATATGAACAGGCAGTTTTCAGAGGAAGAAATTAAAGTTATCTATAGTCATATAAAAAATGCTCTAAATCATTATTGATTAGGGAAATGCAAATCAAAACATCTCTGAGCTACCACATCACACCTATAAGATTGGCTAACATCTTAAAAGGAAAATGACAAATGTTGGAGAATATGTGGCTAAGTTGGAACACTAAGTCATTGCTGATGGAGCTGTGAGCTGATCTAACCATTCCGGAGAACATTTAGAGCTATGCCCAAAGGACTATGAAAATGTACATACTCTTTGACCCAGCAAATACCACTTCTAGGGCTGTACCCCAAAGAGATCAAACAAATAGGAAAAGGACCCACATGTGCAAAAATATTTATAGCAACTCTTCTTGTGGTGGCCAAGAACTGGAAACTGAGGGGATGCCCATCAATTGAGGAATGACTGAACAAGCTGTGGTATATGAATGTAATGGAATATTGTGCTGTAAGAAATGATGAACAAGCAGACTTCAGAAAATCTTGGAAAGACTTATATGAACTGATACTGAGTGAAGTGAGCAGAACCAGGAGAACACTGTACACAATAACAGCCACAGTGTGCAATGACTGACTTTGATAGACTTAGCCCTTCTTAGCGATTCAAGGACCTAAAACAATTCCAGTGGATTCATCATGGAAAATATCATCCACATCCAGAGAAAGAACTATGGAGTCTGAATACGGAGTGAAGTAGACTAAATAAGAAAACAAAATGAAGAGTTAATATCTCCCCAAAAAGGCCTCATGCCCTGAGACCTGAGTGAGCTCTAGAGATTGTAAACTCACAGATTTGATTCCAGGAAGGATCTCCAACTCCAGTCTCTACATTTTATATCAAATCTCACCTCAGACACTTGACATGTACTGGCTGTGTGACCTTGGGCAAGTCACTTAACCCCAATTGCCTCATCCTGGGCCATCTCCAATCATCCTGATGAATATCTGGTCACTGGATTCAGATGGCTCTGGAGGAGAACTGAGGCTGGTGACCTGCACAGCCCTCCCTCACTCAAAACAAAGTCAAGTACAAGTCATGTCATCAATTCTCTGATGGCATGGTCTTTTTCAGCAACCAAGGAGGAACACACACACACACACACACACACACACACACACACACACATTTTACAGATGAAAAAGCTCTATTGTTAGATGGTTTAGGAAAACTCCTAAACACATTCTGTTTTAGAGCTATCTGTGTTTGTATCTATTTTCTTACCAGACCTCAAGTCCCATGAGGGCAACAACTATACCTTATTCAAATTATGCCCCTTCTTCAGCCCCAAACATGATGGGTGCTTGGTGCTTCATAAATATATGTTGTATGCATTATATTGTTCTCACCCTAAGTGGAAAGAGCACTCCATTTGGAGCAGGAGGACCTGAGTACACATTCCAACTCTGAAGTTTGCCCCTTTGACCTTGAGCAAATCATCAAACTTGTTAAGTAATTTCAGTCCTGTTTGACTGTTCATGACCCCATTTGGGGTATTCTTGGCAAAGACACTGGAGTGGTGGGCCATTTCCTTCTCCAGCTCATTTTACAGATGAGGAAAGTGAGGCAAACAGAGTGAAGTAACTTATCCAGGGTGACACAGCTAGTGAGTGTGTCTGAGGCCAGATTTGAACTCAGGAAGACTCATTCCAGGCCTGGTGCTCTATCCATTGTACCACCCAGCTGCCCCAGACTTTAGTGGTTCTCACTTCCTGCTCTTTAAACAAAAGGGGCTGGACTCAGTGAGTTCCAAGTTCCTTCATAGCTCCACATCTGTGAGTCTATAATCTCCAGAGCTCACCCAGATCTCTGGGCATGAATTCCTCTTGGGTCAATATAAAGCCTTGTGCATCTCTTCTTTCCCACAAATCATCCAAAACTGTAAGGGAGCAAAGGTAAAAAAGCACACTCAGCTGAGTGCCTGGATTGGCAGATGCCCATGCAATTTTGGAGTTGAGTGTATGTGAGGGCAAAAAAAAAAAAGAAAAAATTCTAAAGCATAAAAAAATGAACAAAGAATTTAGAAGGTGTGAACAATCTAATCTCCTGGTCTTCTGCCTCCCAAATCCATCTTGCTTTTTCTGTTCAGCAACAACTCATTCCTATCTTGTGCCATATTGGGGTATAAATTGGAAGGCTGAGTCTGTCTGTGGGAAACATGGATAGGCATAAGATATGACAGAAATGATCACCTAGTTGTTCCAAGCTTGGAATGACATCCCTACTTCCTGTGTGACAGTGAGTTTGTACTTTTGCTTTCTCTGGACCTCAGTTTCCTCATCTGTAAAATAAACATAATAACACCTAGAGTGCCTACGTCACAGGGTTGTCTTCAGGATGAAGTATGATCACAGATTTAGAGCTGGCAGGACCTTAGACACTTCAGGTCCAACCTCCTCATTTATCAATGAAGGAACTGAGTCCTGAAGGGTTGAAGTGACTTCCCAAGGTCACTGAAGGTAGTAAATGGCAGGGCAAAGACTTGAATCCATGTATAGAGAACAGCTCTGCTACTTTGCCTGCTCTATGGCTTTGGGTAAGTCACTTCTCCTACTGGAGCCTCAGTTTCCCCATCTGTAAAATGGGGCAGTAACATCTGTACTCCCTCCCTTACAGGGTCATTGTGAGGAAAGCATTTTGTTAACTTCAAAGCATTGTGGAAATGGAGAACATTTTTCTTCATATACACATTCATATATGTGTTTAAATGCATACATATATAGTAATATAAAAATGACATCACACACAGATATGCAATCACATATATGCTTTCCTTCTGGAATTTAGGAAACTATAATCCTGCCAGGATCACATCATTCCAACAACTATCCTAGGGTTTTCTGTAGGATCCCACTGCTACATGCAGGTTCACCAGATCTTAGGATCTACCATCTATTAAAAAAAATAATCCACTGTCCAAGAGCCCCCATCTCCCTCTGCATCTCCCTCTTGTACAGCTAGATTTAGATGTCATCTGAGAGTAAGCCAAAAGACATGTATTCCAACCAGAAAGCAAGGTAAATAATCAAATACCAGTCAGTGAGAGAGAACACGTCAGTCATTTCTCCCAATTACTGCCTCCCAGTCCCTGGGCACTAACAGTCGGCTCCTTGCCTCAAATGAGCTCATCTACCCTATGGTCTGAGCTAAGAGAACAGGAAAAATAAATGGAGAAATTCACTCCTCTGCCCTCCCCTGTACTAGCTCATCAGCTCAGCCTGCCAGTCTATAAAGCAGCAAAGAGACATTCATACCTTGATCCCAAGAGGAATACTGAGCTCACCCTGCCAAGAAGGTGCTATACCCTCAGCTGCTTGGAAAGCACCCCATGGAAGCACTTTATAGAGGACATACCCCCTGCTGGGCCCGCTGATAACCTTTCTTCTGGGATCTCAGGCACCCCTTAGGCTAGATGAAGCTGGGGGAGTGGGAGGGGAATACTTCCCACTGCTATTTCTGTTAGGACTACAGGCATGAAATGGGTCAGTATTTCTCTGTTCTTCTCCTGTCTCCCAAGCTTATTATTTCATTTTGCTTTTTTCTCCAGGCCTGAATCTGATGGATAGAAGTAATGTTAATTAGAGAGCTAAAGCTCTTCTCCACCTTGAGAAGGCCAATCAAGGGCCAATCAAGCTTGATTAGGGGAGGCCCACATCTTTTGTTCATTTCTAATAAGGCACTAGCTCTCAATGACTGTGATGCCCTCTGGCTCTAAAAAATGTATCAAGACTCTGAGGTGAGGTTTTACTTTGGGGCTTGCTCATTGGAAGTGTTTGTCTGGCCAGATGAGACTCTGGGTAGCTGCTAAGGAGCCCCCCCCAGCTTTGAAAACCCAAATGTTGGTGCTTTCCTCTGGTAATTAGGTATGTATGGTCAGACAGTTGGATCTGTCTGTTGATCTGTGATGTATATATTGCTTATGGTCAGATAATTGGAAGCCCTGTCTGTTGATTTTTATTTCTCTGTTTGTATTTTCTCTGAAGTTTAAGGTGCTGACTTTTTCCCTTAAACTAAGCGAATCATATGTGTGCTTGATTAAAGTGATTGTTGACCCCTCAAAAGTTACCTTTCCTTTTAGAAAAGCAGATCTAAGAACCTGAACAGCAGTCTCTCCTGTGTATCTCAGGGTCTTTGCTGATACAATGGACAGAGATAGAAAAAGAAGAGAGGAGGAAAGGTAGTGACAGAAACACAGAGACAAGAGACTAAGACAGAATGAGAGAGACAAAGAATGGAAGATAGAAGAGCAAGAGACAGACAGACAAGGACAGTTAGATACTGAGACAGAAACCTCTGGACAACCTTCACTGGATACTCTGCAAATGTCCTCATCTAACATGAGTCTGTGCCTCTTTGGTGATGTAATCAGCACCACATCCAGGCACCAGGTCTCCAAAGATATGTGGATCAACCTAGGTAATATTATTATTAATAATAATAGTACTTGTTTATTTAGAACATTTAAATGTTCTACTATGTACAAGGCATTATGTCAAGTGCTTTACAATTATCTCGTTTGATCCTTATAGCAACCTTAGAAGATGCATACTATCATTCTCATTTTACAGATGAGGAAACTGAGACAGAGAGACACGAATTGACTTGCCCAGAGTCACAGAGCTAATAAGTGTCTGAGGCTGAACTCAAGTCTTCCTGACTCCAGGTCCACTGCACTGCCTAGTAGGGGTAGAAGTGGGACAGTAATAGCAGGGGCAATCTTTATGTGCCCTATTCCACTTTAGATAATAAGGACATGGGCATTCCTACCCTGAGCAGGGTTGGGAGTACCAAATGAAGTCAGAAGATCAGAACCCATCACTCTGGACTTCTAAGAGCTGTTCTCCATATGACTCCACTGTGAGTAATGACAGCTTATCCTCTCGCAGCTAAAATTTCCCTGAACAAATAGTGTCAGGCTGAGCTCACCAAGGCAGCCCAGATCTAAGCCAGGGATGTGACTAATGAGATCCAGAGAGGTTTGCTTTATGGATATTTAAACAATCACAAAAAGGAAGACATTGCTTCTTTGGGTCAAAATCCCAGCCTCTCTGTCTATTCACACAAATTGACAATTATAAATTATGAGTCCTATAGCCTATAGGTACCAGAATGAGACTTGGGGTGGAGGTAACCCCTAAGGAATCCTGCCTTGAACAAGTCTAGTTCCCCTTCGCACAGAGTCAGGAGAGCCAAGTGAAAGTTCCATGACTCCTGCTAGTAGCACTGTAACTTTGGGTGCAGATGCAATGGAGTACAGTGGATGGAGTACTGGCCTTAGAATCAGGAATACCTGAGTTCAAAACCTCCCCTTGACCTATACTACCTGTATGACCTCAAGTAAGTCTCTTAATTTTTCAGTGCCCCCAGACAACTCTCTAAAACATTAAATTGCCAGTCTTTAACCTTGGAAGAAATTTACACATCCCAGAGGATGAAATCACAAATCTGTTTCTGTCTCTGGCAAATCCCTTGAGTTCTCTGAGCCTGTTTCTCCATCTATAAAATGGTGTGAGTGTGTGTGTGTGTGTGTGTGTGTGTGTGTGTGTGTGCCTGTATGAGTAGCTGTACTAATTATGCCTAAGATTCCTTCCAACTCTAACATTCATTCTTTGAGTCCATGACAAAGATGGGATGAAATAACTGCATTAATAGTAATGATAGCTAATATTTATATGGTGCGTACTATGTGCCAGACACTTTGCAAATATTGTCTCATTGGATCCTCACAATAATCCTGGAAGATAGGCGCTATTATTATCCCCATTTTACAGATAAGAAAACTGAGGGAGACAGAGATCAAGAGATTTGCCCAGGGTCACATTGCTAGTTAAGTGTCTGAGGTCACGTTTGAACTCAGGTATTCCTGACTCTGGGTCCAGAGGTCTCTCCACTGCTCCACCTAGCTGCCCTAGGATTACGCTATTGTTTGTTCGTCCTTTGTTTTCAAAGAGGACCAGTGACGTCGTGGGAATGTCTTGACTTGCTCATGAATTGGATTTAAGAGAGGCAGAGTTGAGCAGAGACATCAGCCTCACTCTCTCTTCTGGAGTCATTGACATCCAGTAGTAGGACAAAAGTCAGGATGACCAGCAATGACCCAGGACGCAGTGGATGACCTTGGTGTCTGATGTCTAAGCACTGCCCCACCACCTGCTTCAGCCTTCTTCATGTCTATTAGAACAAATTGCTCTCATCTAACCATTCCATTGAGGGGGAAGTCTTCACGTGCTTGGGGTAGACACCCTCCTAATTCACTGATGGGTTTGAGGCCTGTCAGTTACCCTCAACTTGGTTTAGTTCATCTGCCAAGATTTTTATCAGCATGTGGCCACTGGGAATGCTATAGCCTCTTAAAGCCACAAGGGAAACTTGGGTGACAGGTGGTTTCCCAAAGGGGAGTGAGCAAAGGACTCGTCAAGCCCTGATACCAGAGGTGCTAGTCCTCCCCAAACATCCCATGCATCCCTATAGGATTACCCTATGGTAGGGTACTAGAGGAAGAAGGGAGAAGATTGAGTGAGGGAAGTGGTAAGCTATCTCTTAGGCAGCCTTTCTCAGAGCCCAGTGTTCAGGGGCTCAGGACCCAGGGAATAAGCCATAGAGCAGATCTCCCTACCCATCAGGTAACCATGTTGCTTTTTTGGAAACCCACTGGCCAGATTTCTTCCAGGACTCATTTCCTTCCCTTGTCAAAGAGCTCACATCTCCTGTGTTCCTGACTGGTACTGCCTTGCCCTGCCCTGCTCACCAGTATAGGAGAGAACTCAGGTGGAGGACATTTCTTAAGCAAGGTTAGAAATCTGAAGTGAAGGTTCAGTCCAAGGACCATGTCCTCCCCTGAAAGCTGACTTGGATTTTTACCCTAGGGAACCAATTCTATTTTATCTCAACTAGGATCTTTCAATCACCTGCATCTGTTAGACAAGAGGCTAGGCATTAGATACGACAGAAATGTCACCTTGTCCCCAAAAAATCCTCTTTGTTCATATAAACATCTTTACTGTATATATTTTTTTACTATATGCATATACAACATGTACATATTCATATGTAACTTAATATATATATATAATACTATATATCCACATGTAACTATATATATATACACACATATATGTGTATAACTTCTTTACAATATAATCTCCAATCTAACAAAAATCAGCATGGTATTTTAAAAAGCCTCCTAGATATGAAATCAGAAAACCTGGGTTCAAATTCTGTTTCCAACACTTGCTAATTGTTTGCCATGAGTAAATAACTTGACCATTATGAGTCTGTTTCCTCATCTCTAAAGTGGGGATAAAAATATTTGTAATATCTGTCATAAGGTGATTGCATGGATCAAATGAGATAATATATACATAACAGAAGTTAAGCACAATAACTCCAATGTACAGTCCAACTAGTATGATCACTCCTCTCTACCTAATACTGACTATATTCATTTCTTTATTAATTAGCATCCTGAGTTCTAAGGCAATCAAGGGATGTATACTATATTTTCTCAAAAATTAAAAGAAATACAAAATCTCACAGGCAACTAGATGGCACAGTGGCATAGAATGGAATCAGGAGGGTTCATCTTCCTAAATTCAAATCTAACCTCAGCCACTTACTAGCTGTGTAACCCTACAAGTCACTTAACCCTGCTTGCCTAGTTTCCTCATCTCTAAAATGAGCTGGACAAGAAAATGACAAACCATTCCAGGTTCTTTGCCAAGAAAATCCCAAAAGGGGTCATGAAAGTTGGACATGACTAAAACAACTGAATAACAAAACATAAGCTCACTCAACAATCTATTAGCTCTAAGCCCCCACCCCAATTTGTAAAACAAGCTAGAGAAACCTCTTTCCCCATAAGTTTTTGCTCAGCTCTCTCCCTCAAACTCTAATCTCTTCCAAATGCCCTAGTCTTTAAAGTTTAAATAAATATCAGTGTTACTGGCTATACAATTTCTTAACAGTGTAACAAATCATACAAATACATTTAAATATTTTAACAGCGTATGCCAGTGAGAAAGATCACAGTCAGAGTCACCTCTATCGACTGCAACTACTGATTTCATGGACTGTAGTCCAGCAATGGAGGTCTCCTCTCAAAAATTCTCTTTATAATGTTTCTTCAAAAGACAAAAATTAAACTCAGTTCTCTCAGGAAATTTATCTTCAGCAGCCTTACTCAAGGATGATAACTCTCTCTCAATCTCTTAAGAAAGAAGTTCTCTTAGTCTTTTATCTCCATACCTCCCACAGTCTCCAACCATGACAGTTAAGAGCATCCAGAATGTCAGTTCAATTGCCACCAGCCCCTAGATTTTATTCCATCTTGAAAACATAGGAACACTATCCATGGTCTTTGTGGGAAGGGCTATTGAACCTGATATTACAAATATAAAATGCTTTGCGAACTTTAAAATTCTCTATGCTGGTTGTAATGCTCGACTCCCCTTTGAAGATATCAAGGAAAATGCCTCTCATTCATATACTTCCTATAGGGTCCTGTAGGATCTACCTACCAGTGCACCATCCATGTATCAATCAGTTTCAGCCACCAACCTTGGAGCCAAAAGGCTCCAGTAGTAGTGTACACATTAATGACCAAGGAAGATTTGTTGAATAATGAAAATGTAAGTCAATAAGTCTTGCATCATTGTGAACTTGGAATCTTTGAGCTAAAAGAATGGTCAGATACCTTCTAATAATCCAAATGCTCTTAACCTGGGCATTGTGAACTTGAATAGATAGATAATATATTACACAAATACATACATATGTACGTGTATATACAACTGCATTTCAATATAATCTTTGTAATCCTATGTAATATATTGCTTCATTTAACAAAATTATTTCAAGAAGGGGCCATAGATTTCACCAAATGCCAGAGGAATCACACTCACACACACACACACATACACACACACACACACAGAGATTAAAAACCTCTTATCTAATTCAACCCTTTTTCATACCTGAAAACAGATGCTCTCTGATATCACTGATAAGGGATCAAAAGTGAAATGACTGTCTTAGGTGATAGAATGTTCCAGACTTTGTTTGAAGGACTCTAGCAACAGATACTCTATCATCTAAGTCAGTTATTTTCACTTCTGATAACTCTAATTGTGAGGAAGTTTTTCCTTGCATGGAGAAGAAACCTGTCTGAAATTCACCCAGTGTTTCCAGTACTACCCTCTGTGGCCAATTAGAAAAAAATAAATTCCTTTTCCACCCAACAGCCCTTCAATACTTGCCAATAGCTCTCATGCCCCTTTCCTCAAAGTCATCTCTTTCCTGGGTTAAACATTCTGAGATCCTTTCATTTATTCTTGCATGCATTTCCTCTAGTCCCTTTGCCTTCTTGAGTATCTGCTTCTGGATGTGATAAAGCTTATCAAAGTCTTAACTATAATATAGTTCCAAGAATCAAAGGCAGAGCTCTATTTTTGCCCTCTTAGGCCAGGCAGAAATGTCTTAATGCTTTTTTATCAGAGACCTAAAAAGTGAGCTAACTAGGAAAAAGTTAAACAAGTTTATGAAACTGTTCTCCCCGTTGGCCTGACTATGGAGGTACCATGCTCCTGTCTCCTACCCCTTTATAAGAACCCATTGGCCCAACATCCCCATGTATTAGGGAGAAAAATGCCAATGGTTCCATAAAGAATTCAGCTAAGCCTACTAACAAAGAATCTTCATTTCATCTATGGTGGTAGTGACGGCAGATCTCTTAAAAGCTTAGTGACAAGTGTCTTTCCTCAGTGATCATCTCCAATTTATCTTGTATAGATCTTGTTTGTAAACAGTTGTTTGCATGTTTTCTCCTCCTTATATTAAAATATAAGCTCCTGGAGAGTGGTGACTGCTTTTATTTTCTTGTTTATTTGTGGTATTTTTCTTAAAAAGTATTTTTTGATATTCCTAGTACTTGGTACCATGCTTGATATATCATAGCCCTTAATAAATCCTAGTCTACTTGCCCATTAGCTACTGAAATCAGTACCTGTTATGTGTGACCCTCTTGAGTGCCCTCAGAAATGGTGGGAGGCAGAGATCAGGGCATGCCATTGGGGCCCCTCCCTCTACTGTACTAGCAATGAACATGAACTAGGGTGGAGATCCCTGCCAGTGATGTGACAATAATTGGAAAAGCATTGAATCCCAATGCCATCCCCAGTGACATGAAGAGAAGGCAAAGCCCCAGGCCCTGAGTTCCTAAACCTTTACCTAATAATCATCCCTACAGGAAGGCATGAGGCAAACAGCAGTGGGGAAATCTGTTGGATTTTCTATACTCTCTGCTAGTTCATGAGTTGCCAAAAGGAGTTAAGAAAGCTGAACTATGCCTTTCTTTTAGAACCACTGGGTTGGAATGGCCTTCATCCTATCTGGTGTTACACAGTCACACACTTCTATTACGTATTGTGTTGTTGATTTTATTATCGTCATGTTATGGCAAGAGAAAGACACTGGGTAAAATTAAACATGTTCTATCTCTTTCTGTGGGGAGCAACTTCAGTCTAACTAGCCCTTAGTGAAATAAAGTAAATTTGGGGTGGGTTTTGGCTAAGCAGGATGAGGACCCAAAGCTATCCCAATGGAGTAAATACACATTAATCTCATCCCTTTGACTGATGAGAGGGCATGGTCACCCAGAGAGAAGTAGAGCTGAAGAACTGAAAATCAAATACTCTTGAGAATCACAGAGAGATTGACATATCCCCAACTCTTCAGTTTAGAGCAGGGTGGACCATCCAGCTGTGAGGGTAAGTTTAGGATTCCCAGTGCTGGATCCTTCTGGTTGAACAGAATCAGGCTAGTGGTTAGAAGCACCACCTGGTGGTTAAGCACATAATATGCACCTATATGTGTGCATAAATGGGGGAACCAAAGAGACTGTGAACACGTCTCAAGCTTCCTACCTCCAAACATTGTGAAATAGAAAGATTCTATGGTAAGAGTGCTAGATACGGAGTCAGAAGTCTTGGGTTCTAATCCTGCTTCTACCACTTATGACCTGTGTGACCTTTGGCAGGTCAATTTACCTCTCTAGGCCTCAGCATCCTCATTGTAAAACGGGTGGGATGAACTAAGTGAATCCAGTGGTTAAACTCCTCCAGCTCTAAATCTAGACTACTATGATCCATGATCCTAAAGAGGAATTTGATTCAATTCAGTATCTTTCCTTTGGACATTTTCTCTATTTGCCCCTCATTTCTGTAACACTCTCCTTCCTCATCTCTGAATCCTAACTAAAACACCATCTTCTATAGTCTTTTCTAATCCCTCTTAGTTCTAGTGCCTTTGATATGTTAATTGTTTTCTATTTATCCTATATATAGTTTACTCATGTAGACTGACATTCTTGTTATCTCCTCCATCGGAATGTGAGCTCCTTGAAGGCAGGAATTGTCTTTTACCTCTTTTCAAATCCTTTTTTATATCAGTGATCACCACAGTACCTGGCACACAGAGATGTTAATAAATGTTTATTGACTATCCATACAAAGGAAGGAAAGAACACTGGCCCTAGAGCCTGGGTTCAAATACCACCCTTGACACTTCCTAGCTGTATGAATTTCAGTGGTCACTTAGCATCCCTGGGTCTCAGTTTCTGAATCCATAAAATGTAGGGGTTAGACTAGTTGGCCTTTGAGACCCTCTGCAGTTCTAGATCTAAGATCTCAGTCCTTCTTCTGCTATCAATTGCCTGTGTGAGCCAATATAAGTCATTTTCCTCTTTAGATTTCAGTTTTCCCATCAGGAAAACTGGAGATTTGGACTAATAGTCCCAAAAGTCCCTTTAAATTAAGTGCCACAATGTCAAGAAGGATTTTCACTAGAAACTCAGGGAATTTTTATAACAGAGAAAGGAAGGAAATCTATACAGGATCTTCCCATTTTCTGCATCTTATGAGGACTTTCTCCCCCAGCTCTCACAGCACTTTCCCCTCTCTGTCACAATTACTAAGTAATACTGTCTCATAGTTATCTGTTTCTGCCTTATCCCTCTCCCCCGTGGACTCTAAGCTCCATGAAGGCAAAGAGTTTTAACATTTTGTATTTCCCCAAATCTTCTAGCATTAAACATTATGCTTTGTAGACATCAGTCACTTCATAAATGCTTGATTCAATTCAATTCAATAAAAAAAAAATTAAAGGTCTTCTATGTGCCAGCCATTGTGATGAATTAAATGTATAAAGCAACATCCTTTCAATTTTCCTGGGAGGAAAGCATTAGAAAAATATTACTTTGGGATCCAAAACCTAAGGGTCAAGACCTGAATCCAGAAGCCAGATCAGAGAGAGATCTGCTCCTGGCCCAGGGAGGAGAGAAGATGGTTCTGCCCATGGACCCATTGTTAAGTCAGAAAGAGAGCAGAATAGGTTCCCTATGCTAGTTTCTTTTCTGAGACTTCAGGAACCCTTCTATGGAGTGTGCCAGGAGAGATGGGCTAAGCTGGAAATGGGGCCAGGAGGAAGGTCAAAGGAACACAGACTGAGAACTGGGGGGACATGTCCAGGTACTCAAGTCCAACAAACTCATTATGAAGATAAAGAAACTGAGTCCATAAGAGGTTTGTCGAGTGACTTGGCCAATGCCACTTCTATATTAAGTGGTGAGTCAACATTTGAACCCAGGTTCCCTGATTCTAGATTCAGATTTCTTTCTACTGTACCAAGCAGCAATTCTAAACACATGCCTTTACATGTGGAGTGGAGCTGGTGCCTGGAAACAGCTTGGGCTGGCAGATATAGAGGAGAAAGGGATTGGATAGTTTTCTGAGCACACACACACACACACACACACACACACACTCACACAACCACCACCACCAGCACACCACCTCCAGCTGCCTGAAGCCCAGGCTCAATCACATGATCTGGCCAAACACAGAACATTTCCCAGTTCAGTACCTCGGCGGGGCTTTTCTCCGTGGATGTCATTGATTTTCTTTCTGCAGATATAATAAGCAATTGAAAGCTGCAGGCAGTCATAATAGGAGAGAAAAGGAGTGGGAGGAAAGGGTAGAGGAGAGAGAGAGAGAGAGAGAGAGAGAGAGAGAGAGAGAGAGAGAGAGAGGCAGAGAGAAACCAAGAGAAAGCAGGGAGAGAAAGAGGAGGGACACAGACAGAGATACAAAGAGAGAGACAGAGAAAAATACAGAGAAAGAGAAAGAAAAAAGGAGAGGGAAGAGAAAGAGGAAGAGAGAAAAAGACAGATGTAGGAGAGAGACAGACAGAGAAGAGAGAGGAGGGAGACAGAGGCAGAGACACAAAGAAAGACAGAGATAGAAAAACAGGGGTAGAGAAAGCAAAAGGGGAAGAGAAAAGAGAGAGATAAAGGCTGCGATAAAGACAGAAAGATGAAAGAGAGGGGGAGAGAGAGGGATGGAGAAACAGGGTGGAGAGAGGAAGAGAGAGAGAGAAAGCTATAGAAAGGAGGAAGAAAGGAGAAACAGACACAAAGGGAGGAGGGAAGGAGAGATAGAGATACACAGAAAAAAGACAGAGAGAGAAGATAGAGAAAGAGACAAAAAGAGAGAGGAGAGAAAAAGAGAAAGACAGAAAATGGAAAAAAATGTTGTAAAAGCCTGTATGCCAGCCCTTCTGGTGGGCTCAGTGACAGGAAAGTCCAGCAGCTGCTGTAGAGCAGGTGACGACTGACAAATCTCCCCACATTCTCCCCACTCCATGGCCCCAGAGGAGGCCCAGCATGCCCACCACTCAGGCCAGTATCCCAGAATTCCACAGATGTAAAGGATTTCAGAGGCTGTCTATTCCAACCCTTTCGTTTTACAAATGAGAAAACTGAAGCCCTCTCACCCCAAGGTCACGCAAGGAGAAGAGGTCAGAAGGGAGATTTGGCCTCTGACTCTAACGTCACCCTTCTTCCCCTGTACTATGCTGTCTTCCATAACTGGAAGACTCCCCATTTCTACACCCTTGGCAAGTCTCTTGAAGATCTTCCTCCAGTAAGAAGGAGCTGCTCATTCTCAAGGCAGCCCACTCTACTTGGAGATCACTCTCATTCTTCCAAAATGTTGCCTTCTATCAATCTTAAATTCACGTCTTTGAAATTTCTACCATTTGTGCCTCTGGAACCAAGCAAATCTAATCCTTCCTTCACACGACAGCCCTTTAAATACTCCAAGAGAGCCATCACATCCCCCTGAATCTTCTCTTATACCTGGGACCTTTCAACTAATCCCCCCATGCTCTGAACTGGAGATCTCTCGCACTCCTCAGTGGATGCTCTTAACAGCCTTCCAAAAATGTGCCCAATACTGATGCAGGGGCTGATACAAAGGTCTTTGCTTGGTTATTAACATTTATTCCAGCTACAGAATTTAGACCTCAAAAATCATGTAACTCAATTCTCTTCCTTAAAAAAAAAAAAAACACAACATTTTTTTAAAGATGATGAACCTGACACTCTGAAAGAAAAGGGATTTCTCCCTGGCTACAAAATGAAGAAGAGGGAGAATAAGTACACTAACCCAGGTCATTAGATCCTAGGATTTAGACCTCAAATGAAGATTAGAACTTATATAGTCCAAGGATTCTTCACTTTTTTTGTGTCATAGACCCTCCTATCAGTCTGGTGAAACCTATATACCTCTTCTCAAAGTGATATTTTTAAAAGCAAAACATAAAACATGTAGGATTACAAAGGAAGCCAATTATATTGAAATACAGCTATTGAAATATTAAAAAAAAACCTCACAGATTCCAGGTTAAGAATTTCTGAAGTATCCCAACCCCCTCATTTTACAAATGAGGAAACTGAGACTCAGAAAGGAAAAGACTTGCTCCAGGTCCCAGAGCTAGTGAGTAGAAGAGTTGGTATTTTCTGACTTAGAATCTATTTCCCTTTATATTTGGCTGGGCTCTCTCCCTTTGCTATAGAAATGAAAAATTTCCAACCTCACTCCTTTCTTTCATTCCTTGTAAATTCCTCCCTCACTCCCTCCCATCAATTCCTCACTATCCAAGCAACTATAATCAGATCAGGAAGAAGATGAGATAGGTCTGGAGGAAACTCAGGAAAAATGAGCAAGTTTTCGAGGCACAGACAGCCTCTAAGCCCCATAAATGTGCTTGGGGATCCCTGTCTGTCTTGTTGGCACTTCTCCAGATAGTAGGTATAGTAGCAATGAGCATTCAACTCTCTTAGAAATTTGACAACTCAAGTCCTTTCCTCTCCCCTGAGAGTTTTTTTAAAAGAATAAAACATCAATATTTTCACTCTTTCATGGGTCTGGAAATCAAGTTCATTCTTTGAGCACCAAGTGAGATAAATCTTCTAAACCAAGGGCAGAAAATCAATGGACAAAAGAGATCACCCCTTTCACCTAAGCCAGGAGAAATGGACTGAGCCATGTGAAATATGTCAGTGGAGCCCCAGCTAGCCTCCTCCCAGGACACCTTCTGTCCCAAGGAGGATAATCTCATTAATGGAATCAAATGGCATCAGGTGGCCCTCAATCTCTCCCCTCTGTGCAGACAAGGCAATTGGTCCAAAGCACCTTTCTTGCCCGAGAGCTGAAAGACACACATCAGCATTGGACAAGCATGCATTGAATTCGTCTCTGGGGAAAATCAGACTTACATTGGGACAGAGACAAAAAGCCAGCTTCAGTTCCTAGTTAAAGCCTCAGCAGGAAACGGCACTGGGCATGGATCCTGGGAGATGATGTACCAGGCAAAAGGCTGCCATGAAATCTCTGACAACAGCCTAGGGAGACAGGCAAAGTAGTAGCTCCCCACTTTTGACCCCCATGTCTGGAACTCCCTCCTGCATCATCTCTGCCTCCTGGCATCCTAGTTTTCCTTCAAGCAAGAAGCCTTTCCCAACCCCCTTCATTCTAGTGGCTTCTCCCCGAGCCTAAGCCCTGTTTGTATTTATTTTTATCCTGCTTATATCTTTTAAGTATATACCTGTTTGCTTGTTGCCTTCCCCCTATTAAACAGTGAGCTTCTTGAGGGTAGAAACTATTCCTTGCCTTTCTTTGTATCCCCAGGGTTTAGTGTAGCACCTGGTATATAGTAGGAACTTAATCAATTCTAGCCAGCTAACTGACTGACTAAGTGGCAGACATAGTGAATAGGAAGCCAGCCTCAGAGACCTGGATGTAACCCTAGAGAAGCTGTGTCTGACGAGAGAACTGAGTGTGACACATGCACCCACATACGCCATGCATTCATCCAACATTTACTGGGGTCACCTGTCCTAGACCATCGAACAGGCCGCTTTGAGGAACCTAGGAATTTCTCACAGAAAACACAAACCAACCAATATGACTGAAAACAATTGGCCTTTATTTGGTGCATTTTAACTCACAAAAAGGAAGGCTTTCAGGTTTTCAAAGCACTTTGTATATGCTATCTCATTTGATCTTTGCAGTGAACTTGTGAGGTAGGGGCTAGTATCATCCCTATTTCACCATGGTGAAACTGAGGCACACAGATGTCAAGTTAGAGAACTTGGAATCAGCAAGACTTGAGTTCAAATCTAGCCTGACAATAGCTGTGTGACCCAGAACAAATCACTTTACCTCTCTGTGCCTCAGTTTCCTCACCTGTAAAATGGAGATGATAATAACACTTGCTTCACAGGATTGCTGAGAATCAAGTGCTTTATGCCTGCTGGGTGTTATAATAATATAATACATATAATATAACATTATTATATAATTATAATGTATTTGTGTTTATGTGCATGTGTATGAACATGTATATGTGTGCTGATGGGATATTATGCATGTATACCTGGCCAAGGTCATTTTCCTTGCCCAGACCCTGCTGAACTCATTCTGCATCTATGACTAGAGAGGGTGGGATGCAGCTGTGATTATTCCTCGTTACTCAATCTCCCAACCTGCACTGCATACAAAGAGAAGGCTGCCCTTTTGAGTAGGAACTGAAGAAACCAAAAGAGAGGGTGCTTCAAAGGGTTACAGTGTGGGAGTCCAGATGGAGAGCAAGAGGTCCATGTTGTTACAAGGCTCTTTGGTGCTTTTGGGAGAGCCCAGAGGAAAGGAATGGGATGAAATGGAAAAGCATTGATTAAGCTTTTCTTAACGTGCTCAAAAAACCGAACTGAGTATTAGAGACATAAATAAAAAAGCAACATAGTCCCTGTTCTCTAGGAGCTCACGTTCTAACCTGAGGAAACAATTGGTAGAGGGGAGATTGGCTCAAGAGTCTTTAGAATGCTGCCACAAGGTAAATGGCAATACCCAGGGAAGGAAGATACTACTTAACTGAACTGGGGCTGTTGTGGGAAAGAGCAAGTGTGGCTTATGAGAAGGGTTCTCTTCGTACTCAGGATTTGCTACAAGAGTCAATGCACTTTAGAAAGAGACTGTCCCAAAAGTCATCTGGCCTTCGCAGCATTTCACCAGGTCCATTCCCTTTGGAGAGTTCAGTCAAGGTACCTTGTCTTGGTGTGCTGACCTCCCCGTACCTCCTCCTAACAGCCATTCTTATCCAAAGAGTCCTCATTCCAGGAGATGAGGGCTCCACATTTCTGAGCAGGGTCTGGAGATGTTAGGGTCAGGAGTCAGAAAGATACTGTGCATGCCTTTTGACCCAGCAATACCTCTTCTAGGGTTGTACCCCAAAGAGATCATCAAAAAGGGAAAAGGACCTACATGCACAAAAATATTTATAACAGTTCTCTTTGTGGTGGCAAAGTACTGGAAATTGAGGGGATGCCCATCAATGGGGGAATGGTTGAACAAGTTGTAGTATAGGAATGTAATGGAATATGATTGTTCCATAAGAAATGAGCAAACAGACTTCAGAAAACCTGGAAAGATTTATATGAACTAAAACTGAGTGAAGTGAACAGAACCAGGAGAACATTGTATACAGTAACAGCAACATTATATGATGACTGACTTGGATAGACTTAGCTCTTCTCAGCAAATGCAAGGATCTAAGACTATTCCAAAAGACTTGTGATAGAAGATGCTCTCCACATCCAGAAGAAGCACTTTGGCATCTGAATACAGATCAAAGAACATTATTTGCTCTCTCTCTTTTTTCCTTCTTTCTTGTGATTCCTCCCATTGGCTCTAACTCTTCTTTACAACAAGACTAATGTAAAAATATGTTTAATATGAATGTATATGTAGAGCCTATTCCAGATTGCACACCATCTTGGGAAGGGGGGAGGGGAGGAAGGTGGAGAAAATTTAGAACTCAAAATCTTATGGAAGTGAATGTTGAATACTAAAAATTAATTATTTTTTTTTTTTTTTTAAAAAGACAAGTTCAAATCTGGTCTTGGACCATTACTAGCTGTGTGACCCTGGGCAAATCATTTAACCTCTGTTTGCCTCAGTTTCCGAGGGTTGCTGTGAGGATCAAGTGAGGTCATAAAGTGCTTAGACACTAAAGTGTCTAGTGCAGAGTAAGCACTACACAAATGTTTGCTATCATTGTTATTCATCATGGTGAGTGTCTTCATCCCTGAATTCAGCTAAAGGCAACGAGCATTCTGGGGCTGAGTTGTGGACTTTCAGACAAACGGACAGAGCTGGTCTCACTAAGCTCAGTTGTCTCATCCATCTTCCTGACTCTGTACAACCCCACAAGGACATCGCAGTATCTCCATGGAAACCATTTCAAGGTCCTATCACACATATAGGTCCTTTCTTATGTCTAGGTAGAGTAACTAGGGTGGAGGAACTGGGAATTGGCCATTTCCTCCCAACCTTTACAAAATATACAGAGTATGGATAGTATCATGCCACAATGTACTTCATTTCTCACCACACTCAGTGTCTTCAGTCTAGTCCCACTCAGTTGTGATCAGTCCTTCAACAATTCATTATATCTCATGATATGTTTATCCCCTAAAGAGACAAACTCTAAACTCAAAATTGTCCCAGGGTATCAGCATCTAGGCAGATGCTCTTCCTTTCCTCACCCAGAGTCATGAGCTCTGAGAGCATCCTACAACCATCACCTATTGCTTACCTTACCCCACACTCCTTTCTCCATCTATCCTCTATCCTTCCAATCTCCTTATCCCAGGCACAGTAATTTCCAGTTTTAGCTCCTTTTTTGCCCTGGTCCAGGGTGGAGTTGGGGGTGGGGGGGCACGGTGAGGTTCAGGTACCTTCTATTTTATTCATTTGCTTGTTTTAGTTTGTAACATTCACTTTTAGAAGATTTTGAGTTCTAAATTTTTCCTCTTCCCTCCCCTCTCACCTCCCCAAGGCTGCCTGAAATCTGATATAGCTTATACATGTGCAATTATATTATACATATTTTCACATTAATCATGTTGTGAAAGAAGAATCAGAACAAAAAGGATAAACCACAAGAAAGAAAAAAAAAAGAGAAAATAGTATACTTCGATCTGTATTCAGACTCCATCGCTCTTCCTTTGCATGTGGATAGCATTTTCCATCATGAATCTTTTGGAATTGCCTTATGTCATTGCATTGCTGAGAAGAGCTAAGTCTCTCAAAGTCACTGCACAGTGTTGCTGTTACTATGCACAATGTTCTCACAGTTCTGCTCGCTTCACTCAGCATCTGTTCATGTAAGTCTTTTCACGTTTTTCTGAAATCTGCCTGCTCATCATTTCTTTCCATTACATTCACATATCACAACTTGTTCAGTCATTTCTCAGTTTTGATGGGCATCCCTTCAGTTTCCAATTCTTGGCCACCATAGAAAGAGCTGCTATAAATATTGTTGTACACATGGGTCCTTTTTCCTTTTTTATGATCTCTTTGGGATACAGACCTAGTGGTATTGCTGGATCAAAATATACAGTTTAACAGCCTTTTGGGCATTGTTTCAAATCGTTCTCCAGATGGTTAGATCAGTTCACAACTCTACCAAATAGCTTTTCATCACCCATGAGTAAATCTCCAGAGAACTGAAAGCCATGGAATCTTGCTCTCTCAGCTTTGTTTTGGCTGAAAGTACATAATTTTTCCATTTGTTATTAGCCCTTTTTTTCTCCAGTCCTTTGGAATGAGATCTGGAATCAGAACACCCTGGGTTCAAATCCCAGCTCTGCCTCTTACTGCCTGTAGTCATGACCTTAGACAAGTCACTTAATCTCTGTGGGTTCCCTCACTTGTAAAATGAGGCAGCTAGCTTACATGATCTTTATGGTGCCTTACAGCTCTGATCCTCTCAAACCCGAGTGATCCAACCATAACTGCCATGATTCCTTCTGGCTCTGAGTTTATGATGCACAACCTCTTCCAGGGAAACAGGAAGAGAAGGGAAGTGATTTCAGAGAAGTAATCTCTTTGTTCCTTCCCAGAATGTGATGCCACGGCAGGTGCGCCTTCGCCCAAACCAGCCATGCGAAAGAACGGCAGATAAAACACTACAAGTGTCTTCTGGAAGGCAGGTTTCTGATCTCCTCCGGGGCTGGTGTTCGAGCATGCTCTTCTTTGATATGTAAAAATGTCCCTGTTCTTGACAGAAGCATGAGACGGGTTTTATGAACCGGCAAAGCTAGGACTTGGCCCAGGAGAGGCAAGCAGAACATTCAAAAGAGCTGATGCCCAAGCATTTCTGAAGTTCCTTACTGCAGTGAGCTGTAGCTGACTGGGAAGCCCCCATTTCTGACTTGAGCCAGCAGAGAATCGTGTCTCTCCCCTGCCCCTCTGCAACAACTGAGTATGAAGGGGCTATTCTGACTCTGAACAAAGCCATAACTAAGGCAAGGTGACTAGGAAATCATCCCAGGATGTCAATATCTATGTAGATGCTCTTGCTTCTCTCATTCACCCTCCTACTCAGAACCATAAGCTCAGAGAGAATCTCACCAACCACCACTCATTGCTTCCCTTTCCCCAGCTCTGCCCACCCCCTCCCAGGAAATTGTCCAGTGAAATTACACTGGACTTGATAGGGGCCAATGGTCCTCTGCAGTCTTTGCTCTTTCCATCTCCTCTGCCTCCTCTTCCTCTCTACACCCTGCCCAGGGTTGATATGACATGTTTCAATATGTTTATCTAGTTCCTCTTCTGCTACTTCCTTCCAGGAAGCAGTTAGCAAGATTTCATCTGACTGGGCTCAACTATTCTTTCAGGGGCTCTTCCTGCCCTCCCTGTCCTGCCACAGTTAAATTCACTTCAGGCATCAGAATTCCTAGTTACAGCCCTGATCCCCCCCTCCCAATTACTATGGAAGGGAGGGAGGGAGGGAGGAAGGAAGGAAGGAAGGAAGGAAGGAAGGAAGGAAGGAAGGAAGGAAGGAAGGAAGGAAGGAAGGAAGGAGGGAGGGAGGGAGGGAGGGAGAAAGGGAGGGAGGGAGGGAGGGAGGGGAAAAGGGAGAGGGTAGGAGAAAAAGAGGGAGGAGGAAAAGGAAGGGAGGGACAGAGGGAGGAAGGGCCCACATTAATGAGATCACAGATCCATTAAGGAGCACAAAGTGCTATTATTATGTTACAAGTTCCACTTAGTCCCATAATACCAAGTACTTATGCTTGATTCTGTCAAGGAGATGGATAATTCTCAGGATCATAGATTGCGCCAGGAGCTAAAAAAGACCTTAAAAGCCATCTAGTCCAAGTCCCTGGTTTTACAAAGGCAGAAACTGAGGACTGGAAAGGGTGACTGACTCAAAGTCCCCTAGCTTGTAAGTGCTAGAGCCAGAGTTTCTATCTCTTAGAACCCACCTCCCCATCTTCTTTCTAGGCTCAGTTCAAGTGACACCTCTACCATGAGACCTTCCCTGATTTCTGCAACTGCTAGTGCTCTCCCTGTAAAATTACTTTGGATTTACCTCATATGTGGTCAGTCCCCAGCCTCCCCTTACCTAATAGGTTCACACAGACCAGGACCAGTCCTAAGGGATTGATCCAAAAAATGAACCAAAAGGGGGACCTTTTTCTTTCTTTGGCTTTCATTACCCCGCCTGAAGCCCTCCAAGAAAATCTCTAAACATACTCATGGTAGAGTTCATGGCTAATTTTCCCCAAATATTGGTGATGGGTTACCTGATTCCTGTATGGGCACTCAATAAATAATATAAATAACATGTATGGGATTGTGCTCATCTTTCTTTGCCAAAGACCATGCCATCAGAGAAATGATGACATGACTTGCACTTGACTTTGTTTTGAGTGAGGGAGGGCTGTGCAGGTCACCAGCCTCACTTCTCCTCCAGAACCATCTGAATCCAGTGACCTGATATTCCTCAGAATGACTGGAGATGACCCAGGATGCACTGGGAGACCCTGTGCCCTTTAGGCCAGGGTCTTTGCAGAGTGAGGCAACGCCAATTCATTGAATAGGCCTGTTTAAGAAGTAGCCAGGGTATGGCCCCTCTAATGAGATCAAGCAAAAGAAAGACATCAGTCTGGGTGGGAAACAGCAAGTTACTACTGATAATCAGTCTCAAGCTAGGAGGGTTCAGAGGAGCCCTCAGGCAGGGCCCCAATGGAGTATGGGATAAGCTTTTCAGCTAAATCACAACTCTAAGACACAAAGGATTCTCAATATCCCATGAACAGATAATAGCACAAAGGAGTATAAATGTAGAGTTGGATGGCCTCAGTTTCCTCATCTGTAAAATGAAGAGATGGAGTCTTTTTTTATTAAACGAGGAGAATTGGCCTAAATGGTATTTGAGGTCCTTTCTAGCTCTAAATCTATGATTGTAAAAATGTATTATCCTGAAGGAAGAGACAAGGAAAGAGAGAGAGTACCATCAGCTCACTCTTCTGGCCCATAAGAAAAGGCTTTTGGATGAGAGTTCACTGCCCACAGCTTTCACTAACAAGTCATCTTAAAGGTAGTTGGTCATAGGAGATTGTTGAATACATAAATGAATAGATTCAGTTCCTCTCCTTCCAATACTCTTTCCACTACAACACATTGTCTCTCTCTCTTAGCTCACCCTCATAAACAGTCCCTGTTTTCCTGAGTTCATTGCTAAGTTATTTACACTTTACTTTTATTTTGGGAAAGGATGAGTTCAGAGCAATTCCTGCCCTGGGTCCTGAGAAGGTCCTGTGTCCTGTCACAGGCCCTGGCCATAGAAACGATGCCCATCTCCCTCCCTCCCTATGTCTGTTCGGGCAAAGTGAATTATCTCCAAACAGCTTCCAGAAGCCTCAAATCAATTTATGAAAACAAAAGTTAACTTTCCCCATAAACATCATTACATCAGAGCAGCAGCGGCAGCCGCCTGCCCATGAGGGCACCGTTTAGGGAGCTGAGCCCAGAGTCAAATGGGTTCATTAGGCAGGGTAATTAATAATATCCTCCCTTGCTTTAGAAGCCAGAGGAGGGCCTGGGCCTGGGCAGCAGAGTGAGACCTTCAACAGACTCAAGGTCTCTTGGGAGCAAGACGCCCATTGGCTCATTTATTCATGCAACTATATGTCAGGTACTGTGATGAACCTTGAACCAAAACTGAAATAGTCCCTGCCCTCAAGGAGCTTTTGTTTTACTTATCTGCCTACACAGATGAGTAAATGGAAAAAATGTAGGGAAAGAGTCCAGAACTTCAGATTCATTGCTACACCTCCAACCCGCCACAGCTGCCCACAGAGATGGTCATATCCTTGCCATCATGTGTTCCACATACATGTTCATCAAGTCCGAAATTCCCTTATCTGATCATACTCCCTCTGCCTTGGAACTTCAAACCCCACTCTTCATCCTCATCTCAAACCTCCAAAATCTCCACCCCACACTTGTTTCCCAGGGCATCACTCTACACCAGTGGTACTCTCCTCTTTCCCCCATCTCGACGCCTGCCTAAACCAAATTCAACTCGGTGTCATCTTCTTCTCAAAGGTTTCTTGCCCCTTTGTCCTGTCAAACATCTTGCCCTGCCAAGCCTTGGCCTTAGGTTACTCCCACCATCTACCATCTTCACTTCTACCTATGGGCTGTCGGTGGGAGCTTGAAAGAAATATGCTGACAGGATCCATTATAAGTCTATGTTGCATAATCTCCCCTGGGCGCTCGTGGTCACAAAGCAATCCTTCTGCACCTTCTCAATTAACTATCTCACTCGCCACAACACTTCTTTCTTACCTTTTGATCTTTCCTCAAATCCCACCATACCTCTCTCTTCTCCCATCCTCTCAGTTGAATCTTGCCTTGTATTTCATGAAAAAAAAAATTGAAGCTTTTCACCCAAAGCTCCCTTTTATCCCTCCCCCTCATCTATCACTCATGCTTTCCTCCTTCTTCCCTGTAGCCCAGGTCTCCACCATCCCCAAAAAACTTGCACTTGGTCCATCCATCCCCATTACTATCCTATATTTCTCCTGCTTTTTGTGGTTAAAGTCCTTGAGAAGGCTTTCTACCATCAGGGCCTCCATTTCTTTTCCTCTCTTTCTCCTTAGCTCTCTGCAGAATGAATTCCACCTTCATTATTCAAACTGAAACAGCTCTCTCTAAAGTTAATAATGACAGCTTAATTGCTGAATCTAAAGGCTTTTCTCCACATCCTCATCCCTCTCGGCCTCTCCTCTGCCTTGATGCTCTCAGCCACCCTCTTCTCCTTGATCCTCTCCTCTCCAGGTTTTGGTGACATTGTGTTCTCTTGGTTTTCCTCCTATCTTTTCTAATTTCCAGTCTTCTTATACCTTATTTCCCTTAACACTCTGCGATACGTCGCTCCGTCTCCCAAATTCCCTGGCTGTAAATGTCTGGAATTCTCTCCCTCCTCAGCCCCTCCCCTTCTTCCTGCAGCAATAAGCTTTTCCCTGTCCTCCCTTAATTTTAGTGATTTCTCCTAACTTATCTTGTATTTTATTACACTGTTGTTTCCTTCCCTAGGTTGTCCTTGGTGCTTTTGCTCATTTGTTTTATTTTGTTTTGCCTTTCTTTGTATCCCTAACACAGCACATAGTAGGTACTTAATCAATACTTTTGGACTGACTGCAGTTGTAGGTCATCACTTTCTCTGCTAATTCATAGTCTGGAGAGGTTAAGTAGTTCAAGGCCCCACAGTCAGGATGCACGTGTCAGAGCTGGACTTGAGCCAGGTCAGCACAAGGACAGCACCTGCCCAAGAAGGTGACTTTGGAGGCTGGCCATGATACAGTTCTTCCAAGTTGCCTAGTCCTATCAAACAATGGATCCTCAGGACAAGGCTAGCTTTGTACATGTCTGCAGAGCCCCCGGATAGAGGAACAAGGGGGAGTATTCAGCTCTGGAAACAAACACCAGTTTCTCTGTGTCTCCACCAAAGGATTAGGATGGGGACCTGAGCCTGGGAATGACAGACAGGCCCTCCTCAGGAAGGAGCAAGGAAGGTGGTGATGATGGAACAGCCTCTATTTGTGGAAAGGAGGGGAGAGGGAGGCAATGGGATGCTCTGTAAAGAATCCAGGACTCCAGAATCTACCACCTTGGTCTTGGTTCTCCCACTTAGAGACTGTGTAGCCTTCAGCAAATCATTTAAATTTTTCCAGCCTCAGTTTCTTCATCAGTGAAAAATGGGATTAGATTAGGGGTCTATGATTTGTTCATTTCTTCAAATATTGTGATAACTACATTTAAATATAATTGATTTACTTTGTAATCTATTTTATGCATTTAAAAACATGACTCTAGGAAGCAGTCCATGGGCTTTGCCAGACTGGCAAGGGGCCTATGACATTTAAATGCTTAAGAATCACTAGCCTGGATGTTGTCTTGGGTCCCTAACAGCTCTGACATCCTAGAGTTGCTCTCAACAGAAGGAGGATGATGCCTTCTGAAAGGCTAGCAAACTGGAGCCATAAAGGGTCAGGTTCAAACACCATTAATGACACTAACTGGCTGGAAATCTATGGTTTAACCTCACAGAAGGTAAGTGAGCAGGTTGTCACCTCAACATAGAATCTGCACTTCTTGAAAACAAGACCTCTTGTGATTTTTCTCTGCATCCCCAGTGCTGGACACAGTGTGTGTGTTTGTCCTTCATTGCCAAAGAAGACCATGCCATCAGAGAAATAATATCATGACTTGCATTTGACTTTGTTTTGAGTAAGGGAGGGCTGTGCAGGTCACCAGTCTCACTTCTCCTCCAGAGCCATCTGAATCCAGTGACCAGGTATTCATCAGGATGACTGGAGATGACCCAAGATGAGGCAAATGGGGTTACGTGACTTGCCCAAGGTCACACAGCTAGTGAGTGTCAGGCACTTGATAAATGCAATAAAATTCTTGAATTGAATGGGCCAATATCCATTTAACTACAGTGTCACTGTTTAACTAGAAATTGCTAGCACTGATAAAGTCATATCCTATCTAACCCTGAGTTTCTCATCCTCATTAATGAGAGGAGAAATAGGTAAAAATGTAATTTGGAAATATTGAATGAAAATACAACAGAATCTAGATAATGTTAATGTATGGCTTTTGTAGGGCCTACAGGGATCCTTATCTATGGTTTAGTGGCCCTCATTTCTACCTGAATTTAACACCATCAATATAGGGAACACCCAGTGAAGAAAGAGACTCTACCTATGCAGGTTAAAACCCCAATCTGCAAATAAGAGAGTTGCCTAGCAACACAGAGAGGTTAAGTCACTTACCCAGGTACAAACAGCCTATAGGTGTCTGAGGCTAGAATTGAACCTAGGGTATCTTCACTGTGATACTGGCTCTATCTACCACAAAATTGCTTCCTATGGCTCTGTACCAGTAGCTAACTTCGACATAACACCTTTAAGTTTGCAAAGAATTTTGCATGTATTATCTCACTTTGTGTGTTAGCTCCCTCTTGGCAGCCTAGCGATGTCTATGGACCCTTCCTCAACACCATTATAAAATAAAATACATAAGACTTCAAAGGAAGTCAATTGTGTTGAAAAGTAGTTGTCCAAATATGATAAACAACAGGTCCACAGAGCCACAGAAACCTCCAAGAGGTCAGTAGGTGCAAGGATCTTACTTTAGACCTTTCCTCTCCACCACAACATCCTCACTATTCAGCTCAACTGAATCTGCCCCAGGTTTCAGAATCTAGTGATGGCCCTACTGATTCCTGAGATCCCCAGGCTCCAGGGTGGCCTTCCTTCTCACAGTCCCCCTCCAGAGCAGGCCTCCTTAAAGGAGGAAAAGCCAAGCAATCAGACAAGCTGTCGGTTCTATCACCAGTCAGTTTAATTCATAACCATTTATTAAGTTCCACTATGCTAAGTGCTGGAAATTCAAAAAGACACGAAAGATACCCATGCTGGGCACCCTCTGCCCCTAGCAATGAAAACTTTTTTTCCAGGATAGAAGAAAAATAGATTAATAGAGCTCCTCCCACCCTATTTCATTAAAGTCTTGGGGGAGGGGTGGGAGAGAAGCAACATTGGCAGCTAATATCAGGATAAAGGAGCCAGAATCACAATGAGGGATTAACAGAGGGAGGAAAGATATCTTTGTCTGAGGAATTATTGTAAAGGTGAGCTACAGGTGGGAGTTCAGGGATTTGGAAACTCTTCTTGGGTGCTGCAGGGATTCAAGGGGAGAAACTCAGGATGATAAACTATCCTTAGATTGGGAATCAAGAGACTGGAAAATCAGTTCATATCTGCCACCAATTGGCTGTGTGACCTTGGGTAAGTCACCTCCCAAAGAAGTTAGACTAAATCAGCTATTCTCAAAGTGTGTTCCATGAAACCCCAATAGTCCACAAGACCCTGTTAGAACAATTTTTATAGCAATACGAAGATGCTACTTACCTATTAAAATACTCTTCCCTTGTTCAACTGTATATTTGCATGAGCCGGAGATTTTCTTCCTATACTTCAACCAAAACAACATATTGCAACAGATTGAATGCAGAAGCAGATAGGAGAATCCAGCTGGCTTCTTCTACTAAGCCAGACATTAAAGAGATTTTCAAAAATATATAAAACAATACCATTCGTCTATCTTTTTGTTTTAAAAAATAGAATTCCTTTAAATTGAAAAATAGTAATTAACATGTAATTGGGTTTATTATTATTTAAATGAATTAATTTTTAAATGCATCAATTTTCATTTCTGATATGGTAATTATCAACAAATATAATCCATATAAATAAAGCCTCCTGGCCATGAGGTCCTCAAAAATTTTGAAAAGTGCAAAGAAGTCTCGAAACCAAAAAGTCTGAGAAGCATTGACCTCCATGATCCCCAAGGTTGGCTGTGTAAGTTTGCAGTCCCTTCGTCTCTCTGGGCCTCAGTTCTCTCCTCTGTAAAATGAGGAGAATTGACTGACAAGTATACTTAACTTGTGATCTGTTAATTTTTTGGGAGGTTTTAAATTTTTTTTTAAATTAATATTTTTAATTTAATTTAATATTTTTAAAAATATTTTTACCATTCAATTTCTTTTTTTCAATATCTTTCAACATAACCGGCTTCCTTTGTAATCCCATTTATTTTATTTCATACCTTACCCTGAGGGGCTTCACCAGATTGCCAAAGAGATCCAGGACACCCCAAAAGGGTGAGAAGCCCTAGACTACAATTACCCAGATCCCAGCTCTGAGGCTGATAACCTTCTCTGGATCTGAGCTTTCATTCCACATCTGTAAAATAAGGAGAGTCAGGATAGATGGATGACTTCTGACCTCCCAGGTATACCACTAGCTTAATAGAAGGCAAATCATTTTCCCATTCTAGGCCCAAGTTTTCTCTGTCTCTGTTAAATGAGACCAAGCTAGGTTGTCTCAGAGGCAGGTCCCTTCCAACTCTGATATTGGCTGAGTCTCTGAATCACCAGCCTCCCTTGAGAACTGCCAGTGGTAGAAAGAGAGGTGAACTTAATTAGTCTACCCCTTAATTGGTTGATTCTGGGGCTAATTAAGTTTGTGAATTATCCAGGCCCTGTGGTCTCCTCCTTCTCCAGGGGTTAGGGAGCCCCCAAGGGAGCAATCTTTCCATTAGAGGGAGCGGCAAAAGTGACAAACCCTCCTGAGACGTTGTTGGAATAAAACAGCATTATAGGTGGGGAGCAGGTGAGGCTGTACACTCACTAGTCAATGCCAAGCATCATGCCAGGGGAGCTGACCCTGCCTCGGAAGGGTCCAGGAGAATCCGCCTGGGCCTACTCTGTTTTCTTCCACTAGACCAGCTGATTTGGGAAGGGGGGAGATAAACACCAGCCTCCATGGGGCTCACCAGCAAAGTGAGTCACATCTGGAGTTCGACTTCTGCTAGGCTGCTGTTGGGGACCCTTCCTAGCTCACTGCTTCCACCAGTCACCTTGAGGCCTAAGGCACAGAGGCCAACAAGCAATTATATAGTGTTTCCTATGAGCCAGACACTAGATAAGTTGGGGGGAAGGGGAGGAGATGACTACAGAGAAAAGCAAAAACAGGGCACCTGTCCTCAAGAAACTCACAGTCTGATGGGGGAGACATGTAGATACCTATATATGTACAAGACCTGTACAGAGGGAAGGGGAGATCATCTCAGAGCAGGGGAGGGGACCAGGAAAGGCCTTTTGGAGAAGGAAGGACTTGAGCTGAGACTTCAGGAAAGTCTCCCAGCAGGTTTAGGGGAGGAAGGGAAGGAGGGAGCATTGCAGAAACGGGGGTCGTTTGTCTGAGAACCTTGACATCAGGGAGGTGATGCCATGACAAGCAAGTGAATTGAATTGAAGTAAGGCAGGGGTGTGCAGAGTCACCAGCCTCACTTTCTCCTCTGGAGCCCTCTGGGTCCAGCGATGAAATATGGATAAAGATGACTACAGATGGCCCTCTAGCATGGGGGACCATCCTGAAGTAAGGCAGTCAGAGGATGCAAGGTGGAACAGAGTGTCCCAGGACAGCAAGAGGCTGGTGAGAGGGAATCACAGAATATTCAGAGAGGAGGAAAGTGCCAGAAGGCTGGAAAAGTAAAAAGAAGCTAGGTTGGGAGGGGTTTTAAAAGTCAGAGGATTTGATCTTTGATCTTAAAGGTACTAGGGAGACTCTGAGGGCAGCTAGGTGGTACAATGGATGGAGTCTATAGTCTAAGTTAAGAAGACTAAGCTTCCTGAGTTCAAATCCAACCTCAGACACTTACTAGCTGTGTGACCCTGGGCAAGTCACTTAGCTCTGTTTGCCTCAGTTCCCTCATCTATCAGACGAGCTGGAGAAGAAAATGGCAAGCCACTCCAGGATCTCTGCCATGAAAACCCCAAATGGGGTCAGAAAGAGTCAGATACAACTGAAATGACTAAATAACAAAAAGGGAAATACTGAAGTTTATTAAGCATGGTACAGGAGATGCAGGGTCATCCTGAGGTTCCCCATTCAGGGGATCATTTCTTTCTGGGGTTGTCTGAGAGACATGGCCACCAGAGAGCTGGTCTCACCCTGGGTCTGAATTTCAACTGGGTCATTTACTAGTTAAATGAGCCTGGACAAGTCACCTAGCCAAGGAAAGGGGGAAGGATCCAAAGGGGACAGTCATAAAAAGATTATTTTTAAAAACTTTAATGATTGAATTCCTACCTAAGTTGAAGAGGCGAAACTTGAACCCTCACCTCCTGGGTCCACAGCCCCTCTGCTTGCCACTATACCAAATACCTGCCTTCTGTGGAGCCTGTGAGTTACTAGATTTCCCTGTGGACAGAGCTGAAAGGGAGAATCCTAGGAGGCCAGGGTTGGGCTCAGGTACCAGAGTGGTCTAAAGAAGAGAAATACTTAGTCTGACCACACACAGCTGTGGGGGGCAGGGACTGAGAGCCTGCAGCCCTGATTCAGTAAAGCCCAGGAGACTTCTCTTGCTTAGAGCAGGAGAACACAGGCCGATGATGTCAGCCTCCCCAAAGGCAGATTGAAAACCAGCCATGAACAAAGGGATTTGTGGAAGGGGCGCCTGAGGTCTTCAGTCACTGACTGTTCCATCCCTGCTCCTCCATTCCTCTGGCCCTGGGTTCTAAAAGTCCTTGGGCTTGACTTTGGGGAGTTTTGAGTAACTGTAGGCATGTTAATGAATGTGTGAGTGAATTCATGGGTAGGTACATATCTAAGAATGAGTCTGTGTTTATTTGTTCAGAGTGAATCCACAGATGGATTAGCCGTAACGTTATAGATTTAAGATAAAGTGGAAACTCAACTATGAGAATGCAGATTCCCAGCAAAAGGATCTAGATTGAGTGGATAGGGAAGGGGTAAGGAAGGCAGACAGAGTACACATAGCATATGGTTTAGAAAGGGGCCACTTCCCAATGGACCTCAGGAATCATGGAGTCTAATCTCCCCATTTTGCATATGAGGAAACTGAGATCCAGAGAGACTGAAGAGACTTGCCCACCGCCTACAAGTCAAAGCTAGAGATTCAAAACCAGGTCCTCCAGGTCCAAATCCAACGTTCTTGCCATAGAAACACTGGTGGTATCTGTGAGAATGTGTGTGTGCATGTGTATATTTCTGCACATAAAAATTAAAGGATGTGAGTACATGTATGTGTGTAAAGGCATGATTGTGTGTGCGTGTGCGTGTGTGTGTGTGTGTGTGTGTGTGTGTGTGTGTGTAATGCCCAGTAATCAGGGGGGAAATAGCAGCTGCAGCTCTCTCTCTCTCTCTCTCTCTCTCTCTCTCTCTCTCTCTCTCTCTCTCTCTCTCTCCCTCTCACGCACGCACACACACACACACACACACACACACAGACACACACACACCTTCCAAGGCCAAGAGGATGACACAGGGATGCCCAGACTTCCCAACATTGAGTAGGTGGCAGCCCTCCTGAACTCGGTCCCAGGAGCAGGCTGTGTGTGAGAGATTTGCTATCCCAGGGAGACTGGGATGCCTGCTGCACCTCACTGGACTCACATGGACACACCGCCTCATTCCATGCCTGGGTTCCACACCTCAACAGCTTTCCTCCTCCACTACGGCCTGCCTTCCTCTCCTCCCAAACCCCTCATCCCAGGCTTGGATAGCCTTCCTCAGTATCCAGCCTCCCTCTCCTCCTGATCCTGGCTCTACCTCTTTCCTCATCCCCACCCCCAATATGTCCCAAACCAAGTGGAGCCTAAGCTCCACTTAATGCCTATATTTTGGGCCCTCCTGACTCAGAGTAAGTGTCAATGGTAACTATTTCTTTTTGGAACAACAACCCTGAGGGTCTTCCTCTCCCAGCTTGATTTTTTTGTCATTTTTTTTTTCTAAATAAAGGGGCCATCCCTTGATTCACATCTTAAGAGAGCTATTCACTGAATGGGCATTATCTCACTCTAATCTGAAAAGACCTCTGCCTTAAAGGACCAGGGTCTCTCTTGCATCCTGGACCATCTCCAGTCATCCCCATGAATATCTGATCACTGGATCTAGATGACACTCGAGGAAAAAATGAGACTGGTGACCTTGCTCAGCCGTCCCTCACTCAAATCAAAGTCAATTCAAAGTCATGTCATCATCTCCCTATGTCATGGTCCTCTTCAAAAACAAAGGATAAACACAACAATGTCTCATCCAGACATCCCTGCCAAGTGGAGGTCCCACTCCTCTTGGGACTGTATCTGCAATCTTAGCTGGAGTACCTTTTTTCCATTGAATATGATGACTTTGTTGATAGTACATGACATATGACTCTATCCCTCTCCCTATTACAGGGGGTGCTTTGAGGTCATCAAAGGCTGTGCATGGGTCATCAGATCCACAGTACAAGGAAACAAGTTAGAGATATGGACTCCCCAGTGGTAGAACTCTTTTGACTGGGGATGAAAAACTGTGGTTTCCAGTTTACTCCTTGGAGACCATGTAGATCATGAGGTCTACTACACACTTGCTATGACCATATTCACTGTCATACTAGAAAAGGAGCTTGATAAAATTGTCATTTAGGGCAATACTAACTCTTTCTTCACTCCATCCCATTCCTGATCCATTCCCACCCCATCCTTTTCCCATCTCTCCCCTCATTCCTATCCTCTCCCTACCTTTGCCCTACCCCCTTCTTCAACCCATCCCCATCCCCCCCCATCTCTATTCCATCTCTGACCCATCCCTCGCCTCAATCCTGGCCAATCTCTTCCCCATCTCTCCCCAACCAGTCTTCCTCTCTGCTCCATTGCCATGCCCTCCCTTCCCCATTCCAGTTCATCTGTGCCCCAATCCCAGAGCCTATGTTGGCCAGCTAGGCTTTGTCTAGTCCTCAGCCCCTAGTCTATACCAGACAGAGGCCTACCTTGGAGATATGGTAGAGGCTATGGAAAACACATGGGTAGCTCCTAACTAAGGTACCTAGAGAGACCTTATATACCTATAACAGGCTCTCACTGGGTTCCATGTACCCTAGGACCAATGATGAGTGATATGAAACAATAAGCAGGCATTAAGTTCTTAATATATACCTGGCACTATGCTAAAAGTCAGGTATAGAAAGAAACAAAAACATGGTCCTACCCTCAAGGAGCTTATAATCTAACATGGGAGAAAACAAGTAAAATCTAGGTACACACAAGACAAATATGGTAGCAATGGGAGGTAATCCCAGAGGGAGGGCACTTGGGGGAGGGGAGAAAGGGGAAAGCCTCCTGTTGAAGGTGAAATTTGAGTTGAGGCTTAAAAGAAACCAGAGAAGACAGGAGACAGATTGGAGGGAAACATTCCAGGCACAAGGAACAATCTGGCAGGAAAGTGCATTAGGAGTTATCCTGTGAAAGGAATCTCAAATCATCCCAAGTGGTTGGATCACAGAGCACATGTAGGGAACTAAAGACTGGACATTTAAGAAAGGCCCAAGAGGAGAAGGGTTGGGAAAATCAAACAGAGCATTTGGTATTTGATCCTGGAAGTAAAGTCAGCTTCTTGGCAGGTGCAAGGGGCAGTGACCTGGTCAGACCTGCACATTCCAAAGGGCACCTTGGCAGAGGAGTAGGGAGAGGGGAGGTAAAGAATCTGCCCAGCCCACCACAGTCAACCAGGCATTTGGAGCTGAAAGTGGGGACATACAGCAGTCATTGTAGTCACTGGCTCAACTTGAGCCAACTTGCCTGGGACTCCTTTGTTCCTTGTCAGTCCTGGCCTCTGGGTAAGAGGTACTGAGCCCAGGACAGTCATTTTTCTCCAGGGACAGGAAAATGCTGGGTTTTTTGATGTTCAGTCCTGTCTATTTGTGACTCTATTTGGGGTTTTCCTGGCAAAAGATACTGGAGTAGTTTGCCATTTTCTTCTTCACCTTATTGTACAAATGAGGAAACTGAGGCAAATGGGGTTAAGTGACTTGCCCAGAGTTACACAACTAGTAGGTATCTGAGATTTGAATTCAGGAAGAATCCTCTTGACTCCCAACCTGGCACGCTACTGCGCTACCTCACTGCCTGGACAGGAGAACGGGACTCAGCTAAAACCTTCAGACTGACTGTAAGTGGAGAGGGGCTTGAGGTCACAGTCTTCCCCATAAATTAATCCCTTTCTGCCTAGGGGACCAACGTCTGGTCTTGTGTAGAGGAGAGCTGAGGAAATGGGGACCTTCTACCTCACTCTCTCCAGCCAACAACTTTATGGGTTGAGACCACTCTCTCCTCTTGGGAAGGAAGGGATTGAGCCAGTTAGAGGATTTCTAAGATCTCTTCTAGGCCTATGTGGTACAGAGACCTTGAGAGGTGGCCCCGGGTCATGCAGATGGTGAGGAGCCAGCCAAGATTATGACTCAAGTCTCTTGGCTGTGGCTCACTCAGGTTCAGACTCATGCTCAAGACCAGCCCACCCTGAAAGTGCTAAGGGATTGGAGCTTTGCCATGTGCAGGGCGGGGGTGGAAGGCATAAAGCCAGAGGCACAGAGGCTTTCCACAATTAAGGTGGAGGAGATGGAAAAGGAGCAGAGAAGCTGCAGCCAGACAGGGAGGAGATGCCCAAACTCACCCCTGTGTCTGACATGGGAAACACCTATGCTTGCCTTTGAAGTGGGGGAAGGGGAGCCAACAAGCATTTATTAAATGCTTACTATGTGTTAGGGAGTGAACTGGGAATAAAGAAGGGAGGAGAAGGAGGAGAAAGAAAGAAAAAGAAAGAAAGAAAGAAAGAAAGAAAGAAAGAAAGAAAGAAAGAAAGAAAGAAAGAAAGAAAGAAAGAAAGAAAGAAAGAAAGAAAGAAAGAAAGAAAGAAAGAAAGAAAGAAAGAAAGAAAGAAAGGAAGAGAAAGAAAGAGAGGGAGAGAGGGAGGGAGGGAAGAAGGGAGGAAGGAAGGAAAGAGAAGGAGAGAAGAAGGAGAAGGAAAAGGAGAAGGAGGAGAAGAAGGAGGAGGAGGGGAAGAAGGAGAAATTTTCACCCAATTATAAATAGAGGCACAACCAGGGGGCCATTTTCTTCCAATCCTATCCCAGCACCAGTGTTTCCAGCTCCAACTCAGAATGGTCCATCAGCTAACTCAGTTCCCTCCCCAGACTCCTTCTGAACCATCACAAGAGACAGAGATGGTTGGGAGAGGCCAGGACCAGACACTGTTTCCTGCCCAGGTAAGAAGAGAAAGTAGACTCTTTCCCCAGCTGTGTATGGCAATAGCCTTGGAGCTAGGGAGACATCAGAGTCCTGAGAAAATCTGGGCTCTGAGTTGTAGACAGGAACATCACCATCAGATAGTGACCTTAATGAATTTCAGAATATCTATCAGAAAAAGAGGTGAGGGCTCAGAGATTCCCTGGGCTGAGTAGCACAGGAAACACTGAGGTAGAGGGGGAAAATTACTTGGGGGTAGCAGGAGACCTGGATAGACAGTTCTTTGTATTTTGACCTAAAAGAAATGCTAAATGAGTTGTGAAATCAGATGCAAGTAACTAATTCCTCCCTCTTATTCAAGTAAAATTCATCTCAAATCTTCCCAAATGCTAAAGGACCTCAGTTTCCTTCTCAGTAGAAAGGGGGAAAGGGATTTACCTCCAGTTTTCCCCCTGTCCACTCCATCTTTACCAGCACCTAAGGACAATCTGACCTTTCCAAATGCTGTAAATTGAACATGAACAGTAGCCCTCCCCACTCCATTAATGTGTAAGCTCCTGGAAGGCAGGGATTGCCTCGATTTTGAATTTTCGTTCTCAATTCTTAGCGCACAGTAAATGATTAATAAATGCCTTTTCATTCCCCTCAGGTTCCAAATGGATATTCCTAAAGCATAGGTCTGTCTGATTATGACATCCCCCTGCTCAAGGTGATTCATTGGCTCCTTGGATAAAATATAAACTTTCCTGTTTAGCTTCTAAAAGCCTGGCTTCCATCTATCTATCAAGATTGACCACATTTCTTGCTGTTTTTCATACATCACAGTTCATCTCCTACCTCCCTGCCTTTGCACAGGCTGTGTTCCCCATGTCTGAACTGCACCTTCTTAACTTTTGCTTCTTGAAGTTCCTAAGACTATTCAAGGTTCTGCCCAAGGATCATCTCTTACACCCAAACCCTCCCTCCATTGTTAGTGCCTCCCCTCTCTGACAAAATTATTTTATGTATTCCCTTAGGATAATAGATCTAGAAGTAAAGGCACCTTAGAGGTCATCAAATACAACCCCTTATTTGACAAAATAGGCTCAGAAAGGTCACACAAAATATTAAATAAATAGTAGAGCTGGGATTTGAACTCAAGCCTCAAGTTCTCTCCCAATACATCTCTCTTGATGGTGGGAAATCCAAATGAGATCACTACTCCTTCCAATGTGCCCCAATGTCTCCACACATGTGCTGTTTCCTCCTGATAGACTATAAGCTCCCTGAGGGCAGGAACTTTTTTTTAATTTGGATTCCTGATATGTCTCACCAAGTAAGACTTAATAAAACCTTGTCAAAATTGAATTAAATGGAATGTGATTCCTGGGTTGTACATAGCACATATTTTCAGAATTTTTCAGTGTATTGATCAATTATGCTATTTTTTTTCCACTTCTTTTTCCTTCTTCTTTAACTTAAAAATGCAATTTGTTATATGACTCCCTAGGAGGGGGACAGGCAAGAATACTTGAGGAAATTGTGGTGATGTTAAGAAAAAAATAGACATCAATAAAAGTTTCTTTTTAATAAGAATTGAATGTGATTCAGGGGTTTTCACCTGTCAGTCAGGAGACCTAGGTCTCATTTCTATTAAGTTTCATTTTTTAAAAATTCAGCCCACACTCCTAATCTAATTTTTTGGGTTCCTGATTCATTTCTCCTCTCTCAGCTTCAGTTTCCTCCACAGAGATGTGTGTGTGTGTGTGTGTGTGTGTGTGTGTGTGTGTGTGTCTAGTCTTGTGGTCCGCTGTAGGAGATACCAAAATATCTAAAGCAGGAACCTTGAAGCCACATGTGGCCCTCTAAGCTCTCAAGTGTGGCCTTGAGGACCACATGTTGCCTCAAGGCTGCAGGTTCCCTACCCCTGATCCAGGCAATATGGGATCTTTTAGTCTAACTGGGAAGTTTTGACATCAATTCCTAACAATTTGGGAACTATTCAAAAATGGAATGGGCCGCTCTGGGGGGGCATGAGTTTCCGCTCACATGCAGTAAAGGTAGATGACCATTTGTCCATGAGGTCATACTGGATGATGTCTGTAAACTGTGATGTTCTGTGATCCTGGATCAGGATCCTAGGACTTCGATCTGTTGCTTCCCTTCTGTAAGCCTCAGTTTCCTCATTTACAAAATGAGTTTTGATGGCATGGTGGGGCGAAAAGAAAAGCCCTGTGCCACCTGCTGCACAGGAAGCTTGGGTTTGTAGTACAGTCATGGACTTCTTATGTGACCTCTCAATGAAACCTTTCTGGTTCCCCAGCTCTGAGTGAACTCTGTCCCAAAACTGCTTTCTCTTATTGAAATCTCTGATTTAAGTGGATGGAGTGTTGCATCTGAAGACAGGAAAATCTGAATTCAAATTCAGCCTTACACACATACTACCTGGCAAGTCACTTAGCCTCTGGCTTTGCTTTAGTTTCCTTATCTGTAAAATGGGGACAGTTACAGCATTTCACTCCTAGGCTTGTAAAGCACTTTGCAAACTTTAAAGTGCTATATAAACACTAGTTATAATTGCTACTATTATAATTATTTGGCAGCTAAGTGGCACAGCGGATAGAGTGCCAGGTACCCTATAAGACAGGAAGACTCATCTTTCTGAGTTCAAATCTGGTCTCAGATACTTACTAGCTCTGTGACCCTGGGCACACTTCACCCTGTTTGCCTCAGTTTCCTCATCTGTAAAATGATATAGAAAAGGAAATGGCAAACCACTCTAGCATCCCTGCCAAGAAAACTTCAAATGGGGTCACAGAGAGTCAGACTTGATTGAGCAACATCTTGGAGGAGAATGGGCAGCCACAAATATTTTTTGACCCGAAGCTAACTTGAATTTCCTACGTTGACCTTGACAGATGGCAAAATAGGCACGGGGACCAGAACACAGATAACACCCATACAGATACCCACAATTAAGGCTGATGGTCTTATCAAGCAAACTAAGAGCATGACTGAACGGCAGCAATTATTATTATTCATGTTTTATGTGTTCTATTTGTGCTTAATGGGCCAGATGTATCGATTGATAAGGAAATACACTTAATAATAAACATTATTTCTCTTATCTTTATAAATTCACTTTAAATATAAATATTTACAAACACATGTTATAAATTTTTTCAAATAAAAACTTTTCATCTTACTATCAATTGACACAATGTGGTATTTCAAAATACTCTTAAATCCTTGTCCTTCCAAGTGTTTAATATGCCAGTGTTGTTTCCCCTAGGAAAAAAAAGGTTCCCTGAAGGCAAGACTTGCTTCATTTTTGTCATTGTATGGCTAATGCTTAGCACAGTCCCTCTTGTATAGAAGGAGCTTAATAAATGCCCATTGACTGACATTCTTCTCTTTGAGCCTCCATTTTCCTATCCACAAAAGGGTCAAGTTTGTTCGTTTCTAAGGTCCATACAGCAATGCCCTTCCATGAGCTGATGACTCTGTAATTTGGAAACTCTCTCCCTGGAAGCTAGGAGGTACAGTGGATAGAGTGCTGGGCTTGGAGTCAGACAGACTTGATTTCAAATCCTACCACAGAAACTAATTTGTGTGACCATGAACTCACTTAACTGCCACCTGCCTCAATTTCCTCAAATGTCAGATGGGAACAAGCTATTCATCCTCGCCAGCTTCAGTTTCCTTCATTGTAAAATAAAGATAAGCTATTTATCCTTACCTGTCTGCCTCAGTTTTCTCAATTACAGGATGAAAAGTTAATCCTCACCTGTCTGCCTCAGTTTCCTCAATTGTAAAATGAAGATAAGTTATTTATCCTCACCTGTCTGCCTCACTTTCCTCAACTGTAAGATGAAGATAAATCATTTAACCCTCACAGGGTTGTTGGCAAGATCAAATGAGGTAGTATTTGTAAAATGCTTAGCACACTGCCTGGCACACATAGTAGACACTATATGAATACTTAGTCCCTCCCCCTTTCCCCTGCACATTTTTTTTAGCAAAAACAATAGGGGTCTTCTTTCACTTTTCTGCAGGTATCTGCCAGCAACTCAAGGGACCATTTTTGTTTTAGTATCTGAGAAAAATCACTAATGCTTCAGCAAGATTAATGCGGAAGGAAGCCCTCCCGTGAAGTTGCAGACACAATCTCTGGGAACCCTGAGGCTTTGGAAATGGTGTGCTTGATAATGATGACACTTTTCTAGAAGATACTCCTTGTCAAGAACTTGAAACACCATATGTGAGATTATCTCTATCTTATATTTAATATATAAGATACATTTATATAATACACACATATGTACACATTGGTACATTTCCAAGTATGTTACATGTGTGTGCACAGCACATGGATATACATATATTATGGAAATGTAAGGACGATGCTGTCCAACGAGGGCTCAGTCCTGGCGGACCTGGATATTTGGTAAGCCTGCTTCTGGTGTCAAGCAGCAGGGCTCACCAAACATCCATATGTATCTTTGGACTAAGACCTTATTGGCCATTCCCTCCTTACATCTGCATTTGCCTGTGTAGTGGACACAAAGTCACCCTCAAAGCCAGGAACAAGTCTCATCTCTGATATGTAGCATCTGGGTGACCCCGAGGGAGTCACTTAACCTCAGAGTGCTCCAGGTGTCTATCTAAGACTTGAATTTACAGAGAAGATATTGACCTGCCCTGGAAGAGGGATTCTCCACACCTGAAAAACTCTCTATGCCAAGAAAACCATAGGTCCAGTCCCTATCTTTGATTCCTACGATTATAATATAGATGTCTTGCTTGTGGGAAATCCAAAAGGGATCCACACCTCACCATGACTAAGGCTCAGCTTATTACAAATCTAGGTTGATACCTTCCTTCTAAAGTGATCAAATTCTCTTTCCAATTCTCTACCTGGACCAGTATTAATCATTCAGAAAGGGTGAAGCAGCATTTCTCTCTCTCTCTCTCTCTCTCTCTCTCTCTCTCTCTCTCTCTCTCTCTCTCTCTCTCTCTCTCTCCTTCCCCCCTCACGTTAGACACGTAAATATACATAGAATGCAAAGAAGTAGAGTCAGGAAACAGGCAATATAGATTTAAAAATAGCTACTTTTTCACAAGTAGCTCTCTCTCTGTCCCTCTCTCTGTCTCTTTCTCTGTCCCTCTCTCTGTCTCTCTCTGTCTCTGTCTCTCTCTCTGTCTCTGTCTCTCTCTCTCTGTCTCTCTCTCTGTCTCTCTCTCTCTCTCTCTTTTCTTATTTCTTTCTCCTAGGACCTAGCACGAATCACAATGAGCAGTACCCCATCAGTTCTGAGTACTACTCTCTCACAGCCACTCTAAGCTACCAGAGTCCCCAGGAGAGAGGAGAAGGAAAATAAACACCCAGAAGTCAGTTTCACCACTCAACCCTGCCCACACAGGGGCTTCGTACCCCATGGTGTATACAAGCAAGCTAAAGGAACTCTCTTCCAGCTTCTCTCTCCAAGAAATCTCCAAGGCCAGATTCAAATAAATATTACCAAACTGGTGAACCCTGGAAGAGAACCTATTTGCCATTTCTGGAGTCTGATGTGTCTATGGCAACACTCTCAGCCCAGGAACCAAGGGGTTAGGTTCTATAAAGAGTATTTCCCAAAAGCAAATTCAATTTTCTTACTCCCTTTCAGTATAAAATTTAGATCATGGGTTCATAGATCTAGCAGAAAGAGAGACCTTAAAGGTCATCTAGTGCAACACCCCCATTTTTCACATGACAGAACTGGGGCCCAGAAAGATCAAGTGATTTGTTCAAAGTCACACAGGTAGTAAGTCATGATGTCCACCCAGCTGCCTCTGGGTTCAAACCCAGTTCCTCTGACTCTAGACCAGGATTCTTTCTACTTTACCACTCAGAGTAGAAAAACTCTCAATTCCCTTAATTGAAAACATTTAACGAAGAAAGAATTAGAAAACTCACTGACCATTAGAGAAACCCTGAAGTAAGAGGTCTGTGAAAGATCTAGTCCCAGACAGCAGCCCTATTCTCACCTGGAGCAGCAGCTATCAGGGCCCCTTTCTGGCATCATCCACTTATACCATAGGCCTAAATCCCTGAAACTTTCTCCCTGTTATAGCCACACTGGCTCATCATCATCACCATCACTACCATCCTCATCATCACCATTATCATGATGTTTCTGTTAACACCTTAAGGTTTACAAACTGTTTTCCTCATAGCAACACTATGAGGTAGAATTGAAAAGTATCACCATGCCCATTTTGCAGATGAGAAAACTGAGTTACCCAGAGTCAAACAGCTAGTCAGTGTCAGGGCTGGGATTCAAACCCAGGAAGATATTGGAGCTGTGCTGGAGAGCATCCAGCAAAGACAAGTAGAATGGTAAGGGTGGGGTGGGGTGGGAGTAGGGAGAAGGGGACAAGCATTTGTTAATCACCTACAACCTGCCAGGCATTGCATTTAAGTTCATACATATCAATCAAATGAACTAGATATGGTTAGCTTGGAGAACAAAAGGCTTGAGGTGGAGGTAGAGGGTACATGACAGCTGTCTTTAAGTATCTGAAGGGTTGTCACATGGAGGAGGGATCAGTCTTGCTCAGTTTGGCCCTAGGAAGCAGAGCTTGCATGTAGGTAAAGCAAATTTAGTCTTGATAAAAGGTCAGACTTCCCAAAGACCATTATATTACACACACACACACACACACACACACACACACACACACACACACACACACACACACACATATATAAAACTATAGTTACCCCGAAGTTGCGGTTGCCTCTGGAGATACAGCAGGTTCTCCATCACTAGAGGAACCCAAGTAGAGACTGGATGTCCACTTGTCTTGGATTTTGTAGAGGGGAATTTCATTCAGGCTCCAATCGGTCTCAATGCCCTCTGAGTATCCCTTCTACCTCTGATACTGAGATACTGCAAAGCGTTTGCTGGGTACCATTGCGAGATGAATTTTCCAGATACTGGAAGTGTGGGAAGAGAGGGGTCATGGTATACTTCTTGGAGAATGAAGTAGATGAAGATGATATAAGCTTCACACCTGCTCCACCAAGGAGATGGAGCCAATTCTGATGATGCCCAGATCCAACTTCTCTTCTCTTTCTTGAGAAAGAGGTAAGGAAAATATTCCTGCCATGAAATGTACATAAATACAGCAATTGAGGTGGAGGGAAGAGCTTCTCCTTCTCTCCTTGTGGGATCCATTCAGCAGGAAACTTTGTTCAGCAGTTTCTAAAACCAGAAAAGAAAATCAATATATTTTCCTGGCAAACTAGCAGGTTAGAGGCGTTGAAGCCGTGTGAGTGACTGTAGCAATAACCATTTCTTATTTTCTAATCAAGCAAGCAATTTTCTGTCACATTTTATTGAAGCATCCAATCAGAAGCAGCACATAAAGTTTCCAATGGAACAGCATGGGTCTGAAGAGTCCCCCACCCCAATACGGGTCCTGTGGCTGCAGGGATGGCAGTGTCACAGTGCTACCATTAGCTGTCCTCCAGAGGCTATGGTCTCCTAGTTCTTCTACGCTCAGAACCAACCCTTGTTTCCCCCTGATTAGATGATAATTCTACCCTCTTGGGTGATAACTTAGGAAGAGTACCATTTTCTAACATGGGAACCTATAATATTACTAAATCAGTTAGAAAGCTTGAAGTCCCCCCAAGCTGCTGATTGGGGGTTGACTTTAGCATGTGATTTCACCTAATTCGACTTGAGGAGAGGGTCATGGTGGACAGAGTCCACTGGTGGGTAAGAGAGGAATAAGGATTTGCGTCCTACCAGCTTTATCCCTTCCACACAGATCCCTCATGACCAACTCGTTGTCCTACACTGTCAAAGGGAAACCAAGAGGGCCAGGCATTGTCACTCATGACTTCCAGTCATCCCCATGATTTCTTCCACTCAATTTCACAAAAATGTATTAAGCCTCTGCTGTATGCATCAGAGCAACTTGACTTAATGGGTAAAGAGCCTTATCTCAAAGTCAGGGAGACCTGAGCTGAAGTCTCATCTCAGATACACTGTCTTAGACACATACTGACTGTATGACTCTAGGAAAGTCACCAAGCTTCTAAGAGCTCCTGGCATTTCCCTGACACTAAAAGTCATTGAACACTTATGGATTTGAAGTGAAGTGAGCAGATCCAAGACAATATTTTACAACAATCAACTGTGAATGGTGTAGCTGCTCAGGTCAAAATAATGACCTAAGACAATTCGAAAAGACCCATGATGAAAAATGTTGTCCACCTCTAAAAAGAGAACTGACTCATCATCCCACCTTTGCTTGAACACTTTCAGTGATAAGAAGTTCAGAGCGGTCATTTTCAAAAACCTCCTGTTGTAAAGCAGTTCTTTCTAATATGGACCTGAAATCTACCTTCCTGTAACTGCCTGGCACTGATCCAAGGCCTACACCCTAAAGTAAAGCAAAGCCAATCTACTCCTCTCCCTTGTTGACAGAACTCCACTCCACCTTCCATTTCACTTTGACAAACACTTTGTTTAAGTCTTTCTGAAAGAATATAATCTCCTTGAGGTCTGAATTCACTTTATTTTTGTCTCCATACTCCTAGCGTCTAGCACATAGTAAGTACTTAAATGCTTATTGAATGGATGAACGAATGAATGAAGTTCCTACTGTCTGCAGACAACAAATGAGGTAAGAGATAAGACGAAGTCTCTACTGCCCTCATAGTTCACAAAGGGCTAGAAGATGGATAAGTCTGTAGTATAAGATACATGGTAAATTTGTCAGAAAGGTGCAGAGTGCGGACCTGGAAGGTGTGGAGGGATTAGTGAAGGCATCAGGGACAGCCTCCACTAAGCAGTCCCCTGCCTGGTTTTTAGACGTTTCTTATCCTTTTCATCCTTATCCATCTTGGATCATGTAGGCGGGATGTTCCTAGTAGGGAGACACTGTCATTGGGACAAAGCGTTGGCATGAGGACATGAGGGAGGTGCATATCTGCACCATGAGGGGCAGCTGTTCTCAAAGGGCACCGTGGGAGGCAGACACAAGGTCACCAAGGGAGCTGAGCACAGCCACGGGGACTCCATGAGGGAGCGATACTATCACAAGGGAAACACAAAGGCAGACATTCTCAAGAGGCACCATAACAGGTAGATGCTCAGTGGGTCACCACAGGAGCTAGACACACTTCCAAGGGGCTCCAATGAAGAGCAGACCCTCCCATAAGGGCTCCACGAAGGGACAGACATTGTACAAGAGCACCGTGGCGGCAGTGTTACAGAAACACCAGATACCATCACAAGGGAACTGTGGGGGCAGGCAGTATCACAAGAACACATCTATTTCCCAAAGTAAAACCCTGCTATGTTTCCACATGAGCTCACCAAAGTTTCCTCCTCCCAGCCACAAGACACTTACAAAGAAGACACACCCGCACTTACCCACCCAGAATGGGAAAAGCCTGCCAAGAAAAACCTTGTATCCACCGTGAACAAAAGACTGATTAATAATTAATTGCCTGATAGCTAATTAGCATTCCCTCAGGCAGCTGTCTCCAGAATTCCTTGGGTTTTCAGACATCACCCACAAAGCCACATCAGTAAGGCAGCCCTGTCCTTCTAGAGCTCTCTGCCTGGCCCCACCTCCCCCTTGCCAATGAGAACCTTAGTCTGATAGGGAGGAGGCCCTGACTCTCTCTACCTGGAGAGGCTGTCCCTATGGAGACAGGGAGGAGAGGCCCCTTGGCAGAGACAGGGTACCACAGGATACCCTGTCAGTCTTGAATTCCCTGGGGACTCCCACTTCAATGCCTCCCAACTCCCCTAAGGTCCAGGACATCAGCTTTTGAGGGGGACGGAGGAATGGGGGTGGGTGAGGCTCAGGACATTAACCTTGAGTAAGGGGCAGAGAGATGCTGTCTCCCCTCCCTGAGACTATAAATTCCTTAGAGTAAAAATTGTGTCCCTGGCTCTTTGCGTAGTGCCTGGAACATAGTGGGATGCTTAATGAATATTTGTTGAGCATCATGTCACCTCTCTGCTCCAGAAATTTCAGTGACTTCCTACTGCCTCTAGGATAAAATAAAAATGTCTCTGTTTGGCATTGAAAGCCCTTCAAAGTCTGGCTCCAAACCATCGCTCCAAGCTGATTACACATCTCTCCTCACTGTACTCTATGTTCCAGCCGAGCTGGCCTATTTACTGTTCCCAGAACAAGACATTCCATCTCCTACCTTAATGTGTTTGCCCAGGCTGTCCCCCCCATCCCTCCCCATCGCAGCATCTTGGCATTCTTGCCTCTCTCCAAGGCTTGGACCAAGGCAGACCACTCTGTCTCTTTCAGGGGACTTTTCTAATTTCTTCCCCTTCCCATATATTGTAACATGTATGGATAGATAAACGGATAGATGGATAGAGAGGCCAGCTAGATGAGACAGTGGATAGAGCTCTGGGCCTGGAGTCAGGAATTCTTGTCTTCCTAAATTTAAATTTAAATCCAGTCTTAGACACTTACTAGCTGTGTGACCCTAGGTAAGTCACTTCACCCTATTTGCCTCAGTTTTTTCATCTGGAAAATGAGCTGGGGGAAGGAAATGGCAAACCACTTCGATATCTTTGCCGAGAAACTTCCAAATGGAGTACATGTGAACAAGAACAAAATGTATAGTTATGTAAATATATCTTGAATTTATCTATGTCCTCATATATAACCTCCTTGAGAGTACATACTTTCCTGTTTTTTAGTGGGCGGGACACTGGACTTGGAGTCAGAAAGACCTGGGTTCAAAGATTGCCTCACTTGCCAGCTGAGTGGCTCCGGGCATGTTCCCAGACTGGAATGCCTTTATCTGACCACAACCTTCTATCATTCCATTTTTTCTTGTGCCTTTCAACCCCTAACTCTGCTCTGCATCCTCGCTGTGATTTCCAGACCACCTATACTGCCCCCTAGTTCTTTCCCAGATCATTCTCATCCATCCTCCATTCTGCCAACTGAGAATTCCGGGTGTTTTTCTGAAGTCCATAAGTCCAATCATACCACTTCCTGCTCAAAGAGCTCCAGTGGTGCCCTGTATCCTCCTTTAGACTGTCAGTTCTTTGAGATCAGGGACTATCTTTTGCCCCTTTTTGTATCTTTAGGGCTTGGCACAGTGACTAGCACATAGCCAGCACTTGATAAATGTGTATTGAACTGAGTTGATCAAACATAAAATTCTCTGTTTGGCCTTCAAAGGCAATCATCACAACCTAGCCCCTTTCCACTTGGCTAGTCTTACTCCCAGCTCTCCTCCATTCAATTTATAGAGCAGTCATTCCATTATCTCTTATCTCTGCATCTTGGAACCCTATGAACCCCATGTCTGGAAGGCTTTGCCCCTTTGCCTTTTTCCTCTTTGTTTGCTTGGTTTCCTTTAAGGCTTGGTTCAAAGCTTACTTTCTGCAGGAGGCCTTCCCAGGCCCCCAGTTACTAGTACCCTCTCCTCTGAGATTACCCGCCATATACTCTACATATGGCTTGTCTGTGGCTATTGACATGCTCTCTCCCCTATCAGAATCTAAGTTCCCTGTATGAAATGTAAAAATGTAAGTTTTTAATTTCTTTATATCCCCAGTGCTTAACAGAGTGCCTGGACCATAGGAAATGTTTTATATGCTTGTTTATTAAATAGACAGTCTGTGCCTCAGTTTCCTCATCTTTAAAATGGAATTGCTGGACTCAATAGCCTCTAACGTCCCTCCTATCTCTAAATCTGCGATCCTGTGTTGCTACAGTTTGCCTCTGCATCCCCAGAGCATAGCAGAGTGTCTGACACATAGTAGGAAGGAAGGAAGAAAATAGGGCATTTATTAAGCATCTACTCTATACCAGGAATTCTGCTTAGCCCTTCACAAACATCACCTCATTTGATTCTCACAACAAACTTGCTGTGACTATTCCCATTTTACCGCTGAGAAAATTGAGGCAGACAGAGGTTAAGTGACTTGTCCAGGGTCACATAGTCAGTGTCTGAGGCTGGATTTGAACTCAGAGCTTCTTGATTCTAGGTCCAGGACTCTTTATACCACCTAGCTGCCTCTTAAGGGGGAAGGGAAGGGATGAGACAGCAGGAGATGGAGAGGGGGCCAAATGATCTCTCCTTCAGAGTTCCTTTGAACTCTGAATCTATGTTCCCACAAGGAGCTTGGTGGAAAGCCCCAGTGTTCTCCTGGCACCTGGCAGGTACCATTCCCCTCCATGATTTTCAGGGTAAGGAGAAAGGAAGCAAAAAACACCAACCAAGGTTTGCCCTTTATTCGATGACCAGGAAATTCATCCAAATTATCTGCAAGGCCGGCAGGGCAGGCATCTTCCTCCCTGCAGCGCCAGGAAGTCAGAACCTTCAGGACCTGGGTCCCAGCCTGGGGCTGATGGATGGCTTCCCACAGAGCTGAGAGATGCCCAGCATGGCTTGCAGACAACTCTGTAAATTTACTTTGTCAAGAAGGAAACCTGAACTCAGCAATAAAGCTTAAGGTAATGACTTCTTCAGCAGGAAGCTGGCAATTTCCTGTCAGCCTCTGGTTACAAATGGCCAACACTCAGGTTAATTTTCCACTGGCTCCCAAGGGGAGAAACTTCCAGGCCCCTTCCCACCCCCACTACTGGGAGTGAGCAGACACTCTTGACCATGCCAGTGTGGTTCTGAGACCTGGTCGGGACCTAGTAAGGGCACAGCCTATGTCAGGACTCAGTAGCTCTGGAGTCAAGCAGATTACTTGTCACTAGAATGGGATCCCTTTGAGGACAGGCACTATTTCATTTTATGTAGCATAATGTCTGGCACATAGTAGGCATTTAGCATATCCTAAGATCATAGCCCAAGAACTGGCAGAGATCGCATAAATCAAGGTCAACCAAACAATCAATCCATGTTATTTGATCATTATTAATAAAGGTCATTTATTTAGTGCCCATTGTATACTAGGTGCTAAGGATGTGAGTACAAAGAATGAAATAATTGCTACTGAGAATTACTTAAAATTTTAAAAAATTTACTTGCTCACTTTCTAGCTCATTTCCTAGTCAAAGCCCCTCTATGGGCCTCACTTTCTTTATCTGGAAAATCAGGAGGTTAGATTAGATGATCTTTAAGGACTTTCCAGCTCTGAGCCTTTCGTGGTAGCCCTCACTGCCCTGGGAGGATCTGCTCCTCAGCTCCCTAGCTTGGGACTGCCAACCCACAGGTGTTTCCTGACCCCTACTATGTGGCACCAATGCTAAGCCCTCCCTGGGAGAGGCAGGAACAGATTCAGACCCATCCCCATTCAGGCAGGCAGAGGGCAATCCTCTAAGAAGTCCTATGTACCAGGCACCTGCTAAGTGCTGGGGACAGAAATACAAGCAAAAAATAAAAAGGAGACCCTGTCCTCAAGGAGCTTATATTCCAATGGGAGAAGAAAACATCACAGGGAGCTGGAAAGGGAATGGGAATGAGTAGCTTTGTTAGAAGTACAACTGGGAGAGGAATGAAGCACAGCTGGCTTGGGTTCCTGGAGCAGGTGGGAGAGTAGGGCAGTCACACACACACACACACACACACACACACACACACACACACACACACACACACACACACACACACACACACACACACACCCTCACAGGAAGGGCAGGGAGAAGGGCCGTAGGGAGCCCCACATTCCACATCTTTGGGGTGCTTGTCCTCCCACGCCTTCAATACCCTTCCTTCTCACCTCCAACTCTGAGAATCCCTAGCTTCCTTCAAGGCTTAGCTTACTCAAACACTGCCTACAATCCACAGCCCTTTCTGTTCCCTGCCACTCCCAGCTGTGCATTCTTTTTTCTGAGCAAAACAACCCTCTCTTCCCCTTTATCTGTTTTGTGCATACTTATACACATGGTAGTGGCTGCTTGAGGGCAGGGAATGTGTGCTTTTTGATTTGCATCCCTAGCACCTAGCACAGGGCCTGGTGCAGACCAGAGTTTAACAAAGGCTTGTTGGCTGATTGGTAAGGGTCAGGTATTGTCACCGTAACCTGCCTTCCCAGCTGGACAGTAATGAGGGCGAGGTCTGCTGGGGCTTCCCCTTGCCCTGGCTCCTCTGCATCACATCTCACTGGTCTGACAGACGGACAATCAGAAGGAGAGTCAGGGAGACAGACAGACAGACAGGTAGATAGGCAGGCAGACAATCTGACAGACAGGTAGACAGATAGATAGACTGACAGGCAGACAGAAAGATAGCTAGATAAACACATAGGCAGGCAGACAAACAGACAGACTGACAGGCAGGTAGATAGGCAAGCAGGAAGGCAAACAGGTAGACAGACAGGCAGGCAGATAGACAGGCTGACAGACAGGCAGAGAGACAGGCAGGCAGACAGGTAGATAGGCAGGCAATTTTCTCATTGACACACAGGGAGCTTGACAGACAAGCAGACAGGCAGGCAGACACACAGACAAGCAGACAGGCAGGCAGACAAGAAAACAGACAAACAGAAAAGTGCCCCAGGTTTTTTTTCCTTCAAAGTCCAGGAAGAGGTGGCCTAATAGAGAGGAGAGAAGGAGGAAGGAAGATGCTAATGATCGTGAGAGATGGCACAGGGCACCTGGCCCCCAAGACTGGCAGGAGGCATGAGCTCTTCAATGCCTCCTGCAGATCATTGGCAGCCTCTGGGATGGCAGCCCAGAGATAAATCTTGCTTCAAAAGGAGACTCCTCATCCTCTGGGTATGACTGTTAGAAGCTCCAACAGTCAGCTCTGACCCTAACCCCTAACCTTGGCATGACACCTTGCATGTGGTAAAAGCATGATAAGTAAAATCTTGTTGATTTATTGTAATGGGGTTGAAGACACATCCAGGAAACAGACAAATAGAAAAGTGTGTATTGAAGGGTTAGGGTACATGGACCACTGGACTTAGAGTCATAAGATCTGGGTTCTAATCTTAGTTCTGCTACTTACTTCTATGTGACTATAAACAAGTCACTTGATCTTTCTGAGTCTCAGTTTCCCCCACCAAAGTCCCTCCAGCTCTAACTTGGAGCCTATGAATTGGATTGAAAATGGAAGAACTTCATGGAAGAGCTAGTCCTAGGACCTATGTTTTGAAGGATGATAGGATCTGGGAAGGAGATGCACATTCCAATTTGTGGAATGGTATAAGCGAAGACTGAGGCTGAAAAGAGGCTGACAGTCAGGAGATGTGGAGATGACTGGCTTGACAGATGAGAGAGGTCCTTCCTACTTGCAAGACTTGACTGGTTCAGGGCTGAATCCGCTGGGCCATTTGGAAATGGGAGCTGGGCCTCCTCTCACATTCAGGAAGGAATCACTCCTTGGGGGAAGCAGCATAGGGAGAAGGGACAGAAGCCATGAGATCTTAGCAGCTCCAAAGACCTGGAAACTGGAGCGAGAAGAGAGCTATCCAAGGTCAGTAGAAACTCTGCCTACAGTATGAGAATGCCCACCCTCCCACTGGGAAACCAGCTCAGAAGAGAGGGGAAGAAAGCTCCCAAACTGGAATGGAGGAGTGGCCATTTACCAAGTGCTAAGTACTGAACTGGTGCTGGAGAGACAAAGACAAAAGCAAGGACCTTCCCTGACCTCAGGAAGCTTACATGATAATGGGGAAGACAACATGTATAAGGGAGTAAGAGACCAGGAAGGGATATTTTAGCTTGGCAAGTTACAAGGATAGTAAGCAGAGCCAAAGAGAGAGCAGGTTGGCACAACTACTCTAAAAGCACCCACAGAAGAGCCCCAGAATTGGGTAGGGAGTAGGGGCCTGGCAGCTGCTGATAAACTGGCCAGGGAGTGAAGTATAACATGACTAGAGCCAGTCCTAATAGAGCAGGCAGCTGAGGCAGCCACCAATCAGCTTACTAGAGCCCCAGAACAAGAGGTCTAGGTGTGAAATGGCTAAATCCTGCTGGGCTTAGTTTCTGGTGCCACAAGCAAAGACTGGAATAAAGCTGGTCCTAGATGGTAGGTGGTTCAACAGACTCAGCTTCCTGAGGTCAAATCCAGCCTCAGACCTTTGCTAGCTGTGTGACCCTGGGCAAGTCACTTAATCCTATTTGCCTCAGTTTCCTCATCTGTAAAATGAGCTGGAGAAGGAAATGACAAGCACCCAACAGGGTCATGAAGGGTCAGACAAAAATTAAAAGACCAAACAGCAACAACTTATACATACATGCACTGCGGAGTGTGATGAGACAGAAAAAGACAGGCAAAAATCTCTGGGAAAATTTAAGAATTACTTTCAGAGGAATAGGAATCAGGGATGGCTTTACCTAAGAAGTCCTTGACCTGGGCTTTTAATTTCAACAAGTGATGTGTTGAAGACAGACCAAGGGGATGCATCTAAGTCTCTGCAATCGAATTTCCTAGTTGTATAAAAATCCATGAGCTTCTGTGAAAGTGTTCCCTAAGGCTGAGGCCTCCTTACAAATCATCCGAACAATTCTCACTAACACCTCCCAGCTGGAAGCAAGAGGCATCTCTAATTTCTTACCTGGCGGCATTTCTCTGATTTTGTACTTTACAAACTTCAAATGCATGCAATTCTCAGAGCTAAGATCCTGTGAAATCACAAAAATAATTAATAACTGTTAGGCTTAGATGGAGCAAACCTGCTCTTACATTTCAATTAAATAAGCCATCTGGAGAGGCAGCAGGGTGTGGATAGTGGGACAGCCTCAAAGTCAAGAAGTTCTGGCAACTAGGTGGCAGGCACAAGAGAGAGAGAGCACAGGGCCTACAGTCAAGAAGACCTGAGTTCAAATCCAGTTTCAGCCACTTCCTAGCTGTGTGACCCTGGACAAGTCACTTAACCTTGTTTGCCTCAGTTTCCTCAACTGCAAAATGAGGATGATAATAGCACCTACCTCCCAGGGTTTTTATGAGAATTCAATGAGATAACTGCAAGGTGCTTAGCACAAAATAAGTAAGTGCTATATAAATGTTAGCTAGTATCATTAAGCCTTGCTTTGGATATGTGCTGTCAGCATGACAAGGGGTGAGTCATTTCTAGTCTGCCTCAGTTTCCTCATCTGTAAAATGAAGGTAATGATATTTACATTGAGAGTCAACATGGTACAGCAGAAAGGAACAAGGTCGAGTTAAGGCAAGTCAACAAGTATTTATTAATCAGATTAGACTCAGGCAGACCTGGGTTCTAGGACTACCTCTGACTCTAGTTAAAAAAGGTGGCTGACACACTGAATGAAAGTCAGGATCCAAAGAGATCCTAATAAATGAGTTATAAATTTAATTATACTTGGGTTCAAGAAATCAACTTCTCAAATATAAGATGGGGGAAACAGGTTAGATAGTAGTTTGTCTGAAAAAGATTTGGATGTTTTAGTGGATTCTACCCTCAACATGGGACAGCTAGGTGGCACAGAGGATAGAGCACTGGGCTTCGAATCAGGACGACTCATCTTCCTGAGCTCAACTTTGGTCTCAGACACTTCCTAGCTGCGTGATCCTGGGCAAGTCATTTAACCTTGTTTGCCTCAGTTTCTTCATCTGTAAAATGATTAAAAACATGGCAAACCACTTCAGTATCTCTACCAAGAAAACTTCAAATAGGGTCAGGAAGACTCAGATACAACTAAACCACAATAACAGCGATCTCCATATAAGTCAAATAGCATAGGGAATTTCTCAGTGCCCTGGAACATCTCTCTAATATCTTAAATCTAGAGGCAATGATACACTGGTAAACATTTAACAACAGCCTTGGGAGGAGAGGGGGAGGTGGATATGAACAAGACATATTTTTAATTTAATCTGCATTTTAATATTTTCTCCCTTACTTTTTAAATTCTAATCAATCGACAAAACAAGAAATCAAGTCTCAGTTTGTGGCATTTGCAGATTTCTGAGGTGTAATTGCTGAATCAGGCTCCATAGAGGAATTACCGGGCACTATGGTGAACAGAATTTCTACCCCTGGGGCTCATCGCATTGGTGAAATGGTAGGTACAAATTTCCCCGTTCCCCTTCCCCTGGTTTGGGGGTAGGGAGCATCATCTGGAGAGAGGTCATTTTCAGGGGCTAACTTTGAGCCCTGCATTTCCTGTGAATAGGAGAGGGATTCATTCCCTCAGGAGTTGGCTCAGGGGACATCTCAGCTATAGGCCTTCAAGCCAATTTAGAAATACCTCCAGGCCTAGTCAGGTACTTACAGCCTTTTATGCTAAGAGCTTATTCAGCCAAGGGCAGGTTGCCCTGACCTGAAACATCAGAGCTGAAAGAACTTCAAAGATCATCATCAAAATTGTAGCCGGCATTTGAGAAGCACATTAAGGCCTGCAAATCCTTTTAGATCCATTATTTCATCTAACTCAATAGCCCTTGGAAGTAAGTTACTTCTACAAGAATTTTTTTTTTCCCATTTTACAGATAAGGAAACTGATCCAACTAGGCGGCACAATAGATAGAGTGCAGAGTCTTGAGTCAGGAAGACCTGAATTCAAATCCTACATCAGAAGCTTACTAGCTGTGTGACCCTAGGCAAGTCACTTAACCCTGTTTGCCTCAGTTTCCTCATGTGTAAAATGAGCTGGAAAAGGAAATGACAGACCACTCCAGTATCTCTGCCAAGAGAATCCCAAATGGGGTCAGGAGGAGTGGGATGCATCTGAACCACAACAAAAGTACCACTTATCTCCCAGGGCCCTTGTGAGGATCAAACGCAGTCCTATGTGTAAAACTCTCAGCATGGTGCCTGACACATGGTAAGTGCTTAATAAATGTTCATTTCCTTCCTTCCTCCCTTCTAGTGGGAACTGCAAGCTCAGTGAGTCAGACTTGTGATGGAGGTAGCCAAAAACACTAATGAGATCTTAGATGACATTGCCAGGCAAAGCTTCGGGGAAAAAGAGACAAGGGTACCACAGGCCTGCTCAGACCTCATGGAGGGTGGCCTCCCGCGTCCAAGTCATAGGAGGTCCAGTTCTGACTAGTATACATGATAGCTGCCTTCAAGGACCTGAAAGGGAAGAAGGATAATTATTTTTGTTCTGCTTGACCCCTTGGAGGGGAGGAGGGGAGAGGAAATGAGGAGGGGAGAGAAGGGGGTGGAAATCCAGGAACAGTGAGGGTAAGTTCTAAGAGGCAGATTTAGATTCAATTTCAGGAAAACTTCCTAACCATGAAAGTTGTTCCAGAGCAATAGGGTACTCTTGGGAAGTGGGGGTGGGGGGATCATTTCTCATTGGAGGTCTTTAAGCAGAAGTGGATGACCCCTCATTTATCAGAAATGTTGTAGAGTCATTCTTTTTCATGTATGCAAGAGACTACCTGGTTACCATGGCAATTGGGTTAGATGACCTCCAAGGTCCCTTCTAGTCAGAAGTGTGCTGGTAAATGCTTGACAATCAACTCTCAGGACACTACTACCCCTACCAAAAATAAAATACATCATACAAAACTTTTAAAATTTTTTGACGTTCTCTCCATCACTTTCTTACATCTAGACAGTTAACAAAATAAACCCAGCCCTATTTGGTTTCCTGATATCCCAGGAGGACATGCTCACTAAAAATTTAATAATCAGCAAACTAGGATGAGCTGGATCCAGTATACCCATGTCTCCACCCCTAGGGCACTGTAGCTTGTTGGGGAAAATGATAGCTGTGTAGACAGGAAGCCAAGGCTGGAATCCTATCTCTGACATTTTCTTTTTTCATGATGTTGGGTGTTACGTTTTCTCTTTTATAAACCTTAGTTTTCTCATCTGCAAAATGGGGTTATAACAAAAACTTAGTTAAATATGTGAGAGATGATCTCTCAGAAGTAAAACCTCCTCAAAGACTTAATTGCTTCTTGTACTGTTGCAACACACTCCCTTGAAACACTACATCTGCAGCTAGCAGAGACCTTGCAGAGAAGCACGCTTTGTAACATATCTTGTACTGTGCCTGACTGACTCCCCCTTCCTCCAGACCTTGTTTCAGGCACATAGCAGAAAAAAAAGAATACCATATGCCCTACCCCTCCTCAACCTAAACTGCTTACCCTTGCAAAACTTCCCACCAAATCTGTGTTCTTTGTTGCTGGGGAAGACTTCTGTGAATGCACTGTACCCCCTGAAGCCCAGCCAACAGAATAAGGGGAAGGGGGCTAGAGAGGGAGAGTTCTCATTAGGGTATAATAGACGTTGGTTTTTGTACTCTCTTGTACTCCCTGGCTGGAGCTATTAGTGCAACAAGTTGGGGGTGGGGCGGGGAAGAGGAGGGTGGCACCCTTTCTCATGAGAAAGCAATAAACTCCTTTTTGCTTTTCCTAAGACAACTCTCTCATCTATTATTTTTGGAGGTGTCAAGACCCATACCACACAAATAGCATTTTAAAATTTGGAAAGCACTGTTAATGTCATGTCATTTGATTATGATGCTTATATAATATTTAATTATAATACAGAGAAGCAGCTAGGTAGCCCAAGGGCTAAAAATACTGCAACTGGAGTCAGTAAGAACTGAGTTCAAATCCTGCCTCAGATATTTGTTAGCTATGTGACCTTGAACAAGTCACTTAACCCTTTTCAGACACTGTTTCCTTATAATAGTAATAGCACCTACCTCCCAGGGTTGTTGAAAGTGCTGTCTTTCCAAGCCATAAAACATGATATAAAATACTGGCTATCATTATTAAAAATACTACTGATCTTACAGAGTTGTTATGAGGAAAGTGCTTTGGAAACCTTAAAGAAATAAGAGTTATTCTTGTATCCAGTGCCCTGCCTCCCAACTTTTCCCATTAGAATAACTGGTGAAAATTATATCTAGCCTAAGGAATATGTATGACAGAATGAGGAAAGTCTTTAACAAGGAGAGACTGAAGAAGCAGGGAGAGGGGGAGAAAGAGGGGAGGATTCAGTGGAAATTTAAATTTAAATCCCTTTCACACGGAGTCTTTGACCTTTCCCCTAGAGAGTCCATGATCTACCTAAGTACATATCTGAAGAGAGAAACATAGATAGGTCATGGACAAGCTTCATGAAAGAGAAAACACTGTGAATAAATCCATAGGTGAGATAGGCATTTTATACAATTCATTAAGCATCTATAATGTAAACAGAGGCAGCCTGGAATGCTGGAGAGATTGACAGGCTTAGGGAAGTCTGAGTTCAGTCCTGCTACCTATTACTCATGTGACCTTAAGCAAGCCACTAAGTGTCTCTGAGCCTTAATTTCTTCACTTGCCAAATAAGGGAGGTTGAACCCAATGGTCTCTAAAGTTCCTTCACAGATCTAAATTTGTGACTGTAGCACCTTGGACAAATCTCTTAACTCTATACACCCCAGGCAACTCCCCAGGACTTTCCTTTCTAAGACAAAGTACCAGCATAAAGTAAGCACTTAATATACGTTCTATCTAGCCAGTCGTCCATATATGTATCATCTTTCTTTCAGACTATCTTTCTATCTTTACCTATCCATCCATCTACATCTTTGCATCCATCTTTTGATTTATCTACTCATATCTATCAGTCTATCTCTCTATATCTATCCACATCTACCTATCCATCTACCTGCATCTATTTATCTATAATCTATCTTTATCTTTTGATCTGTCTTTCTGTCCTTATTTATCCATCTTTTTATCTACCTTTCAATCTCTTTTGATCTTTCTATATCAATCTTTGCATCTATCTTACAATTATCTTTCTACCTTTTATTTTAACTACCACTATCTAATTATCTGACTTTATCTCTATCTATTCATCTATCTATTTTCATTCTTCTCCAGGCTGCACTCCTAACTCTGGACCTTCTCTGCCATATCACAGAAACTCCCTTCACCCTGGAAGCTTACTTCACTTTTGGACTACTTCTCATATTAGAAGTACCCTGTCCTTACGGCATCTCCCTCTAATTGGAGACTTTCTCCCAGAATCTCTATTTTAAGGAGGATGCCCAGACTAGCCATGCCTTCATTACCCTCCAGGCAACTTCTTGACTCTCCCCCGGCTTTCTCTGCTATGGCCCCACATGAGAGCCCTTCATCTCTCCTTCCCCATATTTTCAGTTTCCTTCTTGTACATGTCATTTTCTCCAGTTAGAATGGAAACTCCCTGAAGATAGGAATTGTCTTTCTCCTTGTATTTGTATTCTCAGCATGCAGCACACCTCCTGGTATATAGTAAGAGCTTAATAAATGCTTGGTGATGGATTGACTGTCATAGATGACTTGACATGTAGTTAGCATAGAGAACCACTGGGGAACCTGTAACCTCAAGAGCACATGAAGCCCTCTAAGTCCTCAAGTGGAGCCCTCTGACTGAATCCAAACTTCACAGAATCCTTTTATCAAGGGGATTTGCTACATATATATATATATACATATATATACACACACATATGTATATATATGTATGTGTGTGTCTGCGTGTATACATATTTATAATATGCACGTATGTTTGTGTATGTGTGGAAACACATAGAGAGTATATATGTGTATGTGTATGTAGGTAAGTGCTTAATTGCTAGTAAAGTGCCTGGCATGTATATAGGCATATGTGGATATGCCTACACACATAAACAAACATACATATTCACACACACGTATATATCACATACACACATACATACACACACGTACACACACATATGCTGTTGCTGAGTCATTCAGTCATGCCTGTCTTCATGACCCTATGGACCAGAGTACACCAGGCCCTTCTATCCTTCACTACCTCTCGAAGTCTGTCCAAACTCATGTTCATTGCTTCCATGACACTACCCATACATCTCATCCCCTGCCATCCCCTTCTCCTTTTGCCTTCAGTCTTACCCAATATCAGGGTCTTTTCCAATGAGTCCTGACTCATTATGTGGCCAAAATATTTAAATTTCACTTTCAGTATTTGACCTCCCAGGGAAGAGCCTAGGGTAATTTCTTTAAGTACAGACTGATTTGATCTCTTCGCTATTCAAAGTCTTCTCCAGCACCACTATTTGAAAGTGTCAATTCTGCATGCCTAGCTTTCCTTTTAGTCTGACCTTCGCAGTTATACCTAGCTTCTGGAAAAACTATAGCCTTGAATATACGGACCTTTGTCAGCAAGGTGATGTCTCTGCTTTTTAGTATGCTATGCAGATTTGCCATAGCTTCCTTTTCAAGGAATAAGCCTCTTCTAATTTCATGGCTATAGATATTGTTTCAACTTTGTCTTTGTCTTAGCAGAACCCAGCACAGGACCTGGCACACTTTTGGTGTTTAATAAGTGTGTGCTGATTGATTGATTGTAGGGAAAAGTCGATTTGGGGACCTGGCATATAGGAGATGCTTAGTGAATACATCTACTATATATCCATTCATCCATCTATCTATCTTTATAGTTTTATCTCTCTTTCTATCTGCTTTATCTCTATTTTTATCTTTCTATTCCAGAAATTAGGGTCGGAAATTACGAAAAAGTCAGTGAAACAAACAGCATCCCCTAGGATATACACTCCTTGAGAAACATTCCCCATCTTACTTTTGTATCCCTGGGCCCTAGCACAGTACATAGCAGGTGTTTAATAAATGCATGTTGTTTGACTGATCTTATGACTGTTGGAACTTTGGGTGGGGAAAAAGGCAGAAAAGAGAATAAAGGGAAGGAACCCACTTAAAGTAAAGCTTACATTCTACACACAGAGTAGCCAGAAGGCTCAGTATCTGCATACAAACCATCAGATCTCAGAACTGCAAAAAAGCCAGCCCAGGGAATTCAAAGAAAGAAAAAATCCTCTCATTCAGGAAGAAAGAAAATGAGATTTCGGGCCTTTCACCTTCTCTCACCAAGGCTTTAATCGAAGGCTTTTTTTCTCCAGTCTTGGAAAATAGCCAAAGGGGGCCCACATGCACTGGGGAGCTGGCTGGCACACCTCTGAAGGCTCTATATTCAGAAGGAAATGAACATCTTGGGATGAGGAGCCTGAGGGGAGGGAGGGATTTCATGCTCCTCTGAGCCCTTCAAATGCAGCATTAGGTGGGAGCTAGGCATCCGAAGGTCCCACAGCAGAGGAGACAGGGGGCTGCTGGGACTCTGGAGAGTGCCTGGGTGGGCTCCTGGCCCATAAGTCTGTGAGCAGGTCTCTGTGGTCCTGGCTTCCCTTGAATGGTCCTATGCAGCTCAAATGTTCCATGAGTCTGTGATTTACTATCCAAGACACCTAAGTTTGTGTGTCTAGAGATGTAAACACTCAGGTGGGTGGCTTTGAGAGCTGTTAGTAAGGATTAAGCAGAAATTTTTACACAGGAAAAAAAAGGAACATCTGGGAAAATAAATCTCTCCGACAAAAATCCCTGTAATTCTATCACAAAAAGTATGTCTTGTTTTTAATAGTCCTGGGCAGGAAGAACAGGAGAGTGAGTCGAAAATCGATCAATTAATATTTAGTAAGCACTTGCTACGTGCTTGACACTATGCCAGGCATTGGAGACACCAATCCAAAAGCGAGAGGATTTCTGCCCTCAGGGAGATTATATTTTAATAGAGAGATACACCATACATAGGGACTGGGGGCAAGAGGAGGAATTTGGGTCTAGAGAATTATAGGGCTGGTAGGGGAACAGAGTGGAGTGATAGGGAACTCTGTTTTTAGTAGCAACAGGACTAGTGGTTTGATGATTGCTCCCAGTGTATGAGGTGGAAGGCCTGGGGAAGGTTAAACTGTCAACAGTAGAGTTGGCAAGATGCCCTGGTGTCTTGGCAGACGACTGGATGAGATCCAGCTTCAATACTCAATGAACTCATAAACTCCTGGGGCTCTCTGGATCACATAGAAACTCCTCTGTTTGGTATTTCAAGGCCTTTACAACCTGGCCCCTTCCTACCTTTCCAGTCATCTCACACATTCCACCCCTTCACACACTGCAATCCAGCCATAGTGGCCTCTTTGTTATTCTCCCAACAAAGTTCCATCAACCATCTCTGCCCCTCGGGTCTTGGGATGCTTTCTCTCCTCACTTTTACCTCTTGGAATTCTTGACTTCCTTCCAGGTCTTTCCTGGTAGTCCAGTTGCTGGAACATCCCACCAAGGTTATTCTACTCCATAAGTCAGAGAAAGAGAGAGAGAGAGAGAGAATTATCCTTTCACATCACAAGGGTTAGGGATGCAGCACCCTCGCAAACTGGAAAATCTACATAAAATATTTCAGTTGTCCCTTTATATCAGAGAAGAAATCTGAATGATTAGGGTATTAAAAGATAAAATATATCAGTATCATACAATACTATACATATATTTATGCATTTCTGAGTTGCTAAACTTCTTCTGTTATCGGCTGATTTTTGTGTATCATCTGTGGCTTCCACAAAACTCCTCAAAAAATTCCCATTTAATTTCTTATGTCAACTCACAATATATAGAAACCACAATGGGGAAAGTCACAATGGGGAAGGTATAAATCTGGGTGTGTTTATCTGTCTGTGTGTAAACACACATGAATGTTGTCTCCCCCATTAAAATGTTCCTTAAGAGCAAAGTTGATATATTTGCTTTTTCTAAGTATCTCCACTCATTGCCTGGTACATCATAAGGGACTGAATGAATAACTGATTAGAACCCTGAAGGGAGTAGAAGTCAGCAGCTTACATACAGAACCCAATCTGCCATTGTCAGTGAGAAGAGGTGGAGTAAACTGAGTAGGGATTCTACCTACCTTTAAGGTACAAGCCACCATGCTAGGCACTGGAGATATTGAGATTAAAATGCAATGTTTCCTGTTCTCCAGGAATGTATATTCCACTACAGGAGACAACACATACACAGATAAATATAAAGATGAGCTCGTTGGAGAAAGTGATGGATGAAGAAGAGGAGAGAAGGACTGGTAAAGGCTTCTTTAAGGATGTTCCACATAAACTGGGACTACAAAAGGTGGAGCTGAGGAAAGATTGCATTCCAAGTACAAGAGGATATTAGAGACATGAGAAAGAGCTGAGTCTGGAGAAGAACCAGTTCAACTAGAATGTAAAGAGGATGAAAGGAGTGACTGTGGAATAAATCTGGCCTTGGAAGAGCTTAAATGACAAAGTGAAGAGGTTTTGTTTAGTCTTAAAGGTAATAGGGAGCCACTAAAGATTTTTGAAGAGGAGAGTGACATGATCATCAGAAATATGTTTTGGGAAGCTTATTTTAGCAGCTACATGTAGAATGGATAAGAGGAAGCAAGAGTATGGAACCTCTGAGACTAGTAAGGAGGTTGTTAAAATATTTGAATAATAACCAAGAAATCCACAGTATTTATGAACTGTCTACTATGTTGCACACACCATGCTAGATATTAGAGAAAGACAGAAATGATACAATTCCTACTGTGAAGGACTTGTGGTCATTTTCTTACACTTTAGGTGTAGTGCCCACCTGTCTTTCTGTTTCTGAGGAGAGGGTTCAGATTCTGTTTTTTCATATAATCCAAATTAACAAACCATTCACTAGTTCTAGTACAGGAAGAAAGAGCAGAAAGAAGCTACCAGTGGCTAACCTGTGACCTGAGAATAACATCTCAGGTAATTCATGGGAGTTGACCTCTTTTTACTACCACCCTCCTCTTCTTTTCCATCTTCAAAATGGATATCATTGAATCCCATTCAATTTATTAAAATGTATCAAATTTTCCTATTTGCCAGACACCGAGCTAGGCACTAAATACACAAAGACAGCATGGCACAGTAAAGTGCTGGACTTGGAGATGGAAAGACCTGGTTTCCAATCTTACCTTCAGTGCTTGATATAACTAGGACTGTGGTCAAGTTATTTAACTTCTCTGTGCCTCAAAAAACTTTCTAGGACTTGTCTACTAAGTCGGAGCCATATAGCGTTTCCAGAACAGAAGCTCTGGAATATATACCCCAAGGAATTCCTGCCTCTTTCAGGTACTCTTTCAGTGCTCAGCACAGTGCCCCACACATTCATATCGTTTTCAGTGTTCAGTTGTTTTAGTCATGTCCAACTCTTTGTGAGCCCACTTTGAGTTTTCTTGGCAAAGATACTGGAGTGATTTGCCATTTCCTTCTCCAGCTCATTTTACAGATGAGGAAACTGAGGCAAATGAGGTAAAATGACTTGCCCAGGGTCACACAGCCAATAAGTGTCTGAGACCACATTTGAACTCAGGAAGATGAGTCTTCTTCACTTTAGACTCAGCACTTTATCCACTGCACCATCTAGCTGCCTATACATAGTGCTTAATAAATGTAGAATTGAATCAAAGGAAAGGTTCAATCCATCCTTGTCGCACCCATGGAATCGTAGAGTCATAGAATATAAGAGTTGGAGGAGACCTCAGAGGTCTTCCAGCCCAACCCATACTCAAAAGGAATCTCTGCTGCAACACCTTGTTGTTTGGCCTTCATTTTCAAAGAGAACTGATGACATCCCAGAGTGGTGTCTTGACTTGCTGGCGAACTGGATTCAAGTGAGGCAGAGTTCCACAAAGTCCTTAACCTTACTCTCTCTTCCAGAGTCGTGCAAGTCCATTGGCAGAACAACAGTCAGAATGAGTGGAGATAGCCCAGATGCAGTTTGATATTTGACCAAACTCTAAGCAGTCCACAGCGCCTCCTTCATTCACCTTCAAGGCCATCAAAACAAATTGTTCTCACCTACCCCTCCACTAGGGAAAGTCCTTACATGTTTGGTGTAGACAACCCCCTACCTCACTGATGGGTTTGAAGCCTGTCAGTCATCCTCAACCTCGTTTAGCCCATCTGTTGAGATAGTTTACCAGGGGGCAGCCAGTGTACATGCTATAGCTTTTTGAAGTCACAGGTGGAAGTTGGGTGAATCAGTTGGACAGCCAAGATGGATGAACAGCCCTTATAGATTTAGACATCTCCATGCCGCATGTTCTCGTGCACTGTTTGTGCCCAACCTGTGGTAGAACAGTCCAAGCTCGTATTGGTCTGATCAGCCACAGTCACACACACTGTACCTTGACTCCAACATAGTGATGTCATTTTGGTCCCTCAAGAATGAAAGGCCAGTGTAGTCCTCTCTAGATCATGATGCACAAAACTGAACCTAGTACTTCACATGGTCTGACCAGGGTAGACTATAATGGTTTTGACACATCCCTATTCTGGGAAGCTATGCTCCTCCTAATGCAGCCCAAGAGCACATTAGCTTTTGGGGAGCTACTACTTCATGCTACTGATTTAATGAGCTCACAATCCACTAAAACCCTCAGATATTGCTCTTCAGGACTCTCCTCCCCTATACTTGTGAACCAGGCTTGAGCTGCAGATGGCCTCTGACTGGGGAACATGACACTCCCTGCTCCACCTGCCCTGCCCTTGGCCTTCACTGGTGTACCTGGCAATGTCCTAGGGCCAAGCATTCTTGCCTGTCTGAATGAAATCATATCCCCTCACTGCTAACAACGGGCAGCAGAGCTGGGTTGGGGAGAGGAGGGCAGGTACACTTAGGTTATCCTGGGCTATTCATTAGCTGATCCATAATTGAGAGTCAGATTGTGAGGGGAATCTCCCCTGTGTGCTTTTCTCCTGTTCCTGCAGACCTGGGAAATGGTATCCTCTCATTAGTAGTAATAGAGAAAATCTGTGGAACCCAGGTGCATAGGTGTGGAGGGCTCTGGAGACTGGCAAAGGTACAATAAGGCTGAGGGTCCTGGGTTCTAATCCTAATCTTGTGAGATTCCAACCATTCACCTAGAGTTAGGGAGTACTCTCATCCTTCATGGATTATACCCTATTTAATTGTACAAATGTCATATCTGAGAATGAATCCTTATATATTGCCTGCCTTGTATCACTAGTGCTTAGCACAGTGCCAGGTACGTGGTAACTGCTTAATAAATGCTTGATACGTTTCCTATTCCATTTTATCAACATAAAGGAATTTAAGATACACAGAGCCTGACAACAACTCTGTGAGATAAGTGATATTATTATCCCCCTTCTAGCCTTAGAGAGGTTTAGTGGGATGAATGGATGGATAGATAGATGATAGAGATAGATGATATAGAGAGATGAATGGATTGATAGGTTAGATAGGAAGACAGATAGATAGGTAGGCAGACAGACAGATAGATGGTGGATATATGGATGGATAGATGGATGGAAAGATAGATAGACAGATGGACAGACAGATAGATAGATACATAGATAGATAGATGATGGATAGATGGGTAGATGGTTGGAAAGATAGAGAGGTGGAGAGATGAATGGAGGATGGAAAAATGACAGATAGACAGATAGACATACAGATAGACAGAGAAGCAGACAGATAAATACAGCACTTAGCACTAGGAATACAAATAGAAGTGATAAGACAGTCCCTACCATTAAGAAGTGATATTTTTATGGGGAATGGCAACACCTGAAAGGATCTGGAAAGAGAGGAAAGGGTATCCCTTTGAGGGCAAGGCAGTTGGCCAAGAGATGGAGAAGAGTGAGTACAGTGGGGAGTGAAGTGAGCATGGATAGGGCTTCTCCTGAAACATTGATCCAGGCAAGGGAGTCACTTACCCTTTAAGTACTGGAGGTGGGATTAGAACCCAGGTAATCCTGATGTGAGGAGGAATGTGGTACAGTGAACAGAGAACACAGGATGCTTGACATAGACTCAGGAAGAGCTGGGTTCAGCTCTCATTGTGGTTTTAGGACTCTGGGCAAATCACTTAACCTCTCAAAGCCCCTGGCAACTCTCTAAGAGCACAAATGATAGCATCAGTGCTGGTCTGCATTGGTAGAGGGAAATTCATGGCTGGGATTTCTCTATATAGTTGCAGTGGTGTGATGTTGCTATGCTATGGAGGAATGCTAATCACTCCCCCTTTCTGGCCCCCACCCTGGTGTAGGCAGTACCATTCTTCCCCACTCACTCCCTAAATTCCCCTCCTGTGTATGACTTTCTCTATAGTCACTCCCTCAGTTCTGCTCTTATGAAAAATAGCTTTCCTTCCCAACCCACTGAGTGTAGAGAGTATAGAGAAAATGCCTAAGACCTCACCTCTCATGCTAGTCACAGGCTCTTCACCCACCAACCAAAACTCCTGATTCATTGCCTAGAAAAGTCCAAGTCCATATTTTCCTTCCTTACTCTGAGTAATTACAAATAATAAATAAATAATTTTCTTTTTCTCAGCTCAAGCCCCCAGCTAAGAAAATTACCCTGGCAAACATAATCAGTTATGAAATCTCATTCTTGTTCTCTGTCTCTCTCTGTCTCTGTCTCAGCAGTTCCCCTCATTGCCTTTTTTCTGTTTCATTTGAGTAATGATACTGTTGATGAGTAATACAATGGTTAACCACATTTATTGTAGAGAAACCAGTTTTAAAATAGAAAGCAAACAAACTCTCAAGAAATGGGAATTCAGCCAGATGCAGTGGGGAAGCCTATGGTCCCTGTTGCTGGGAAGGCTGAAGTTGATAGATTGTTTGAATTTGGGGGCTTTGAGCTATAACAGAGTTAAAGCTTGGTATCAGTGCAGCAAGCTGGAAGAAGAGAGGTGGATTGGGCCACCGGACTGCCTAGGGAGAGGCAAAGCAACCCAGGTTAGAAATGAAGAAAGTCAAAGTTTCCATGCTGATTAACAATGACATCAGGACCATGAGTGGCCACTGAACTTCCAGTCTGGTCAGCATAGGGACACCCAGTAACAGAAAAAAGAAAGAGAGAAAGAGAGAGAGAGAGACAGAGAGAGACAGAGAGAAACAGAGAGACAGAGAGAGAGAGAGAGAGAAGATTCAGAGAACAGACACATCTCTCAAGAAGAAAGAGTAAAGGAGGTGAAATAGAAGAATTGCTAGTCTAGAACAGCTAGTCTAGAAGTGTGCCTTGTGGTCTAGGTGCCTGGCACTGCCAGCTTCACTGACACAAATCCATTCCTGCTCCCACAGAGGAGCTTGTGTTCTCTCGGTCTCCCGTGGCATCACTTATGGGGGCTGCTTCCCAAGATACTTCCTATTTTGTGGCTTTTCTTGCACCTGCACCTCTTGAGCAGGTCACTTCTCTGTCTGGATCTAATGGTAGTGGCAGCAGGGACAGGTCCATTTCCCTCAGTTGGAATAACCTCACTCCTTCCCATGGATCCAACTGCGACTTGTGATCTTTTTCCTCAGCTTAGAGGAGATAGTGTCTAAGTAGATATTCTGGCCCATTGAGACATCAGATTAGGGCAGTGCCCCAGGGGCATGAATGAAGGGATGATGGGAATCCTGCCTTGCTGGCAGACACTGTCTCCAGTTTCTTGTTGCATTTACACCTAAGCCAATGAAATCACAGGTTCTGTTCTGGTTCTCTTACCCCCTCCCCACCCCACTCCACCTCCTCACATACAGAACAAAAAAAAAAGTCCTAGTTGAAAGCACAGCACTCTATACCTTACCTAAACTACCTCACGCTGGACAAAATAGTCCCTGCCCAAGATCCTCCTGGGGGGTGGTGGGGAGGGAGGGTACATGACATGCACATGAAAGATAATATAGCAAGGAAGGGCAAAAGAGAGATGACACTGAGTCCTCCAGGGACATCTGAGACAGTGGGGAACACTACTAGACACAGAGAGAGGGGAGGAAGGTGGCCCAGCTATTCAGAGAAGGTGACACCTGAGATGAGCTCTGAATGAACAGAAGGCTGCTGGAAGGTGGAGCTGGGCAATGAGTACATTCCAGGCATGGCAGGTATGGCCTGTAACAATTCATGTAAGTGAGGAGAACTGGTACAGGGAGAGCCAGGGACAGTGGGTTGTCTGACTTGGTTAGAATACAGGAGAGGCCAAGTGTGCCCAGCCTCATTCTGGGTAAGGTTGGGCATGGAGCAGGAAAGGAAGAGAGCTGCTGCCAGTCAGAGGCAGGTACAAATGTCACCAGAGACAAAAGGTTAAAAGCAAAGATAGACAATAACTCATAAAGAGGGAGGACAATCAGAGAGATGCAGTGCAGACGATCACATCAGACTAGTACTCCCAGCTGCCCTGGTCTTTCTAGAACCACAGATGAAGAGATGAAAAGGATCCAGAGGTCCCCAGTATCCAACCCCCTTATTCTACAGATGAGGAAACCGAGAAAGGTCCATGTCTGAGCTGGTGTCTGAGGCAGAATTTGAACTCAGGTCTTTCTCACCCCAACATACTGAGCCATTTAATTACCTCATCATTGATGTAGAGCAGGGAGAGATGTAAGAGGCCTTCAAATACAGTCTCTCCTCATTACATTGAAGAGAAAACCAAGGTTCACAGATATGAAATGTGTCCATCTCTATGTGACTTGGTGGACTTTGCCCATGGAGGATTATTTTGGCAGATGCTGGAGTGGTTTGCCATTTCTTCCTCCAGCTCATTTTACAGATGAGGAAACTGAGGCAAACAGGGTGAACTGACTTGCCCAGGGTCACACAGCTAGGAAGTATCTTTGGGGATGGTAAATTAATAATGGTCATAATTGAGAGAATAACCACCTTTCTGAGACTGGATTTGTGCTCAGATCTTTCTGACTTCAAACTCAGCGCTCTATCTACTAAACCACCTAGACACCTCAGGATTCAAACTCAGGTCTTTCTGACTCAGAGGCCAGTCCTTAACTACTCCACCACCTAAGATCTCGTGGTTTTTTTCTTCTGTTAGTAGAACTGTACATAGGGGAAGGTGGGGGAGGGGTCTTGTTTTATAAAGGAGAGGAAGTTCATAAAAGAGCCCATTGTTCTGAAATAAATAAATCTGCCACTTGAGCCCAGGCCCCTGTCAGCTTTATTTATTATTTGGCTTTCAAACAGCAGTTCCATCTGTGTGTTACTTCCCCGGGAGCCACTGGAACACCAGCACACGATGCTGCCTATGCAGCTGATGTCAGAGAGCCTCATGGCTGATGGACCCCAGCAGCTGAGACCAAGAGCCAAACTAGGTCAAGTGAGAGGGTGTCATCAGTGGAGGGGGAGTGGAGGAAGGCGGGGAGGAGGGGAACATGGCAGCAGGGAGGGGAAGGGTGGCCAACTCCATGACAATTCAAGTTATCCTAGGGTTTAGAAACATAGGGGAACTTAGAGTCAGCTAGACAGCCTAACTTTGATATTTTATAGACAAGGAAACTGAGGCTCAGAAGTGATGGGTAATAAGTAATAGCTGTTGACATATGTATAGCACACTAAGATCTATGAAGTCCCTAACAGCATTATCTCAAAATAATCCTAGGAGGTGGGAGCTACAGGTAATGGGAGTTATAGGGGTCTAGACCTGTGATTTCATTGGTGTAGGAAGCTAGGCCTGGAGTCAGGAAGGACTGGATTCAAATCCAGCCTCACTGACTAGCTATGGATCCTGGGCAAGTCACTTCATCACTGCCTGCCTCAGTTTCCCCATATGTAAAATGAGTGCAATCACAGCACCTATCTCCCAGGGATGTTGTAAGGATCAAATGAGATAATATTTGTGAAGCACTTAGCATAATTTCTGGCACACTAGGAGCTCAATAATGCTTATTCCCTCTCAACCCCACCCTACCCCACACTGGTTTGGGGGACAACTGGATAAAGAAACTCCCTTTACTTAAGGATGTTGAATCTTCTCTGCAACTTAAAGTCTTAGAGAAGTCCTTTGGTCACTGAGAGGTATATTGTCTTGTTCAAGTCAATATGTGTCAGAACTTGAGCCTGGGTCCTCTTGTCTCCACCTCCACCTCTCTACTAGGATAGATGTGGGTACTCAATAAATATCAATTCCTTGATCAATAGATATGCACAAAAAAAAAAAATCAAACATTACCTATGTAATAGGACTATATAGGATTTCATTTTGGAAGCAACTTAGAAATTATATGGTCCAATCTCATTTTACAGATGGGGAAACTAAGGCTGAGAACAGCAAGGTCAGACAGCTTCTAAATGTCAGAGTCAGAATTCCAGTCTAGGCTTCTGAGCACAAATTCAGGGGACTTTTGCGCCCTGCACTGACTCATCTTAATGTCTTTCCCTACAGAGAAGGCCTTGCCTGGTTAGATTCCTATTGGTGTATCAGGGAAGGGGGATGGGACAGAACCAGTGCCATGGCCCAGCTGGTCCCTGACTATATACAAAGTCAGGCTAGCCTGATGGCTCCATCTTGAGTCATTCTGCATTCTTTCAGAGATTGAGAATAGGAAATAGGGCCCTCCCTGGGTGTAGGAGGAGAAAAGAGACAAAGCAGTCTGTTCATATGGACGATAGGGCGGGGGAAGGGAGGCTGGAGAAAAGAACATTCCAAGGGGAATGGGGGTGGAAGCGGAGTGTGCTGCAAAGACTTGGTGAAAAAGGAGTTTTACTCCTAGAGGAATTGTTAATTGAGCTATTACTGTGTATGAGTTTCAAGGATTTTATAGAACCAGTTGGCAGAGCCAACTCTTTCTCTCCCCCAAGCTGCCTCCATGAGTCTTTGCTCTACAACAGTAGAACAGGGCCTTCAGAGAAGCCCCCTATTTCTTAGAATCATGAATGGAGTTGTAGAGGATCCTAGAGGTATAGTATCTGGGCCAACCCTTCCCCATGCCACAGTGAGTCCTTCAGACGAGGCTCACTCAGGTTGAAGGTATTTTGAGGGTATGTATCCAATCTAAACCATACCTCATAAGCACCCACCAGTGCCTCCATTTTTTTCTGTTCAGTCAAAGGACAAGTGAACTCAAAGCAAAGACTTTTAATGAAATATCATAGAAAGCATAAATCAATGATTCAAATCCCCCATAAACCCACTTGTGAACAACTCTTCATGACACCATTTGGGGTTTTCTTGGCAAAAGTTTTGGAGCAATTTGCCATTTCCCTCTCCAGGTCATTTTACAGAGGAGGAAACTGAGGCAAACAGGATTAAGGGATTTACCCAGGGTCACATAGCTAGTAAGTGTTGGAGGCCATATTTGAACTCAGGAAGATGAGTCTTCCTAACTCCAGGCCAAGTACTCTATTCACTGCACCACCTAGCTCCAACCCAAGACATATACTCCTCCAAATATATATATATATATATATATATAGTATATGTGTGTGTAATATATGTACATACATAATATATATAATATATATGAATATCATATATATAATATATATATGAAAAAAATTAGTACACAGAGAAGATACATACCTATAGGGAAGACATGTGATTGTGCCATATCTATAGAGGAATGCACAGATAAGGAACATAAATGGCCAAGGAATAGAGAGAGAGAGATTAGATAGATAGATAGATAGATAGATAGATAGATAGATAGATAGATAGATGGATAGATGGATAGATGATAGATAGATAGACAAACAGACGGATATAAAAAGGCACATATATAGAGAACATGTATATGCAGGACCCAAAAGTAGATAGGCATAAATGTAAGGATCATGTGTGGTTAGGTCTATCAGAAATATCTCATGCTTCTGGGACTTCAAGGTCATTCATTGTCTGTTTCTAATGTCATTAGGTTGTACTATGTAAAGCCTCTTCCCTACTAGCTTGATGTGGTGGGTAGTCTCTAGGAAGAATATGAGTATGGCATGTAGTCTCTATCAGACAATGCCCTTTGTTGGTCTTTCATGGACATTGCTTAACAGTCCCCTGCAGACTGTGCCGTGCTGGCTCTTTCTCATAAGAAGAATGGACTCTGCCATCTCTCTTTTAGCTTAATGAGCAGAGGTAACTTTACTCTTAGAAAGCATAACCTTTAAAAAAAAACACAAAGTATAGTCCTAACATACCCTGTCACAGACTAAAGAGAAGAAGAAAAAAAACTTCAGTGGATTTTCTTTATATAAGGGAGATTACTCTCCCACTGTGGATTTCTCTAAACCTTGAATGGAATGGGTATTTCCCCTCAAAAACAAGATCCATCACCCTAGGCACCAATGTATTTAAGACACTGAGCAATCCCTGCTAAGGAGAACCTTCAAATCAAAGCTTACTTTTTGGTTTGGTTTTTGCAGGGTTTGTTTTTATTTTCTGCCTCCATGCCTTAGTCACAAAAAGCAAGTTATCTGTCACAGATCTCCTTCTGATTTAGGGTTAGAAATTCCTTATAGTTTCCCTGTTTAATTACTGATTGCTACATTACATTCAGCCAACATCCAGTTAGATTCAAAGCAACATTTCCAGCAAACTGCTAAGGGCTCCTGGATACTCCCACCCTCCCACATACAGTTTCTCAACCCCTAAACTCCTTTAGGCTCCCATACAGGGGAGATGCAGGGGGAAAGGTACAAAAGCAAAAAAGTAAGCTTGAGATCAAGGGTTTTTTTTCCTCTTGCCCTGGTTATATTCTCGGCCTTATACTTTAATATATACATGCACCCAGCAAGGAGCTGCCTTCAGAGGCCATCTAATTCAACCTCTCCATTTTAAAAATGAGGAAAATGAGGCTTTGAAATGTAAATCAATGTGCCCTTGTATGTATATGCCACAACGTGCAGTATGTGGCAAGGTCGGTCCAAATAAAGCATTCCTTTTACTGTTCTATACTTGACCATTAACAGCCACCAAATACGGAAATTAGCACTCAGTTCATAAGTATTTGACTTAAAATCCAAGAGGTCCAGACTTTCCAGACTAAACTCCATCCCAAACAGATCTGGCTAAGTGGAAGTCTCTCTTCTCAAGCAACCAAAATGTAATCTGAATCTCTAAGTGGTTCAGCTCCTTGGAGGAAAATGGCTCTTTGTCCTTCTGATGTTATGGGTTAAGGAAGTCCTGGGGTTCCCCCAACCCACCCCTACCTCATGAAAATATTTCAACTTGTTTTTCTCAGAACAAGCCTTTTCTCTCCCACCTCTCTGCTTTTGCAAAAGCTGTTCCCTATGTCTGGAATGCCCTTCTACTTTACCGCTCTACCTTTTAGAATCCCTACCTTCATTCAAGTTTCAGTTCAGATGCCACCTTCTGTGAAGCATTGCCTAATCCTCATCTCCAGTTGTTAGTATTTCCTTCAGGGGTATTCTGGTAAATGTTTAATAACCAGCCCTCCTGAGTCTAAAGCTGACTTTGGCTCATCCTTGACTTTCTTCCTCTGAAATTACTTTTTTTTAGTCATGTCGAAAAAAAAAAACCCATAGAGGAGAAGAAGAAGAAGAGGAAGAAGGAGAAGAAGAAGAAGACAAAAAAGGAAGAGAAAGAGAAGTTTAAAAAATGTGCTTTGATCTTCATTCAGACTCCATAAGTTCTTTCCTTCAGAATTTTCTTAGAACATTATATTGCTGTGAATAGCTAAGTCATTCACAGTTAATCCTCATACAATGTTGCTATTACTGTGTACAATGGTCTCCTGGTTCTGCTTACTTCACTTTGCATCAGTTCATATAAGTCTTCCCGTGCTTCTCTGAAACGATCCTGCTTGTCATTTCTTATAGCACAATAGTATACCATCACAATCATATACCACAACTTGTTCAGTCATTTCCCAATTAATGGGTAACTTATTAATTTCTAATTCTTTGCCACCACAAAAAGAATGACTATAGATGTTTTTGTGTACATAGGTCCTTTTTCTTCGATCTCTTTGGATACAGATCTAATAGTGGTATTACTGGATCAAAGGATATATGCAGTTTTATACCTTTTGGGCATAATCCAAATTGTTCTCCAGAATGGTTGAATCAGTTCACAACTTCACCAGGACAATGTCTGCTGAATTGTAATGAATCATACTAAATTGGGAGTGGGAAACAAGTTATCTCTACAGGAAGGTAGAAGCCCCCATTGATATGATCCATTCACAGACCCAAGCAATCCTGTCAGTTTCCCTGCCTCTAATTAAATCAAATATCATTTACTTTAAGAAAAAAATGTTTGCCATTAGTCAAGCCAGAATACATAGCAGCAGTTATAGGTTTGAGGTTTGGCTGCCTGCCTGCTCAGCTCTGGGAACTGATAAGAGGCAGTCAGAAGGAGTCAGTCAGTTCATTCTCTGGGTGGCAAATTGTAGCAGAAGACTGTCTGTTCTTTTGGAACAAACTCAGATTGCAGAAGGAGGGAAAGAAGCAAACAGAAGCAGAGGGCAGTTGGCCAATTCTACCTGACCAGTGTCTATCATCAGGGAACAACCCCTGTTTCTTAACAGAAACAAGCAGAAGCTGACTGATCCACATGAGGCTTGCGGGCCCTGGCTCTATGACCTTGTCTGCCAACTTCTCAGGACATCTACAGATCATCCCACTCCCATCTAGCCCCTCGTACTAGACACAACATACCTATGTCTTCTGCCTCCTGCTTCTGTTTCCCAAGAGGACGCTTACCTCTTCTGATGTCCCTGTGTCTTCTGCCCCCTATTCCTAACTTCCAAGGGGATATCCCTATCTTCTGATATCCCCGTGTCTTCTCCTCCCTGCCCCAGCTCTTGGTTCTTAAGGGGAAATTCAGATCCTCTGATGTCCCTACATCTCTGCCCCCTTAATTTACTGAAAGTAAACTCATTTGTGGCAGCTAGGTGGTTTCATAGTATATGGCGAGGCAAGTCTGGAGTCAAGAAGACCTGAGTTCAAATTCAGTTTCAGATATTTAATAGCTGTGTGATCCTGGGCAAGTTATTTAACCCAGTTTGCCTCAGTTTCCTCATCTGTCAAATGAGCTGGAAAATGAAATGGAGAACCACTCTAGTGTCTTTGCCCAAATGAGGTCACAAAGAGTTGAACACGACTGAAAAAAGCCTCAACAACATTCATGAAGAACACCTTCCTTTCTTCTTCCTGATGGAGGATTTGAGATCTCTTTCAACGAAGGCTTGGTCCTTTTAATTCAGTTTAATTCAACAAGAATTTATGGATGCTCAAAATATGGAAGAAAGAGAAGAGTCATTATTTTCCTAAGAAATTGGCTGTCGCCCATCTACAATTCTACTGCCAAGTTAGCTGCTGACACATGGTTATCACTTACTCCTCTTCAGCTCCCCTCCCGGTGCCCCGTCCCTGGCACGATCTGAGTTAACATCTGCTCCTAAGAGAGGAGGTCTGTGCCTGCTACTGCCCGGAAAGGAATCAGTGGTCCAGAGGAACAAAGAATTCAGGGAACCTTGGGAGCAAGAGAGGTAAGCATCCTGCTGCCTTCTGCTTGTGTCAAGTCATATCTGAAGTTTGGGTCAGTACGTCCTTCTGGTTGTTACCCCAGTACCAGAAACAGGGGTGGAGATCTCATCTCCCCACTGCTGCTGCTCAGCTCTTACAATGTCTTGTCTCTTCTCTCTCCTTTCTCTCTCTCTCTCTCCCTCTCTCTCTCTTCTCTCTTCTTCCCTCCCTTTCTCTCTCCTCTTTCTGTCTGTCTCTTTCTCCGTCATACACATACACACACAGAGTGTCTGGCCACCACATTTTGGAAAGGACAGTGACAAGCTCCTCCACCAAGATTGTCTCTGACACCTCATCTCAGGGTGCAGTTGATCCTGGATTCTCAAAGGATGCTCCAGCTTGGAATGTAAGCCCTGACAGGTGCTGGGAAACTGGAGTCTTTGAAGACCTGCCCAATGCCTGACTCTGTGTCTATCCCCTGAGGACCAGCCCTGGATATATTCAGTGAGGCTCATTGCTGGATTAGCAGTCGAGAGACTGATTGAATTTTTTGGCTGTAGCTACTTTCAAAGATTATGTACTAAGTGGGGGAGGATGGTGGGGCTCTGATCTATGCCAGGAGGAGTCATTAAATGCCAGATCACTAAAGCATTGACAGACTGAAGTGTATCTTAGGGGAGGGTGACCATGTAGGGAGAGGAAAGGAGCCCTGAAACCCCACCACGAGATGACTAAAGGAACTGAGGAAGAAAAGAGGGTACAAGATGGGTGTCTTCAAATCTCTGCAAGGTTATCATGTGGGAGCAGGATTACATTTGCTCTGTTTGGTTCCAAGGGTAGATGGAAGAACAAAATCTTAAATGCCTGCACAGTCCTACTCTAGAACACAGGAACCTAGACCTGACCCAGGGGTCATTACCTTTGTATATCATGGATATCTTCAGTAGTCTGGTGAAGCTCTAATTGGAATGATAGTGGATTTTTAAGCTGAGGATTGAAAGACATACTAAATTTTACTTAGAGGTTAGTGAAAATAAAGCTGTCATTTTTCTCATCCAAGTTGAAGGACTCCTGATCCCAGTTTAAGTATCCCTTAACTAGAGGCTTACCCCCTCATTTTACAGAAGAGGAAACTAGGCCTCAGGGAGGCTGATTTGCAAAGGTCACACAGATAGTAAGGACATAGGAAGAATCGGAACCCAAGCCCTTTGACTGCAAAGTTGGTCTGCTTCCACTGTACGTACTACATCTGATTTTAAGGAGTGGGATGGGGGGTGGGTACAGGAACAGGAAGATACAAAGTTTGAGTAAGATTTATCTCTGCCCTTATGAAGCTCATAGTTCAGGAGGACTCTAATGGTGAGTATTCACTCAAGGGAACCTAGCTCTCACTCCCTTCACCCAGGTGTGTTGTTCGGGTAGCCAGAAGAAAAATTCTGGACATAGGAAACAGGGTGCCAGTGCATGCAAAAGTAGAAAAAGCTCCGGCTTTGGACTCAGAGAACCTGAGGTCACTATTTCCTCTAGAGTTTACCCTCTGTGTGACCTTGGACAAGTCATCCCATCTCTCTGAAACTCAGTTTTCTCATCTGTAAAATGAAAGAAATTAGATTAGTTGTTGTTCAGGATTTCAGTCATGTCCAACTCTCTGTGACTCCGTTGGGGGTTTTCCTGGTAAAGATACTGGAGTAGTTTGCCATTTCCTTCTCCAGCTCATTTTACAGATGAGGAAACTGAAGCAAACGCGGTGAAGTGACTTGCCCAGGGTCCCACAGCTAGTAAGTGTCTGAGACCAGATTTGAACTCGTCTTCCTGACTCTAGGCCTGTGTTCTGTCCACTGTGCCAAATAGCTGCCCTTTCTAAATTGAACTACATGACCCTCCTCAATGTCCCTTCTGCCTCTAAATCTATGATTCCCATGCTGTTATTGATACCCCATCCTTGCCTTGGAATCTTTGAGCCTCAGAATTTCCCAACATGGCAGGTTGGACCAGTTCATTCCCTCATGCAAAATTCTTCAATGATTACTTATGACCTATGGCTAAAAATACGAATTACACAACCAGCCACTGGAGGCTCTTCCCGACCTGGCTTCTAATTACTTTCCAGTCTTATCTCACATTACGCACCTTCTCTCACTCATGGCTCATGTCAAACGTTGGGCAGCTGATCTCCTCCTACCAGGGCATATCTACCCAGGCTGCCCCCATAGAGACCCCTAGTCTGATAGATGAGGCAAAGTTGCAGAGAACATGCCTACCTGCATGGGTAGAAGTTGTCTCACCTAGGAGTGTCTATACCACTGAAAGCACAGATTCAGTCGCTGGCCTTATCTAAAATGTATATTTGCACATGTTAAAATGCTATATAAATATCAATTGTCTTAAGTATTTGTTATTTATTATTCCTGTAATGGGCTATTTCCTATATTCTTCCGCTACCACCCTATTTTCCTCAAGGCATTATAAACAGGAAAGAAAACACCCAGGTTTTTATACCACGATTGCTGATAGGATCCTTCAGGTGGTCCCATGCTCAGACCTCACCCAGGCCCCAAGTATTCCTGGGTACTCTCTGATAATTGTGACAAGCTGGGGACAGGAAAGCAATGGAGAAACTAGCAGTTGCAGGTTTGGAGATTAACTGCAGCCAAAAGTTTTGCCTTGGGGCTGGTCTTGAAGGGAGTGACCTTGCAGCTTGTTGGCTATTGGAGGAAGGTAAGTCAGAGTTTCACATAAGGTCAGAGTTCTGGGAAGGAAATTCCAGGTGGAGCCTGAGCCCAGGCTCCTCCTTGATTAAAGATTTTAGCAGAACCATAGCCTAATGAGAAAACAGGACCAGATGGAAAGATACTGAAGAAAAGCTGGGTCTGCCAGAAGGTTTCTGACCCTGACTCAGTGCCCTTTAAATGAGGGTCAAAATTTATATACATAATGTGTGAAGGTTTGCAAAGCATTTTACCTAGGTTATCACAGTGAGAGGCATTGTCACCATCAACAATAAATATTTACTAAGTGCTTATTAAATACCAGACACTTGGGTTACTCAATGGGGATGTAAAGAAAGTCAAACTCAATGGGTCCCTGCCCTCAAGGAGCTCATACTCTAGTGGGGAAGACAAAATGCAAACAACTGTGTACATGCAAGACTGTGTAAATGAGCTCTAAGTCCTAGCTGTGTGAGGGAGACAGGAAAAAATTTCTTGCAGAAGGTGGGATCTGAGGTAGTAAAGAGAAGGGAGAATGTTCCGGGCCTCAGAGATGATCAGTAAAAAATCATGGAACCGAGAGAACAGACTAGATTGTAGTGTGAGGAAAAAAGTTGTGAAAGAAGATTGGAAAGATAGGAAAAGCCTAGGTTTCAAAGGACTTTAAAAGTCAGAGGGTTTTACATTTGATTCTGCACACAATCAGGAACCATTGGAATCTGTGGAGTAGGAGAATGTTGCGGTCAAGGTCACCATGAGAGCATGGTATGACTTCTAAAGAGTTGTCTTGAAACTAGGAAGATCTGATGAAATCACAAGTTTTCCACTAAAAATTTCTTTTGAGTTCTCTGAGATAGGCACTCTGAGCATTACTGTTCCTATTTTATAGAAAAGGAAATTTCATCTCAGAATAAGGCTGAGTTGTCCATGGTATTATAACTAGAGTCAGAGGCGAGGTATGAAGCCAGATCTTTTTGACTCCAGTTCTAACAGTCTATTTACTACTCCTGATGCTTCTGTGTATGTATCAGAACTTCAGAGGTTTGGGTAGAATGGGGGAATAGACCAAGAAGTCATCAACACCAGAATTAATCAGTTTCTTCTTTCTATTTTCCAGCTCTACTTGGTAATGGGCTCAGGATAAGCCACTGGAATGCAACCCACAAGCCACCAGACTAGGGTAACATGGGCATCATGCCCAACAGGAGGAGGGAAGAACCTGTGATCTAAGCTATGAGATGCCATCATTCCCAAAAAGGTTGCCTTTCTTTACTTAATGGATAATAGTCCTATTTAATTTCTTTCCAGAAGCCTAAGTTGTAGCCTCCTAATAAAGGGACACAGGTCCCAGAAAACAGACCTCCCCACTTAGATATAGGCCAAGAACAGGTCCAAGAAATGTAAGAGAAACAGAGAAATGGAGGACTCCTATTTTGTACTGTAAGACCCTAGGTGCCAGGCCTGGAGTAAGGAAGACTCTTCTTACTGACTTCCAATCTGGCCTCAGACACCACCTAGCTGTGTGTCCCTGGGCAAGTCATTTAACGCTCTTTGCCTCAGTTTCTTCATTTGTCAAAAGAGCTGGGGAAGGAAATGGCCAACTCTTCAGTATCTCTTCCAAGAAAACTCCAAATGGGGTCATGAAGAGTCAGACATGACTAAATGAGCCAGCAACAAAAACCTAGCTCATATCAGTTTCTTCATGTTTCAGAAAGTCCAAAAATAGAGAAAGGTTTGTTTGGTCCTTTATGAGAAGAACCTACCATTTTGCTAAACGTATTCATTATCTCTCCAATTTGTTACTGTTGAACCCCTTGGAAATTTTATGTATGAGTTCATAGCATATAACCCTTAAAACACTAGAAATCTGAGTGAATAATGGACTTTGAGGAATAACTGTGACTTTGCTCTCTCCGTCTCTCTCTCTCTCTGTCTCTGTCTCTCATCACTTGGAACTCAAGTAGCCTCTCCCCTCTCCCATAAAACAACAGTGACTTCACCCACATGGCATCCAGTACATATGCTTGCCCCGAGGATCTCGAGGCTGGATCCCAAGCCCCTGGCTGCCTCTTCTAGTCTGTGCTTCTTTCTCCTGAGCACAGGCAATGGTGTAGCGATTCTGTTTCCAGCCTTGGCAGCATTTCTGTGAGTTCCAGAGGTTGGGAGTTGGTTGCTCAGTGACTGCCTCCCAGAGGGGAAGATGCCCACCACCAGGAGGACCCAACAGATACAAAGATGCAGAATGCTGAGGTCATAAACCTTAGCTTGCCAGGAGAGCCAGATTCCAGAATATCCCTTTTCTTCATGGCCACCTTTCCTCTGTTACCATCGCTCAGCACCCTCTCCTGCTTTGAGGTTCATAACATGTCTACATCCCCTTGTCATATTCCAGTCTTCAAGTCACTCTCTCTTTTGTCAGAGTTCAATATCTGATACATAATCTTTCCCTCTCCCCAAAACCCAGCCTTGGAGAAATCCCATCCCAAGATGATGGCCCTTGGAACCAAGTTCATCAGTCTCTCAGCTTTCATGATTTTATCTCTATCTCCTCCACCTTGGAAATGATCATAGCTGTACATTATTCCACCTTCATGAACTTCAACTTGAAATGATGCCCCTCTCTGATCCCAGTCTCTTCTACTTCCACTCTTACCACTGCCTTCTTCCTCTTAAAATTGCTCTTCTCCCCACTTAGATTTCCAGTACTCCATTCCCTCCCTATTCTCTCAATGTGTCCCCCATTTTCTGACCTCCCTTTCCTCCCTTTTACTGTTTTGACCCTAAGTGGGCTTGACTATGTGTTGCCTTCTCCTTTCAAATCTTTTATTTCTGTCCTTTGGACTGGTCACACATCCTAGCAATCCTCTACCTAGCCTGACTCACAGCACAACCCATTGCTCTCCTTGGCTCTCATCCTGTACTCATTAGCTCCCACCTACTTTTCCAGACTTGCATCACATCATTCCCTATATCTCCATCAAATAATTGTTCCCCAAATTCAGCATTCCAACCTTTCACTCTAGGGGACCACCCCTATCTGGAATACCCTCCCTCTTCACTTCTGCCCCTTACATTCCTTACCTTCCTTAAAGCTTCAACTCAGATGCCATCCCCCATTTTCAATTCTTGAAATTGTTCGTGATTGTAATGTGTGTGTTCATCCTTGATTGCCAAAGAAGACCATGCCATCAGAGAAATGACACGACTTGCCCTTGACTTTGTTTTGAATGAGACAGGGCTGTGCAGGTCACGAGCCTCACTTCTCCTCCAGAGCCATCTGAATCCAGTGACCAGATATTCATCAAGATGACGGAGATGACTCAGATGAGGCAATTGGGGTTATGTGACTTGTCCAAGGTCACACAGCTAGTGAGAGTCAAGTGTCTGAGGTGAGATTTGAACTCAGATCCTCCTGACGACTGCACTGATGCATGCTCTATCCACAGCACCACCTAGCTGCCTCCGATTGTGATAATAATAATAGTGTGTATATAGCACTTCAAGTTTTGATAGGCATTTCAAAAAGAATATCTCATCTGATCTTCCCACGTTCCTGAAAAGTAGGTTCTATTATTATCCCTATTTTACCAGATGAATCAACTGAAACAGACACAGGTTATGTGATTTGCCCAGGGTCACACTACTAGTAAGGGTCCAAGGACCTATTTGAATTCAAGTATCCTCTTGACTCCAGGTCCTGAGCCATAAGTTGCTTTGCTAGCTACATCTCCCTCCTCAAATTTTCTATCTAATGACTTTTTTATATAACTCTAAGTAGAACATAAGCTCCTTGAGGTCAGGAGTCTGGAGGAATGGTACGCAATGGAAATTTCTTTGAATTCCCACTGGTCAGCACAATCCCAGCATATGGTAAAGGGATTCAGAGATTTTTTTTTACATTGAATGGAAAAAACCAGGCAGAAAGCCATCTCATTCTTTATTTAGAAAGGATTTGTGTAATAGAGAGGTTGTTTGTTCTGTGGATGTTTGACATAATTCTTAGGTGACCCTGTCTGGCCCAGATGTTATTTAGCAAGGGAGAGCTTTAATGACTTTTGCTATTTTCGCCCTTGTGCAATTAGTCTAGTCAAGTTATTCGGTTTGGTGTTGAGCCAATTTGGGTATTTGTCATTTTTGTACGTAAATAATCAGCCAATTCACTCATGTTCTCTAATTTTCCAATTTATCAGCATACAGCTGTGAGAGATGTTCCCAAATTTGTTTGAAAAAAAATTTACTCTGCATTATCTTTCTCATTTCTGATTTTGGCAATTTATGTTTTCTTCCCTTTTAATTCATTGGAGCAACTGACTTATCAAGTTTATTAATCTTTGAAAAGGGCAACTAGGTGGCACAGTGGATAGAGTGCTGGGTCTGAACTCAATAAGGCTCATCTTCCTGAGTTCAAATATGCCCTCATATTCTTACTAGCTGGGTGACCCTGGGCAAGTCACTTAATATTGTTTGCCTCAGTTTCTCATTTGTAAAATGAACTGGAGAAGGAAATGACAAATCTCTCCAGTGACTTTGCCAAGAAAACTGTTTCCCAATAGGGTCACAAAGAGTCATACATGACTGACAAATGAATTAACAACAACAAATCTTTGCAAAAATAACTCCTGGCTTTTAATTTTATTAAGAGTTTACTTCAGTCAGTCAATATACATTTATTAAGTGCCTACTATGTACAGTCAGTGAGCTAAGTTCAGGGGATCCCAAAACACCAACCTTAAAAGGTGGTCCCTGCCCTCAAAGAGCTACTGGGACAACATACAAACAATTATGTACAAATACAAAATACACAGGATAAATTGAAGATAATCCACCAAAGGAAGGCACTGGTATTAAGAGAATTAAGAGGGATATTTTCTTGACCTGGATTTATTCTTCCTTCTGATACTAGTTAAGGGACCTGGGCTCACTTGAAAAGTGGGAAGGATGCTGCTGCTTCTCCACAAAAATAAAAGCATTTGGAGGAAGGTAAGGATTAGGGAGAGGAAGATTAATTCTGTTTGGAGCAGGTTGCATTTAAGGAGGCAGCCAGCCAGGTGAAGATGTCCTGTAGATGGATAGGGTTGCACAGAACTATGTAATTCAGAATTCTTACACCTGGGACAAATTGCTTGGTAGCACAGATGCCAGTTTGGTCTCAGGTACAGATGTTCCGTGAGAGGGTACCCCCCCCACACGAGAATCCAGTCTATGTCCTCTGCAGCATAGGACTACCAGAGTGGTGGAGGATGGCTATTGAGCAGGGAGAATTACATCATAGGGCTCAGTAATTGCTGGGGTGGGGGGAGGGAAAGGGGAAGGGGAAGAGAAGTAGTATCGATGCTAGTACTTTGGGACAAAGCTTTGGTTTCCCCATGCTAATTATGATTCTGGAAATACAATAATAAATTTTGGGGAGATAATGGGTCTAGACATAGAAATTTGGCAGCCATCAACATTGAGGTGGTCATTGAATCTACAGGAGTGAATGAGATCGTCAAGTGGAAAAGAGAAGCAAAAAAGGATGAGAGCCAGATCTCAGGGAACACCCCTACTTAGAGAGCAGAAAAGGATGATGACCAAGGAGGCCAACCAAGAAGAAATGGTCAGAAACCCAGGGAGAAAACCAGAAGCCAAGAGAAGAGTAAGAAGAAACGTTATAAAGTGTCAAATGTTATAGCGAGACTGAGGAGGAGGAGGACTCAGGAAAAGTCATTGGACTCTGATTTAAGAGGTGGTGATGAAAACATTTCAGTCCAGGAGGGGGAACTGATGGCAAGGTCGTAATAGAATGAAGACCCAACTCAAGCAGATGATTATTTTCTAGGAGCCTAGCAGCAAAAGGGAGGAGAGATAAAGGAAGATAGCTTGAGGGGATGGCAGAGTCAAAGGAAAGTTGTTTTTTTGTTTGTTTAAATGTGGGATAGGTGGATTTTTAGTTGGGACATGAAAGAATCCAGGGAGGTGAGCAGTCAGAGAACATTTCAGGCAAGGGGGCAGCCAGAAAAAAAGCCAGAAGCCTAGAGATCGAGTGTTTTATTTGCAGAATAGATAGGAGGCCAGTGTCTCTGGATGGAAGAGGACCTGTTGGAGAATAAGGTACAAGAAGACTGGAGAGGGAGGAGGGACCAGGTCGTGGAGGGCTTTGAATGCCAAAAGAAGAATTCTCTATTTGATCCTGGACTTTATTAAGTGGGGGCAGGGGTGTACTCAACATGGTTGGACCTGAATTTTAGACCTAATTAAAACAAATAGAGTGCAAGGATAGGTGCCTGCAAAAGGGATGGATCCAGGGTCTAAAGAAGAGGCAGCCTGACACCACTCAGTTTTCTGCCCCTCGGAGATGCTTAGAGAATCCAAGATCTTTTTTTTTTTAATCTATCACAGATTCCAGGGAGAAAGTCCCAGCAGAGCAAGCATGTGGGGAGAATCAAGGCAGAAGCAACTCGACTGATCTCCTTCTGCCAACTTCCACCTCCCTCACACCCCAACAGAAGAAAAGTTTAGAGTCGGAGGAAGAGAAATGACCCAGAAGACCATAGATGTAGAGATGAGAGGAGCCTTCAAAGCCCTCCCTCAGTACCTGGCAAACAGCCTTGCATACAGTACGTATTAGATAAAGGTGTGCTGATTGATTTAATCAAAACTATTTATTTTACAGAGAAATAAACTGAGAAATTGAGTGATTTGTCCAAAATTTGAGCCCAGCCCTTCTCACATCCAAAAGGAGGCAGAGAAAGGTGTCCTTTCTATGGTGCCAATCACCATCCTTGAAACATCAGCGTCCCAGTGCAGGTTGTCCACAAATTTGAGAATGCAGCCCAGATTCTTCTTCTTCTTTTAGTAGAGTTGTGTGTTTTTAAAAAAAAAAAAAAAAAAGTTAACCTATTCTTAGTTTGAGAAATTTCCAGGCTTGGCCTTTGACCTCTGCTCTCTGGGTGGTGGCTTGTTGTGGGCTAAGATCACCCAAGTCAGAGAAAATCAGAGCTGAGCCTGAGGTGGTGTCAGCTTCCTATTGGGGTCAACCTAGGGGAAGGGGCTAGAGTGCTGCTCCCACCCTGTTAGCCCTTAGGCAGGAGAGGAGGGAGAGAAAGAGGAGAAACTCAGGACTGGGAAAGAAGAAGGAGAGGGAAAGGAATGGGGGAAGGGAATAAGCATTTATATAGTACCTACTATGTTCCTATCACTGTACTAAGTACTATATAAATCCCTCCCCCAAAAAAAGTAATTAATAATAATAGCTAGCATTTAGTATTTAAAGGTTTGCAAAGTGCTTTACAAACATGATCACATTTGATTCTCATAACAACACTTGGAAATAAGTGCTTTTATTATCCCCATTTTATAGAAGAGGAAACTGAGACAAACAGAGGTTAAATGGCCTGCCCAAGGTCACACAGCAGCTAGTAAGAAACTGAGACTAGATTTGAACTCAGGTCTTACTGGCTTCAGATACAGCATTGTCTAAGTAGTGGCCTCCCTCTCTACAAAGTGAGTATAGGACAATGTGGGGGGGGGCGGGGGCGGGTTCTGCATCTGTCTATTAGTGTGTGGAGTACATATGTCTGTATGTCTGAGGAAGTTGAGGGTCCTGTGCTGTGTGGCAGGCATGTGATGTGTCTAGAACAGAGTCAGATGAAGCGAGGTCTATCCATAGTGCAGAAGGAGGAAAGCAACTTTGAACATGGAAGGGCATGCATCTTGCTTGGAGAGTTACAAGGCATAGATTCAAATATTACCTCTGGGGCTTACTCCTGTCTCTGTGAGTGACCCAGGGCAAGTCACTTTATCCCTTCCTGAAACCTCAGTTTCCCTATCTCTCAAATGAGGGATCATGGGATCATTGATTTAGAACTGGAAGGAATCTTACAGACCATATAGTTAACTCCCTCCTTTTACAAGGGAAGAAACTGAGTTATAAGATATTAAGTGACTTGCCCGGGGTCATACACCTGGAAAGCATCTGAGACAGGATTTGAACTCAAGTCTGCTTGTCTCCAACACTATCCATTATGCCAGCTGCTTCTCTGAGCCAAGGTTTCTGCATTTAGAAAATGATATGGTCCTGACCTTGAAACAGGCATCAGGAAAACTTGAGTTCAAATCTTGGCCTCAGATACTTCCTAAGTGTGTGACTTTGGACAAGTCACTTAACCTTAGTTTCCTCATGTATAAAATAGGGATATCGGTAAACACCCACTTTGCAAGGTGGTCAAGAACAGTTACATAGTGCAGTGGACAGAGCGCCAAGCCTAAAATCAGGAAGACTCCTTTCCTGAGTACAAATCTGACCTCAGACATTTACTAGCTGCGTGATCCTGGGCAAGTCACTTAACCCTGTTTTTCTCTGTTTCCTCATCTGTGAAATGAGCTGCAGAAGAAAGTGGCAAACCATTCCAGCATCTTTGCTGAGAAAACTCCCAAAATGGGGTCACAAAGTGACAGAAAAAAGTGAACAACAAATCCAGGGTGTTTGTGAGGATCAAAAGGGCTACACAGAGTGTTTGCAAAGCTTCAAGCAGGATTTGAATTAGATCATCTCTGAGTAGAACACAGGACACAAAGTCAGGAAGCCGGAGTCTGAACTCAGACTCAAACATTTCCTGACCATGTGACCTGAGGCAAAGGAACTTGACCTGTCTTGGAATTGCCTCCTCTTTAAATAACACCTTCTTCCCAGGGTTGTTGTGAGAGTCAAATGAGATGTAGAAAGTGCTTTGATGTGCTATGTAAATGTGAGTTATTAGGATCACCTAAGGAGTAAAATGGCGGATCCCAGATTGGAAACCAGGTCCTCCAACCTTCCATGGAGCCATCTCATTCATTTCTGTTTCACTTACCCTCTGATCATAGCAGGATTGTTTTGAAAAACAAATGAGACCACTGAGGCGGGGGCTGTGCCAACTTAAGGCTCAGTTATCACCCTCTCCTTGCCCATCCCTCCCTCCAAATGTGAGACATCCTCCAATAAAAACCTTGCTTCTGGTAGAAGTGACTTTTGAGCTGGGCATGGAAAAATGGACCTGCTGAAATGAAAGGGGGGAAGGAAATGGGATGGGGAGAAATTTTATACTGGTTAATTAGAAGGAATTTTTTTTTAAAGGATAGATTTAGCGGAAAGGGCAGTGAAGAGAGGCAGCTGTCTGAGCCCGAGCAGGAGAGGAGGAAGGCGTTCCCAGGACAGGGGTTTTGGCCAGAGCTGAGGGGCTGCGAGCCAGCTCTGCAGTGACTCAGAAACCCCCATCTGGGGTACAACTACAACAAAAATGGAATTCAACAAACATTGATTAAGCACCTACTGGTGTGCCAGGCCCTGTGCCATCCACTGGGAATGCATAGATGAAAAGCCATGAGATCCTTGCCCTCTGGAGCTCACGTACCACTGGGAGAAGGAGGGAATGCTCCCATTACACAGATAAGGATAAAGCAAGGGGGTGTGTAACAGGAATCAGAAAAGAGTCAGACCAAGGATTCCAAGACCGAGAGAGTATTTTGAAAGTGCTTAGAATAGTGCCGGGCACATAATAGATGCTTCACAAATACAAATTCCCTCTAGGAAAATATGATGGTGGAGAGACTGATTTCATTTGGGGCAATCAGGGAAGGCTTCAAAGTAGAGGAAGTACCTGAGCTGGGCTTTGAGGGAAGATGTCAATAGTTAAAGATGAAAAAGAAAACCACGAAGATGAGGGGGTGGCAATAATGTGAGAACTGACATTTATATCCCACTTCAAAGCTTGTCATGTGTCTTACATCCATCCTCCCAATAGCCCCTTGAGGGAGGTACTACGGGTGCCATTATTGTCTCTCTTTAACAAAATCAGGAAACAGACCTAGAAAAGTTAAATAAATTGACCATGGTTACACAGGGATGGGATCTGAGCCAAGTTCTTCCTGATTCCAACTCCAAAAATCTGACTATTTTGGCATGAAAAGGGAGAGGGAGGATAGGCATTCTATAGCACCTACCTACTCTATGCCAGGCTCTGCTTTACAAATATCATCTCATTTGATTCTCTAAATAACTCTACAGGGTGAGGGCTGCTATTGCTCCATTTTACAGTTGAGGAAACCAAGGCAAAAAAAAATTAAATGACCTGCCCTAGGTCATGCAGCTAGTAAGTGTCTGATTTGAACTCAAGTCTCCTGTTCAAAAAAAATGTTCTCACCACCAAAGTCTTTGAAACTGTCAAATGATTCAATGTAAGAAACGATATTATCTTATCCATCAATCAAATTTCATGAAGTGCCTACTATGTGCTAGTCACGGTACCAAGCTCTGGGGATACAAAAGCAGGCAAAAGACAGTCCCTCATCTCAAAGGTTTTACAGTCTAATGGAGATAACATACAAACAAGCTATATACAGGATAAATAGGAAATAATTAACAGAGGGAAGGCACTAGAAGTAAAAGGGCTTGGAGAAGATTTCCTTCCCCAAGGAGGGAAATAAAAGGTGGGATTTTAGTTGGGACAGGGAAGTTAGTAGGTAGACTGGAGAAGGAAGAATGTTCCAGGCACAGGGGATAGACAGAGAAAATGCTCAGAGTTGAGAGATAGAGAGTCTTCTTGTTCCTGGAGCAGCCAGGAGGCTGGTGTCTGTCACTCGATCAAAGAAGATATACCAAGAACTAGGATGTAAGAAGACTGGAAAGATAGGAGGGACCAGGTGATGAAGTGCTCTGAATGTCCAATAGGGAATTTTGTATTTGATCTTGGAAGTAATAGGGAGCCATTGGAGGTTAAAGAGCAGGGGGTGAAATGATCAGACCTGAGTTTTAGGAAAATCACTTTAGTAACTTAATAAAGGATGATGGAAGTGGGGAAAGGCTTGAGGCAGGCAGACCCACCAGCAGCTATTGTAGTAATCCAGGAAGGAGGGGATGGGGGCCTGTCTAGGGAGGTGTCAGCATCAGAGGAGAAAAAGGGGCATATTTGAGAGGTTTTATGCTGGTGAAATCAACAGGCTTTGGCACCATATTGGATATAGGATGACTCCCAAGTTGTAACCCTTTAACATAATTTCCATAGAAATGCTACCAGGTTTCATTAGTATCAATAGTATTTCAATAGAAATGATCTAAAGAAACTGAGTTCCCATCTATCTTGTAGTGGTACCCTTGGGATCACTGGGCCTTTCTATTTGGTTTGTCCTTCTCTCTCAAAGAGGACCATGACATCAGGAAGATGATGCCACCCCTAGCAAGTGAATTGGATTTAAGTGAGGGAGGGCTGTGCAAAGTCACCAGCCTCACTCTCTCCTCCAGAGTCATCTGGGTCCAATGGCCAGATATAGATCAGGACAACTAGAGATGGCCCCCAGCTTGGGCCTTCCCATTTGCCCTGCTTATAAACCCTCCAAAAAATGCTGCTTCCCCCATTAGAATATTATCCCTGAGAACAGGGTCTGTTTTATTTTTCTATCTCTTCCCCTGCACTTAGCTTTGCAAATAGTAAGCACTTAACAAATGTTTTTTCATTCATTCATTTACACTGTCTTCCTCATGCTACCTCAAACGGATTTGAACCCAGGTTTCCTAACCCTAAGTTCAGGTCAGAGCTTTTTCTACTACAGCACCCTGGCCTTGCATTGTCATACTGTCCAGCAATTTCTAGGCACTGAGCATCCTCCACTCTGCTCCCTGGATCTTCAAGATGTAGGCCTCATATTGGGGAGGTGAAGTCAGTTATGGATTCAGGGTCAACAGAGGCCCTGCCAGCCTGTGGGGAATGAAAAAAGGAGAAAATGAGATGGAAGGATTAGGAGAAGAGAAAAAGAGAAGAGGAGTCATTGTCCCAGTTCTCACAGACCCCATCAGAACAGTGCTGGCCACTCTACAGAGCTGATACAGGATGCCCTGGTGCTGGCCCTGAGCAAGTGGGGTGTGTGTGTGTGTGTGTGTGTGTGAGAGAGAGAGAGAGAGAGAGAGAGACAGAGACAGAGACAGAGACAGAGAAAGAGGGATGGGATAGGGAGAGGAAGGAAAGGGAGGGAGGGAGGGAGGAAGGAAAAAAGGAAGGAAAGAGAGAAGTGGAGGGAAGGAGAGAGGAAGGGAAAGCAATAGGAAGGGAAGGGGGAGAAAGAGGAAGAGAGAGATTGAAAGAGAGAAAAAGGGAGGGAGAAGGAGAGACACACAGAAAGACAGAGATAAAGAAACAGAAAGAGGAGAGAGAGAGCAGACAGACAGTGAGAGCAAGAAAGAGGAGGCCAGCTGGCTTCTTTCCCAAACCAGATCTCAGAGCAAGAGGCAGGGCTTAGGGGATGATGAACCAACGAGACCCCTTGGGGCCAGACTTCTGGCAGCCTACAACCTCACTGCTCCTCCTCTCTCAGAAGGCCGTGCCAGCAGCCCCAGGGCTCTGGTGCTTTCAAGGATGAGAAGACCCCCTAGTGTGCCTAAGTCTCATCTCTCTCCTCCTTTCAGACTGATCTTCTCATAAAAAGCAGCTTTTCCCTAAGGCCTCCACTCCCTCTTTATTTACTTTCTTTTCAACCTCCAGACCTCTGTCTTCCTATCTGTGAAGGAAGGCCTTGAACTAGGTCATTTCCAAAGTCCCTCAAAGCTTGAAACTCTCCCTGCCTGGAATGTTCTCCCTGCTCCTTTCTAAGCATAGGTTTAGAGCTAGGAGTTCCTTTGGAAGGAGCCAAAAACCCAACCCCCTCCTTCTACAGAAAAAGTGGGGAAGGGGAAGGAAAAGGGTGCCTTCTCTGTGCCAGGCATGATACTAAGTGCTTTACAAATAATATCTCATTTGAAATGAAAAAAAAGAGGCTGAAAGCATTCACGTGATTTCTCCAGTCACACGACTGCTAAGTGTCTTGAGACAAGATTTGAACTCAGGCCTTTGTGATGCCATCTAGTCCTCATCCCCTCCACATCTTGGAATCCCTAGTTTTTTTCAAATCTCAGCTCAAGCATCACCTTGTTCACTGGGCTTTATTTTGGACTCCCCAGTTGCTCAGGACAGAGAGGTAGTGAGGTGGCAGGCTAGACAGAGTGCAAGAGGGGTAGCCAAAAAGACCTGGGTCCTGATCCTGCCTCAGACACTGACTAGCTTTTGTGGCCCTAGACAAGTCACTTAATCTCTGTTTGCTTCAGTTTCCTCATCTGTAAAATGGAAAGGTAATAGCACCTTCCTTACTTGTTGTTATGAGAGCGAAACAAAATAAAATATTTGTAAAGCTCTTTGCTGACCTTAAAGTGCCATACAAATGCTAGCTGTTAGGATCATGTTAAAGACCTCTTCCTAAGGACTGCAGAAAATGATGAGATGGATAGATAGTGTCAGAAACTACCACGAACTTAGACAGACTTTGAGAGATGGTGGAGGATAGAAGGGCTGGAAGCGCTATGGTTCTAAAGAGTCTGACATGACTTAACAGCAAAAATAAAATATAACCTCCCACTTCGACTTCCTGCCCCCAATCCCTCCCCTCTTCAATGCAATCTACCAAATAATCTTCCAAAAGCACAGGTCTGATCATGTCCCTCCCCTGCTCAAAAACATTCCATGGCTCCCTAGTGTCTCCGGGATAAACTCCAAGTCCTGTACAAAGTATAAAGATAAGCCTTAATCCTAGCATTTTAAGCCCTCCACATCTCCTCACCAATTTTTCAGCTTTGTTTCATATGACTCTTCTTCCAGTTATACTCCCAAACTAGATAACTATCTGCCAGAATAGGCCGCTTCTCATCACTCCTCATCTGACCCTTCTAGCATCATCCTTCTCTTCCTTTAAGGCTCAGTTCTGCTGCCACATCCTCTGTGTAGCCTTCTCTGTGCACTGGATCATACATTTAGAGCTGGGAATGCCTTAGAAGGAATAATATCCAAACTTTTTATTTTACAGATGAGGAAATTGAAACCCAGAGAGCCAGCGAGCCAACATTTACATAGTAACATAAGATTTGCAAAGTGCTTTACAAATATCTCATTTGATTTTCACAACAACCCTGTGAGGTAGGTGCTAGTATTATCCCCATTTTATAGATGAACATATTAAGGACAGCAGAAGTGAAATGATTGGCCCAGGGTAACATAGCCGGAATAGTCTATCTGAGAAAGTAAAAGTGCCTGAGGCAAGATCTGAATCCAGATCTCTTCGGTTCAAAATCCAGTGCTCTCTCCACAGTGCTATCTCCTAAATTCTCTCCAGCCATCCTCAGGGCTCCAACCCTTCCTCCAACTTTCCTAGAGCACTTAGTCCAGATATCTGGTTTGCCTCCAAAGAGTTCTGTCTTGTATAATACTTACCTGAACACCAATCGTACCACTCAATCACTCCATTCCCATCTCCTCAAAAGAATATGAGTTGGTAAGAAGTTTTCACTGTAAACTGTTCATCATCCACAACCCAGTACCTGCCTTGTACACAATAGGTGCTTAATAATTGAAATGAAGTGAATTGAGGGCAGGGTTTGTCTGGTTCTCTGCTTTGAAGGCTGAGTGCGCTGAGCCAGGGTAACAAGTAATCCTGCCTGATGACTACTTCTTCGTAATCTCCTGGTCTCTTTCATCTAAAGCAGAATTCTAAAAGAGAAGAAAGGGAGAGATGCTGTTTTTGTGACTCCTGAGAAAATCCAGGTGTGCTGGCTGCAGGTAGAGACTTGAGTTCTTGGCTTTGGGACACAGGGAAAGGAGGAGGAGAGGGAGGGCTCCCCAGGCCAGGGCCCCCTGTAACTGCACACCCCGAGCTCAGCCAGCTCCTTGCAAAGGAACACGAACATTCACTGCCCAGGAATGAACAGATTCTCCTTCAAATAGGTTCACTGGGGTGATGAGGGAAGAAGGGGGTGATGACTGCCAGAACGAAGGCAAGCTCAGTCTCAGACCTGCCTTTAAGAATGGGGACTCCTCCTGAAAACTCATTCATCCTTTATAGAATGTAAATATCACCTTGCCTTTGTGTTCTCCCAGGGTGTCGTACTCTGGCTGCATACAGTAGCGGCTTGATAATTCTTGTCAGGTGATTGATTGGAAAAGTAGTCCCTCTTGTACACCTGGATTGTACTTTCCATTAATCCACTGGAGTGTATTCACAAGGGCAGCAATGTGATATAGTGGAATAAAGACTGGTTTTGAAGTCAGAGGATCTGAATTCAAATCCTGCCTCTGATAGCAAATGACTTAATCTCTCTCTGGGCCTCATTTCTTTATAAAGTGAGATGGTTGACTAGATTGCCTGGGATTCCTTTTAGATCTATAATCTCACACTCCTTAAGGGTCATTTTTTGGTCATGGAAAAAGCCCTGGATTGGCAATCAGGAGACCTGGGTTCTAATTCATGCTCTGCCATTAATTTTCTGTGTAACTTTGAACAAGTTACTTCCCCTCTCTGGGTCTCAGCTTCTTCCTTTATAAAATGTGGAGGTTGGACTCAATGTTCCCACTTTCAACTCACAGTCTGTCTTGTAAGCCTATAATAAGCTTGTAAACCTATAAGGTGCTTTGGAGGGCAGAAGGGAGCCACTCTGGTACAAGAGAAAGGAATCTGGGAACCTGAGTTCAAATCTCATCTTTGTCCTTGGGCAAGTCACAGCCTCTCTGGATCATCACGGTCTCCTCCTCTATAAAATAAAAGGACTGGATTAGATCACCTCGGAAATCCCTTTCAGATTGGCAGCTAGAACTCTTTGAACTTAATGGAGTTCAAATGAAATAATATTTATAAAGTGCTTAGCACAATGCTTGGCACTTAATACATGTTTATTTCCTTTCTTCCTTGCTCTGATGCTTCAAAGGAGTGATGGTCCTAGCTCTCACCAACCCCCATCAGGACAGCGATGGCCATTCTACAAGGTTGGTAGAGGATGCCTGGTGCTGCCCCTGAGCTAGTGGGGTGGGGGAGGAAGGAAGGAAGGAAGGAAGGAAGGAAGGAAGGAAGGAAGGAAGGAAGGAAGGAAGGAAGGAAGGAAGGAAGGAAGAAGGAAGGAAGGAAGGAAGGAAGGAAGGAAGGAAGGAAGGAAGGAAGGAAGGAAGGAAGGAAGGAAGGAAGGAAGGATGGAAGAAGGAAAGAGAAGGAAAGGAAAGGAAAGGAAAGGAAAGGAAAGGAAAGGAAAGGAAAGGAAAGGAAAGGAAAGGAAAGGAAAGGAAAGGAAAGGAAAGGGAAGGAAAGGAAAGGGAAGAGAAGGAAAGGAAAGGAAAGGAAAGGAAAGGAAAGGAAAGGAAAGGAAAGGAAAGGAAAGGAAAGGAAAGGAAAGGAAAGGAAAGAAGGAGTGATGGAAAGAAGAAAGAAAGAAGCAAGGAATGATGCTAGGTGGTAGGTCCTGTTATCTCCATTGTAAAGCTGAGGAAACTGAGGCAGACAGAGGTTGAGTGACTTATTCAAGGTTCCACAGCTAAGAATCTAAGGCCAGATTTAAACTCAAATACCCCTCTTCCTCTGCTTCTGAGTATGTTTATCTTCCTTTTAAAAACACCAACTCAGGCACCACCTACTCTATGAAGCCATCTCTGATTTCATCCCCAAACCTCTCCCCTACCTTTAGCTATTCGTGATCTCTTCCTCCTTAAATAGTTCCTCAACACCAAGTCTTATGCACCTCTACTCTTTACCCTGTATTGTATTTACCAGTATATTTACTCCTACAGAATGTAAACTGCTTGAGGTCAGGGAAAGTTTCTTTTTTTTTTTTTTTAATCTTTGTATCTCCAGTACCTCGGTCAGTGCCTTCCATATTGTAGGTTCAGCACTTTGGAAGTTACCTACAATGGGATGCAAGGTAAAGGTGATACAAAACCCAAGCTGAAGTGATGGGAAAAGGAATGTATTGCCTGGAGCTCAGGTCTTAGAAAAGATCACCTGCTCCAAAAATTTATATTCATCCCTTAACAGAGATCTGCCAACCAGCTCCCATCCTCATTAGGCAGAATAGAATTATGTGGGTTAACAAAGTAATACTCTCCGTTTTCTTTTGCATTTTAAAGGCAGCTTGAGACCTATAAAATCCCTCTGAATCTTATTAAGAGACTCCTGTAATCATTTCTCAGCTTCCAGCCCAGTTGAGCTGAACTAATAAATTACCAGTCTATCTGTCTTTATGAGGATCCAAGAGACCTTACAAAACCTGATTCTGATCCTCGGGAAATCTCTGGCAAGGGCTGAAGCCTTTAGCCTCGGGATTGGCTCCACAGGCCCAGGAGACAGATAAGGAACCCCAGTCCCAAACTGACCGATGAGTGTTTACCATGGCAACTGCCTGACAAGTCTTTACCACAGTAACCAACTGGCAAGTCTTTTCCACGGCAACCGACTTAGGAGCCTTTGCCAAGGCAACCAACTGAAAAGCCTCTACTGTATCTACTTACAGACTCATCCTGGGGAAGACAACGGGAGGAAACCAGTCTGCTCTTGAGAGGATGAAATTAGAAAGTGTCAGGGGGGAGGAGAGGGGAAAATAAGCATTTATATAGTGCCTACTGTGTGCCAAGTACCAAGCTAATTGCTTTACACAAATATGAACTGATTGGATCAGAGTTAGATACATAAAACAGTCACCAGTTATATTTGTGATTGAGTCTTAAGTGGTGTTGGAGCTCACAGGAGGGAGAAGTCTTAGGTCATCTTTTAAATTCAGTTCAGAAATTATTAAGCACTTACTACATGCCAGGCATCATGCTGGGTACTAGGGATTCAAGACAAAAAAAGCTGTTACTGCTTTCAAGGAGTTTATAGTAGAGTGAAGAAATCACATGTAGTAACATGAATAAAAATAAATATTTCCAAAGTAATCAAAATATTGGAGGGGGAGGGGAATATGAACAATTGGATCAAGAAACAGCTCACTCACAGGACCTGATCTGTGATCAAGACTCCAAGAAGAAGAAATCAGAAGGGAGGAGTATTCTGGGCTTGAGGGAAGACACAGCTGTAGAAAATGGAATATCCTATATGGGGAACAAACAGGTCAGAAGAGTTAGAATGAATATTTCAGGAGAGAGGATGGGAGAGAGAGGGAAGAGAAAGAGATAGAGATAGAGAAAGAGAGACAGAGAGAGAGTAGAAAAAGATAAATTGGAGCCACATTGTGAAGGGCTTTCAATGCCAAAGTGAGGAGATTGCATTTTAATCCTAAAAATAATAAAGAGCCCCTGAAGGTCTTCCTAAGCCCCAGGAAAATCAATTAGAAGAAAATCTCACTATTGGGGATTTAAGGTGATGAGGACCTGAGCTAGAAGGGTGGCTGTGAATGGAGAAAAGGGATGAGAAATTACAGTGAAAAGAGCCCACAATCTGGAATTGGATGACTTGGGTGATTGCTTACTCTCTATGTGACCTTGGACAAGTCACTTAACCCTTGTTTGTATCAGTTTCCTTATCTGTATCATGGGGATAATAACATCCACCTACCAGAATTCTTGTAAGGATCAAGAAGGATATTATCTGTAAAGTGCTTATCATAGTAACTGCCATGTAATAGGAGCTTAATTAATGCTTATTTTCCTTCTTTCCTTCCTCTCCCACCATGGGGTGTTTTTGAGCTACTTGCCCTGGGAGCAAAAATTCCTACTTATAATTCTGCAAGAAGCTAAAGATGTTGACCTCAATTATTACATTTCCAGTAAAAACTTAAATAATCTAAAGCAGTTGCCACAATAAGGAAGCCAAGGGAGCCTATACACCATCTTATACTTGAGAATCAAAGAGATCCAGTGGGAAGAACACTGGTTTTGGAGTCAGAGGACCTGAGTTTGAATCCCAACTCTGCTATTCGTTAGCTATGAAAACTTAGGCAAATCATTTAGCCTCTCAAGGCCTCCGTTCCCCATTGATAAAATCAAGGGTCACACCAGATGACCTCATAAGTCTTCTCCTCCTCCTCCTCTTTCTTTCCTTCTTTTTTCTACTTCTTCTTCTTCTTCCTCTTCCTTTTCCTCTTCCTCTCCCTCCTCAGGTAAGGAAACACATCTTACCAATGCAAATCATCACCCACCTTGAGACATATATTCTTAGAGAGTTGCCTGTGAGCACCCAGACAGTAAGTGACACAGCTAGTATTGGGGATGGGACTTGGATTCAAGTCCTCCCAACTCTGAGGCTGGTTCTCTTGTCTTCTAGGTCACATTAATTTATAAAAATGAGAAAATCAGCATTTGATATTCACTCCTGTTCTTGATATACACCTAGTCTGGTCTGATTTTTTTCTCCTAAGTATTCCTTAAGCACATTTAAAATTCTTCCCATAGCAGAGACTTTGTTCTAAGCTCGCAATGTTGTAGTGCCATTTTTATGGATGATGAAAATAGATTGCTTAAGAAGTGTTGGCATGTCTGTTTCCTTTTCCATCTTTTTGCTGTCTTCTTGCCAGTTTTGTCTTTGAATGCTCTCTCGGGATTACATGACTCAGCTGGGTCTTATTTAGACAAGATTTCTATATAGCTGTTTTTGATTCCACTAATTTTTGCTTTTTAATGAGGTGACGTTTACTATAGTCTTTTGTCTTTCTCCTCTATGATGTTTTACATATGAGTTTGTATTGCAAAGCAATGTTTGCCTTGTCCACTCTGTTGCTCTATATGGCAAGTATCATAAGATCACAGATTGAGAGCTAGAAGAGACTTATGAGATCCTTCAACCAGCCCTCATATGATGAAGCCAAGGTGTTTCACTGTGCTGATTACTCTCCTCTGGACATTCTACAACTTAACAATGTCTTTTTCTTTAACCATGGCACCCAGGACCAAACACGTTATTCCAGAAGAGGGGTGGGGAAACTGTGGCCTTGGCACTTGAGGACCTAGAGGGTCACAGGTGGCCTCAGAGTCACAGGTTCCCCACCCTTGCATCCAGATGAAGACTAACAGGGGGCTATCATCTCCTTATTCTGAAAAGCTCTTCCCCTCTTAATGGCACCCAAGATCCCATTGGCCTCCATGTTATACTGACCCACACTGAGCTTGCAGCCCCTTAAAACTGGCATGTCTTTTTTCAGGACAGCAGGTGTCTAGCCACACTTCCCATATCTTATATTTGTGAAGTTGATCTTATGGTACCCACATGGAAGACTTTCAATTTGTCCTTATTGAATCTTGCCTAATTAGATGTGGCCAAAGCCCAAGCTGACAAGACTCCACCATCCAATACATGAGTTCTCCCTTTCAGTCCTGTGTCCCCTGCAAATTGAATGAGCCTGCCACTTATGCCTTTACTCAAACCGTGGATTAAAATGTTAACCAGCACAGGTCCAAGAACAGATGCCCGGAACACTCCAACAGGAGGGCATCTGCCATGTTGACACCATCTTTCAAAACTGCTCTTTGAGGATGGCCATCCAACCAATTCTGACATCACCTAATCATAGTCTCCTCTGGTTCATGTCTCTCCGTCTTCTCCATGAGGACAGTACGAGATATTTCATCAAAAGCTTTGTTAAAATCTGGGTAAATTATTTCTCAGCAGATAGGCAACAAGTATTTATTAGGGACTTACTATGTGCCAAGCACCTACAAGCAAGAAGGAAGACAACCTCTGCCCTCAAGGAGGTTATATTTTAATGAAGGGAGATAACACATGAAAAGGGAGCTAAAAAGTTTCCGGGTGGGTAGGAATCCACATGAGGTCTAGTAATAAAGCCCGAAAAGTCAGAAGCAGAGCCAGGGGAATGAAGCATGGGAGACATGGAGCTATACCCAAAATAGAGGCTCTGGAAGGAACTCACCAATGGAAGAAGTGGGGGAATGAGAGGGAGAGGGATGTTCCAGGGTGAGAAGGCAGCTGAGTCATGATGGCAAAGTTCAGATAGTCAGAAGCCCAGCTAGGAGGGGGAATCTGCATTCAAAACACACATTGGGAAGGCTGTATGTTCATTTCCGGGCACCCCATTTGGGGAAGAACCTCGATAAACTGGGGAGCATTTGAAGGATATTAAACAAGGTTTCAAAGGACCTCCAGATCATGCCCAGTAATGAAACTAAGAGCATTGAGCCTTGAGAATAAATGCTCAGGGGAGATGTGAGGGCTGCCTTCAAGTGGCTGCTGTTCGGTCACTTTTCAGTCATATCCCTGATTCTTCATGACTCCATTTGGGGTTTTCTTGGCATAGATACCAGAACAATTTGCCATTTCCTTTTCTAGCTCATTTTATAGATGAGGAAACTGAAGTAAACAGAGTTAAGGGACTTGCCCAGGGTCACACAGTTTAGTAAGTATCTGAGGGCAGATCTGGTGTTTTCTTGGCAAAGATACTGCATTGGTTTGCTCATTTTACAGCAGAAGAAACTGAGGCAAGGAGAATAAAGAGACTTTCTCCATGGTATGGTTTGGTAGAGAGAGTGCTGGATTTGGAGTCAGGATGACCTGGATTCAAATCCCTTCTTGGATAATAGCTATAAGACCCTGGGTTACAGTTTCCTCATTTATAAAATGAGAGTTGGATCTGGATCCTTTCAAGTTCTATATTTAGGATCCCATATCCTCTTACTGTTATCTTGGGCACAGCTAAGTGACTTAGTGGATATAGTGCCTGGAGTCTGGAAGAGTTGAACTCAAATCTGGCCTCAGACACTTACGAGCTGTGTGACCCTGGGCAAGTCACTTAATCCTGTTTGCCTCAATTTCCTCCTCTGTCAAATAAACTAGAGAAGGAAATGGAAAACTGCTCCAGTATCTTTGCCAAGCAAATCCCAAATGGGGTCACAGAGTCAGATAAGACTGAGAAATGACTGAAGAACAATAAACAAATGAATGACTCACAGAAGATGAGAAGGGTAGAGGAAGGGGTCCACTGGTAAATGTTTAACAACTGACTCTCTGGAAAATGGGGGAAAAGAGGTGTGTACATAGCATACTTTCAAATTTAATCTGCATAATTAACATTCTCTCTGTCATTTTCTTATGTCCAGATCAGTGATGGGAAGCTCAGATAGATTCAGGGTCCACTAAACCCTCCCCAAGGATCCCTACCAGCTGCACAGTGACTTAGAAAACCACAGATTAACATTAGCTATGTTCCACTGTATTTTTATTTATTTTATTGAATATTTCCCAATTAGATTTCAATCTAGCTCAGGAAAGGAACTTGAGAATGCCACTATTGGTATGGACTCCTCGGAACAATTGTCTTAAATGCACAAAACAAAAGACCTAAGATTAAAAAGGAAATCAATTATTAATACAGTGCTCCAACTAGGCTTTTTAAAAATCAAGTTCATAGAGCACAGGTTAGGAACACACAACCTCCTCCAACCCCTTCATTTTACCCTCTACCCCTTAGCACTGTGGATTGCATACAAGAAACACATTAAATGTTATTCAAATAGAATTAGATAGACTTCTCTGACTAGAGCAGTCAGAGAAGGTTTCCAGGACCCAGCAGGACTTGAGGCAGGCCCTAAAGAATGCTTCCAGGGAGGAGAAATAAAATTCCAAACGAATTGACACAGCAAAGGCACAGAGAGGGGAATGAACACCCCAAAAGTCATAGTCAAAGGTTTAGAGCTGGAGATGACCTCAGAGGTCATCCAGTCCTACTCCATGGTTTTACACAAAAAGAAACTGAGGCACATGGGGGCTAAGGAACCTACCCAAGGTCACACAGGGAATATCATGGCTAGAATTTGAACTCAGGACATTGGACTCCAAAGTCAATGCTCTTTCTGCCATAACGGGCTGCTTTAAGAAATCTAGTCAGACCAGGAGGGGCCAGATCAGGAAGGGCCTTGAATAATAAGCAGACGAGCGGAGACTGGATTCTCTAGAAGAAAGGGAGATGTGGTATGCTTCTGAGCACAGAAGAGGTAAGTCTAGAACTGGATTTTATACAGCTTCATCTCCCAGGCTATGCAGGACAGCCGGGATAACAGAACAAGACTGTGTCATTCAAGAGTGAGGAAGACCCCAGCCAGAGATGAGGCAGAAATGATTGGTGGAGTCTTCTCAGGCATGATGAGAATCTGCCGGACAGTTCAGATGGGCCAAAGTGACCCTAACCATGTTGCCAAATGCCATTAATTTGTCTCTCTAGACAGAATGATCTTACTCCTAGAGCAGGGCTGATACAAGACTGAGGCTGGGTACAGTGTCGCCAGACAACCAGTACCTGGGCTGGTCAGGGAAGGACTTTTCTACCTGTCCCTAGTACTCAGAACCTATAATCAGTCACAAAACTCTCATCTTCGTTGGATCTTAGTTTTAAAGTTGGGAGAGACATTAGAGGATGTCTAGTCCAACCCCACAGTTTTACAAATGAGGGAACTGAGGATCTGAAAGGTTAGGTGACTGGCTGTGTGACCCTGGGCAAGCCACGTAACCTCTACTTGCCTCAGTTTACTCATCTGTAAAATGGGGATAATAATAGCACCTACCTCTCAGGGGTGTTGTGTAGATCAGATTGTAAAGTGCCTAGCACGTGTAGGCTATGTAAACGTGTGCTATAAATGACTTGTCCAAGGTCATGCACATTATAAGGACTTGAACTCAGGTCCCTCTGTCCCAAGGGCCAGTACTCTTGCTATTGTACCACACTGCTTACCCATCATTCTTACCCAGCCTCCAGATCCAAACACTGGCCTACTTGAGGAGAAAAATTGATTCAATTTGTCAGATGAGGACAATTCCTTATTAGATTGGGCCCAGCTGAATGTACACCGGCATAGCCTGAGTTTTCATTAGTGGGCTGCCGAATGTGTCTGAGGTCATTAACACAGTAAGTGAAACATCGGGAACAAGTGGGGCCCCAGACAGCAGGGAATGCTTCCCCCAGAAAAAGAAAAGAAAAGAAAAAAAAGGAAGAAAGAAAACAGCCCTGCTGCCTGGGAAACCAGAGTCCAAAGGATTAAAGCATTCAAAGCAGAGGGGTGGGGAAAAGGCGGGGGAGGCCTGCCAAGAAGAACAGGATAAGTGTTTCCGACATGGGCCAGGATGCTCCAGGATGCCCACGCAGCCATAGGAGCCATGCTGTGGGCTCTCCTTGGCTGCCTCTGCTTCTCTCACTCATCCCTGCTTGCCTGGGACTTGTTTTGCCCCAGGGGGAGCCAGGAGGGTGTGTGTGGAGCCCACCCCCCAATGCCGCCTGGCTCTGGCCTGATTTCTGATTAGAATGCAGGAGACACAGTGAGAAATATCCTGTGGGAGGCTCATTATACAGAGCATACAGGCACCACGGTAATCAGGCATGTTTGTTGCTATGGAGCAGACCCACATGCCCGCCCCTGTGGGCAGCATCCTAAGCAACTGCTCCAAGTAGGGAGGTTCCTGGACAAAAGTAGCCTGCACTCAGGCAAGGAACCCAGGACCCTGGAGAGAGAGATGGGAAACGTCAAGTAAATAAACATTTATTAAGCACCTATTTTATACCAAGCACTGCGTTAGGCCGTGGAGACACAAGTACACAAAAAAAAAAACAATCTCTACTCATGGAGAACTTATTACATAAGCTGTTTTTATTATTTTTTATTTATTCATATTAATTTTATTAACATAAAATGTTACTTTGTCCATGTTTCCTCTTGTATCCTTCCTCTTCCCCATTCCCAGAGAGCCATCCCATATAATAACGAATTCTTTTAATATAATTTATTTATTTCCAGTTTTCAACATTCACTTCCACAATATTTTCAACTCCAAATTTTCTCCCCATCTCTCCCCTCCCCCCACCACAGTACAGTGTGTATCCCAATCACCCCTTTCCCCAACCTGCCCTCCCTTCTATCACTCCCCCTTTTACCATCCCCTTCCCCTCTATTTTCCTGTAGGGCAAAATGGATTTCTCTACCCCATTACCTGTATAACTTATTTCCCAGTTGCATGGGAAATGCAATTTTCATCATTCATTTTTAAAGCTTTGAGTTGCACATTCTCTCCTTTCCTCCCTTGCCACTCACCCTCACTGAGAAAGCAAGTAATTCAATATAGGTCATACATGTGTAGCCATGCAAAACACTTACATAATGGTCATGTTGCAAAAGACTAACCACATTTCCCTCTGTCCTGTCCTATCCTCCACTTATTCCATTCTCTTCCTTGACCAATCCCCCCACAATAATGTTTGCTTCTGATTATCCCTTTCCCCAATTTGCTGTCTCTTCTATTATCTTCCCTCTCCTATCCCCTTCACCCCTACCTTCCTGCAGGGTAAAATAGATTTCCATACCCAATTATGTGTGTGTTATTCCCTCCTTAAGCCAAATTCCATGAGAGTAAGGCTCACTTATTCCCTCTCACCTCCCCCTTCTTCCCCTAAAGTTCTTTTTGTCTGTTTTATATGAGATGATTTACTACATTCTACCTCTCCCTTTCACTTTCCCCCAGTACTTTCTCTCAACACTTAATTTTATTTTTTAGGTATTCTCTCTTCATATTCAGCTCACTCTGTGCCCTCTGTCTATACATATTCATACATATATACATATATACACATATATGTGTGCATGCATGTGTATGTACATGTATATGTATGTATGAAGATATGTAGATATACACACATACATACATATATACATATACATACACACATGCATATATACATACATATATATTTATATATGGAGAGAGAGAGAGTTCCTTATGGCTTCTCTTCTCTTTCCTGTTTACCTTTCCATGTTTCTCTTGATTCTTAATCCTTTGGACTCTGGTTTCCCAGGCAGCAGGGCTGTTTTCTTTCTTCCTTTTTTTTCTTTTCTTTTCCTTTTCTGGGGGAAGCATTCCCTGCTGTCTGGGGCCCCACTTGTTCCCGATGTTTCACTTACTGTGTTAATGACCTCAGACACATTCGGCAGCCCACTAATGAAAACTCAGGCTATGCCGGTGTACATTCAGCTGGGCCCAATCTAATAAGGAATCAAGTCAAATTTTCTATTTAGCTCTGATTTTTTCAACAAGAATGCTTGGAAGTCCTCTCCTTCATTCAAATTCCATTTTTTTCCTTGAAGTATTATATTCAATTTTGCTGGGTAGGTGATTTTTGGTTTCAATCCTAGCTCCTTTGACCTCTGGAATATCATATTCCCAGCATTCCAATCCCTACTAATTCTATGTTATCCTGATTGCGTTTCCACAATACTTGAATTGTTTTTTCTGATGGCTTGTAATATTTTCTCCTTGACCTAGATACTCTGGAATTTGGCTATAACACCCCTAGGAATTTTCCTTTGGGAACCTCTTTCAGGAGGTGATTGGTGAATTCTTTCCATTTCTACTTTACCTTCTGGTTTTAGAATATCAGGGCAGCAGTTTTCCTTGATAATTTCTTGAAAGATGATGTCTAAGATCTTTTTTTATCATTGTTTTCAGGTAGACCAATATTTTTTAATTTATTCCTCCTGGATCTATTTCCAAGTCAGTTGTTTTTCCAGTGAGATATTTCACATTGTCTTCTATTTTTTCATTCTTTTGGTTTTGTTTTATAATTTCTTAATTTCTCATAAAATCATTAGCTTCCATTTGTTTCATTCTAATTTTTAAGGAATTACTTTCTTCCGTGAGCTTTTGGACCTCCTTTTCCATTTGAGCCATTCTGCTTTTTAAGGCATTCTTCTCTTCATTGGCTTTTTGGACCTCTTTTACCATTTGGGTTATTCTATTTTAAAGATATTATTTTCTTCAGCATTTTGGGGGTCTCCTTTAGCAAGCTATTGACTTGCTTTTCATGATTTTCTTGCATCATTCTTATTTCTCTTCCCAACTTTTCCTCTACTTTTCTTACTTGATTTCCAAAATCCTTTTTGAGCTCTTTCATGGCCTGAGACCATTTTTCTTGGAGTAGATGTAGGAGCCTTGACTTTGCTGTCTTCCTCTGGTTGTACACTTTGATATTCCTCATCATAAGAAAATACCTTTTCTCCAAGAAAGTTACCTTCTATATACTCCTCCTTTTTGGTCACTTCCCCAGTCAATTACTTGACTTTTGAGATCTTTGTTAAGTGCAGATTGTACTGCCCCAAGTTTCAGAGGTTTGTGCAGTTGTTTTCAGAGATATCTCTAGGGATCTGTAAATTCTCAGCTCCTCCAAAGTTGTAAGATCAAGGGAGAGGTGTTTACTCTTCTCCTGGTCTGCTCTCGGGTCTGTGAGCAACCAAAAGTGCTCTTTTTTATCCTGGAACTGTGCGTAGGATTCCCTCTCCACAGCCACCACCAGTTGTGCCACACCAGTACTCCCCTTCGCCCCAGGACCACCACCCAGGACTGTGACCCAGATTAGCCACTTGATTCCCCCACTATCTGTAGACCAAGAGCTCCAGAAGCAGCTGGGGGCTGCAGAAATGGCTGCCACAACCCTGGGGTTGGGGCTGGGGTTGGAGTCAGACCATGTTCCTCTCTCACTCAGGTGAAAGAACTTTCCAACTGACATTTGAAGCTGTCTTTGGCACTTGTGAATTAAGAAGTCTGGAAACTGCTACAGTTGCCAATGATTCAGAACCCTGAGACCTGCTCCAGTTCCTTCTGGCTAATACAACCCACACTTGGGCTGTGCTCCACTCTGAGCCCAGTACAATAGACCCCTCTTATTGGCCTTCCAGCTAATCTTGGTCTAGAAACCTGTCTCATTCTGTCATTTTGTGGTTTCTGCTGCTTTGGAATTTGTTCAGGCATTTTTACAGGTATTTTGAGGGGTTTGTTGGAGAGCTCAGGCAGATCCCTGCTTCTACTCTGCCATCTTGGATCCACCCCTCCCAAAGAATTCTTTTAAAAGAAATAGAAAGGGAAAAATCAGGAAAAACAATTAATACATAAGAAAGAATTGGGAAAATTGGAGCTTACACTCTAAACAGGGAAATAAGTACATATATAAAAAAATACAGCATAAACATGATGTGAATAAATGCAAAGATATATATATATATGATACTTATACAGAAGGTAGCTTGGGAGGGCAGCTAGATGGTGCAGTGGAGTCAGGAAGATCTGAGTTCAAATCTCACCATAGATACTTACTGTGTGACCCTAGACAAGTCATTTAACCCTGTGTGCCTCAGTTTCCTCAGTCAGAAAATGAGCTGGAGAAGTAAATGGCAAATCACTCCACTATCTTCGCCAAGAATACTTCAAATGGGGTCAGGAAGAGTCAGACAGGAATGAAAAATGACCAAATAACAGCAAAACATCTTGGGGGAGGACATTAGCAGCTGAGGATCAGGAAAGACCCTGCGGAAGACCGCACCTGAGCTGAGGGAAGCAGAGGCAAGGGGGAGCGCACTTCAGGTGTGTGAGATGGTTAATAGAAAGACTCAGACCTAGAGGATGGAGAGCTGTGCAGATTGCCAAATGACTCCAGCAGTAGGGTAGACTATAGTGAGGAGAGAAGAGGCAGAAAGACCTATCAGGAAGCTATCCTAGCCATCTAGGTGAGAAGTAATGAAGACCTGAAATAAAGAGGGTGATTGTACATGTAGAGTAAAGAGGTGGGTTGCAAGAAACCAAGAGGTGGTAATGGCAAGATTTGTAGAGTGAGGCAGAGCGAGGAGTTGAAGATAGTATCAAGGTTATCCACCTGGTGTACTCAAAGCATGGTAATTCCTTGGACAGAAATAAAGAAGTTTTCAAGAAGGGAGGGAAGATGCTAAACTTGGTCAGTTTTGGACATGATGAATTTGAGATGACATCCACTTTGAAATGTCCAATAGTGACATGAGACTGAAGCTCATGAGAGAGACTGGAGCCAGATGTATGAATCTGGGAATCATCTCTATAGATTACAATGAAACTCCATGGGAGGGGATGAGGTTACCAAGAGAGAAGGTAAAGAGAGAGAAGACAATCCAGGACAGAACCTTGGGGAACACTTATAGTTGAAGGGGGGCGTGATACAAATGATGAGCCAGCAAAGGAAACTGAGGCAGATCAGTCATACAGATAGGAGAGCAAAGAGATAGATAGTCAAGAAAATCCAAGAGAGGTGGGAATATCCAGGAAGGGGGGATAGTCAACAGTGTCATATGCTGCAGAAAGGTCAAGGGCATAAGGGATGAAGATGTCAAAGGTTTTTCAGAAGCATAGAATCTCAGAGCTGGAAAGGATCCCAGAAAGCATCTAGTCCAACCCAGATCTGAACAATACTCACCTCTTCACCATCCCCAGAAAGTGTTCACCCAGCCTCTTGCTTAACAATTTCCATTGAGGAAGAACTCATTACCTCCCAAAGAGAACCATTCTATTTTCAGATATTATTTAGGACAGAGAAGCCTGGTTTTAGAACTGAAAGAAACCTCAGGTCATCTAGCCCTACATTTTATAGATGACAAAATAGAGAGTCAAATGCCTCAAGGGAAAATCTGAGTCTTAATCCTCTCACAGATTTTTGCTTGTCGTATTGATCCTGGGCTAGTTAGCCTGAGTTTTCTCATAAAGCAGGAATATTCCTCATAAAATAGTGATCCCCTCCCCAAAAAATGAAGATAGTAATAGTACATACCAAAAGCTTTGGTAAACCTTAATGCCCAATAAAATATCAGCTAGTATTACTGTCCAAGATCACACAGCTAGCTAGTGATTATGTCAGGATTCAAACCCAGGTCCTCTAATTTCAAGTGCATCACATTTTGCACTCGCTTCAGTACTTTAAGGACAGGTGATTCCCTCCACACTGGTCTTTGCTCTGCTTTTTCTGCCTCTGATGACTAATCTTATAGAGTTGATAGTCAAAAATAATTTATTACCATGCAATAACCAACCTAGCAAGAAGCTTTTACAGTCTTAACTAGGTTGGTCATCAGACAGCAGAGGCAGAGTCTGTCAGCAAGCCCAAATATGAAGGCTTTAGATCCAGACCAAACTGGCCTCTCTGCCACTTCAGCCCCAAGTTCTGCCCTCTGAATGAGGTGGGAGGAATCTAGTCCCTCTTCCCATGACAAGTGCCATGACAGTGAGCATAGCCCACCCTAAGTCTTTTATTTCCTACCCAAAGACTGAACTCCTCTGGATTTTTCCAACATGTCCCAGGAACCCCTTCATCCTGTAAGATTGCTTCAGTCATGGACCTCACATCTCTTCAAAACCTTCTCTTCAGGGTCCCTCCCTCCCTCTGATCTGGGAGTAGGCAGCAGAGGGCTCCTCCCAGGACCTCCACTTAATAAGGGCTCCCAGGCTATCGAGCTCTTCATTTCCAGTCTCACAGCCCTCCTTGGACCTTCCCAACATACCCCTGTACCAGGAACTGTGTTTTGCCTTTCTTCATATCCCCAGAGCACAGTGCTTGGCACATTGTAGGTGCTTAATCAATGTTTATTGACTGACTGACTCATCTCCAGGCTAAATATTCCCAGTTCCTTTCACTGATCCTTATAAGGAGGGAACAGCCTTCCTCCTTCCCAAAACAAACAAACAAAAAACCAGCCTCATCGTATTGCTTCCTCCATATGCTGACTTCTGTCCTGAAGGAGTGATGGAAACAGCACTGACCTGGGAGTGGCTCAAGAGGAAAGGATGAGAGAGGAGAGGCAAGAAGGAGGGGAGAGGGGAGGAGAGGAAGAAAACGGAGAGGAGCGGAGGAGAAGAGAAGGAAGAGGAGGAGCGGGGAGGGAAAGGGACGGAGAGAATAAGTATTTATAAAACACCTACTATGTGCCAGGCTCTGTGCTAAATACTTTTTACAAGCATATATCATTTGATCTACACAACACCCCTGTGAGGTAGGTGTTACTAACCTCATTCCACAGTCAAAGAAACTGAAGCAAACAGAGGTTATGTGGCTTGCCCAGGGTCACACAAGTAGGGAGTGCCAGAGCCAGGACTAGAACCCAAATCTTCAGGGCCCCCTCTCCAGCACCAGGAGATGTTCGCCACAAGACTGACCTGGAATACAGCAACTCTAAGAGACACCAGCCTCTAGGAGATCTAGGGGATGGGTCACGGCTGGACCCACCAAACAGGGAGCCAGGGCATGATTTTCATTAGCTCCTCTTTGGAGGGATTGGTAAGGACTGGATCTACATAGGAAACTCCTGGCGCAGAAACTACCTTCACTACTACAGAGTAACTTGTCTGTAACTCAATAAACATGGTGTGTAACCAGGAGAAAATTCACCAAAACACTTGACAATCCTCTCCCTGTCTATTTGTGGCAGAGAAATTAGTGGACATTGTTTGAAAATAAATGGCCCCAGCTTGTCTAAGCTGACACAATGTTTCCCGTTTAAATGCCAACAAAATACAGAGGAAACAAAACCAATTCCTCCCCGAATCAAGAGTTTCCTCCATCAGGCTTTCAGAGCTGCCTTGGCTGTGTTTTCCCCAGGGAAAAGCACAGGCATGAAAGATTCCATGGCAATTGAGCTGGGCTCTGAAGTCCCTGGTGGGAGGGGGGATAAGAAGGGGACAAGTATTTGCTTTACAAAACCATTGGTGGGGGAGGGGGGCAGGAAAGCATAATGGAAAAAGCACTGTCTGTGGAGTCAAAGGATCTGTGTTTGAATTCCTAAGCCAGCCATCCAATATCTGTGTGACCTCAGTTTCCTTAAGTGTAAAATGTGTTGATGTCATCAGAGATCCATGAATCACCAGATCCATCCCACCAACTTCCAATGAGATCAGCAACTTCCACCCTGACTCCCAAACACCCTTACACACAGGCTCCTATCCCCTCCTAGGTTGGGCAGAAGGGCTCCAATGCCCCAGGCCTCCTCAGCTCCCAAAGCTCTGTGAATCTTTCTAGGGGTCCAGAAGACTGTCCCCTCTCCCTCCGCTACCTCCCCTCCACAACTCCCTTTCATCTAAAGAATCAGGTGGAAGACTTTGGAGGAAAGAGTGTTGTCTCACGCAAGGATCATATTGATTAGCACTGGAAGGGACTTCAATGGCTCTCTAATCCAACTCCTTTATTTTTCAGATAAGGAAACTGAGACCTAAGCAGGAACTAAGTGACTTAGAATCCCTGTATCATAAATCTAGGGCAGGAAGGGACCTCAGGCTGCCAAGGCCAACTCCATTATATGGGGAAGTGCCTAGTTCATGATGTCTGTGGTCTAGGGGTGCCAAGAATCCCAAAATTCAAGGGCAGAAGGTATGGGTCTGCCTTGAAAGAATTAGACTCAAGCCTTCTTTCAGTCAGAGACAAGTTTTATTAAAATACCAGTAGAGGTGGGCGGGCGCGATTTGGAGAATCCATCCTATTGGCCAGATCTTAAGAATCTGAGCATTTGTATAGCTAACATAAGTGGGCCAGATTCTTAAGGAATCTGCGCGATTTAATGGAGACCAAGATGGACACTTAGACACAGAAAGACTGTGGAAAGATCTGGACATGATCAAGGAGTGGCAAATAGCTTTGAGAGACTGAGAGGAAACAGGAGGGGTCTAAATGGAATTAAAGAGTAGTGAAACAGCTTGGGTGGGACCAGATACAGAAAATGAGGGCCACAGAGAAAGGACAGCTAAAAGAATTATATTGGGATGGGTTTCAGGCAAATACCAGAGACTTGGGGCTTTGGGGTCCTTTTAGGGATCCAGTGCAAATCTATCTCCCATAAGAAGTTACGAAGTTCCTACTAGGTGTCAGGCACTGTGCTAAAGCACTAGCAAGTGGAAGATCTGGGGTTCTAAGGACTCTGAGATCAGCTCCTCTGACTCCAGAGGCAGCTGGTCGTATAGTGGATAGTGGGCTGGGTCTGGAGTCAGAAAGACCTGAGTTCAAATCCTTCCTCAGGATTGAGCTCTATGACCCTGAACAAGTTATATTCTCTCAGTCTCAGTTTCCTCAGCTGTAAAGCAGGATAATAACAGCACCTGTCTCCCAGGGTTGTTGTGTAAATATTTGTAAAGTGATTAACACAGCCCCTGGAACATAGTAGGTATTTAATAAATGCCTAATTCCTTCCTTCTTTCCTCCAGTTGCAGTGCTCTTTCCACCATATCACCCTACCTCTGCAACCACAGATTTTAATATCACTCATGAGTGTGGAAGATAAAGATACTATTTTCTTAATACCTTACTACCTTTTCTTGGGTCTGTTTGAACCTAGATTGCAAGGGAAATGATTGTCACCATCTCCTCCACTGCCATAGTCTGCATGTGTGTGAGTCCTGTCTTTCTGAAGACTATAAGCTCCCTGAGGGCAAACACAAGGAATGGGGTTCCCCTCCCCCTACTTTCCCCCATACTACCCAATTCTGGATTAGGAACATAAGGTCCTCACCCCCAGTAAATATTTATATATTTGAATACGGTCATGAAACTGTACACCCATAGAAATTAGAAACAGCAAGGCTTGCCAAAAATTCCTTCCCCTTCTCCAGGCTTACAAAGTTGTCTCAAGTGGCCAGAGGAGGCCCTAAGAGCTGCTCTCACTACACAGAAGTACAGTTACACAGACACCCCATTCTTAGAGTAAGTGGCTTCCCATTAAGCCCATTCATCCACAAAGGTGTCTCCCAGTTTCCAGGCATCCACATACTCCTACCTACAGACCCTGGACACATCAGCCTTTGGCCCTAGGCTTGGTGTTCTGAACTGACATCCAAAGCCAGGAAGAGGCTGAGGTGGTTGGCACTAACTTCCAGGAAGACTGAGACTAGGTGTAGGATTCATAAGCTGAACAAGGATCAGAAGATTTAGAGCAGGAAAGATCTCAGAGATCACTTAATCTCTAACTCCCTCATTTTATAGATGGCAAAACAGGTTCACAGACACTTAGTGATTTGCACAAAAACGCATATATAAATAAGCCTCCAAGGTGGGATTTGAACTCAAAACCTTTGACTCCAGTTTCCATTCTGCCACTTGGCTTAAGGTCTTCCCCATACACCCCTAGACAATGAGGTTGGGGACTGGCTCGAGAAATTCATTAATATTTTGCTGGTCAGTCATTTAGTCACGTTCAACTCTTGTTGACTCCATGCACCATAGCATAAAAGGCCCCTCTATCCTCCGCTATCTGCACTAAGTCCAAACTTATTTTCATTGTTTCCATCTCATCCTTTCTCATCCCCTTTTCCTTTTGCCTTCAATCTTTCCAAACAACAGGGTCTTTTCCAATGAATCTGGTCTTCTCAATATGTGGCCAAAGTATTTAAGTTCCAGCTTCAATATTTGACATTCCAGTGAATAAATAGTCTGAATTAATTTCTTTAAGTATTGATTGATTTGATATTCTTGCTGTCCAAGGGACTCTCAAAAATCTTCTCCAGCACCACAATTGGAAAGCATCAATTCTGTGGCTCTGTTTTCCTTTAATCCAACTCTCAACAGCCATACACTGTTCCTGGAAAAACCATAGCTGTGACTCCACAGGCCTTTGTCAACAAGTTGATGTCTCTGCTTTTCAGCATGCTGCCCAGACCTGCTATAGCTGTCTTTTCAGGGAGTAGGTGTCTTCTGATTTCATGGTTGCAGTTGTTGTCAGCAGTTTGAGTCCGAGAATATAAAATCTGACACTGCTTCCATTTCTTCTGCTTCCATGTGCCAGAGAATGATGGAACCAGTCGCCAAGACGTTGGGTTTTTACTTCAAGCTGACTTTTATACTATGCTAAGGTCTGGGGATACAAAAAGAGGCAAAAGACAAGCCCTGCCCTCAAGAAGCTTACAATCTGATAAGGAGAGACAAAATATGCAAATATGTACAATGCAAGTTCTATACTGGATAAACAGAAAATAGTTCATAGGGGAAAAAACAGGGATTAAAGGGGGTTAGGGAAGGCTCCCTGTAGAAGGTGGGACTTCAGTTAGAACTTGAAGGAATTTCAGTAGTCAGAAGGGAGAAGGGAGAGGGCATGGGGGACAGACAGAGAAGAAGCCTGGAGCTGAGAGTTGGAGGGTCTTGTCTGTGGAACAGTCAGGAGGTCAGTGTCACTAGATCAAAGAGTACATGTCAGGGACTAGGGTGTAAAAAGACTGGAAAGGTAGGAGGGGGCTGGCCTATGAAGGGCTTTGAATTTACTCCTAAGGTAATAGGAAGCTTCTGGAGTCTATCTGAATAGAAGAGTGACATGGTTGTACCTGAGTTTTAGGAAAATCACATTAGTGGCTGAATGGAGGATGGATTGGGATGGGAACAGACTTGAGGCAGGCAGACTCACCAGCAGGCTACTGCAATAATCCAGGTGAGAAGTGATGAGATCCTGCACTAAAGGGGTAGCAACATCAGAAAACAGAAAGGGACATATTGGAGAGAGGTTGCAAGGATGAAATTTGTAGATGGTGGAAACAGCTTGGATATGGGGGTGAGAAATCAAGTCCAGGATGACTCCTGGGTTGGAAGCCTAAGGAACTGGCAGGGTGGTGGTGTCCTCTACAGAAATAGGGAAGATGGTCCAGGAGAGGGTTTAGAGGGAGAGATAATGGTTTCTGTTTTGGGCAGACTGAGTTTAAGATGTCTACTGTATATCTAGTTCAAGCTGTTTGAAAGGTGTTTAGAGATGCAAGATTGGAGGTCAGTACAGAATTTGGGGAATGAAACATAGATTTGAGAATTGTCATCATAGAGATGGTCATTAACTCCATGGGAACAGATGAAATCACCAAGTGAAATAATAAGGAGGAAGATAGAACAGAAACCTGAGGGATACCTATGGTTAGAGGGCATGATCTGAGTGAGAATCCAGCAAAGGAGACAGAGAAGGAGCAGTCAGAGCAGTAACAGGAGAGCCAGAAGAGACCTAGATTGAAGAGAGTATTAAGAAGGAAAGAGTGATCACCAGTGCTGAAGGCTGCAGAGAGGTCAAGGAGAATAAGAATTGAGAAAAAGTCATTGGGTTGAGCAGCTAAGACATCATCGGTAACTTTGGGATGATACGGTTAAAAGCCATATTGTAAGGGGTTAAGAAGACAGTGAGGAGAAGGAAAGGGCAGAAGGGATGATAGGACGATAGTTGACAGCGTTGGAAGGAGCAAGCGAGAGTTTTTTCAGGATATGTGAGACACAGGCATGTTTATAGGCAATAGAAAATGAGCCAGTAGAAAGGGAAAGATTGAAAATAAGTGAAGAAGAGGGAATGACACAGCGGGCAATATGGTACCTGGTAAGGAATAAAGCCACTGCATCATGTTATAAAAGGGATGAAGGAAAGAGTGGAAGAAGTCACCTGAGTAAGATGAGACAAGGAAGAGGGTAGAAGCAGGGTTCACAGTGAATGCCTCTTCAGAGAGGAGCTGGGAGCCCTAAAATGTTCAATATGCAGGTTAAAGCAAATCCACCTCATCCACTATTTTTCCTTCACAGTCCTAGGCTTTGAGCATTTGGGAACCCAAGGGATGGAGAGCAGAATGATTCTGCCTGGGGCCCTGAGCTCCTTAGGTCAGCCTTTCCCAAGGGTTCCTCCCATCACAACCTGAACTTCTGCCCCTCTGAAATCTCTCAGTGTCGCAAAGGCAAAGACAAATGAGCCCCTTCCAGGACCACAGAGGAAAGAGAAGGAGCAGGCTATAAGGAATTGAAAATATGCTTTGTGTTAACTGTGGCAGAGCCTGGAGACCAAGGAATAGTGATCCAAATGGGTGACCTGTGCTGACCAACTGGGGACATGGTACATGGAAACTGGGTCCTGACCTTTTCCACCTGAGCTCACAGTTTAATTCAGCTCAGCGAAATTCAGCAGAATTTTATTAAGTGGCTACTACGTGCCAAACAGTATTCTAAGCACTGAAAATATAAAGAAAGAAATCAAACAGTCCTTCTTGTAAAGGAAATTACATTCACTTGGGAGGGGATAGATAGATAGATAGATAGATAGATAGATAGATAGATAGATAGATAGATAGATGATAGATAGATAGACAGACAGACAGACAGACAGACAGACAGACAGACAGATAGATAGATAGATAGATAGATAGATAGATAGATAGATGGAAGGATAGATGGAAAGATAGATGGAAGGATAGATGGATGGATTAGATAGATAGATAGATAGATAGATAGATAGATAGATAGATAGATAGATAGATAGATAGATAGATAGATAGATAGATAGATAGATAGATAGATGAATAACTACAAAATATAAAGAAAGGAAATGAAAAAGGAGGGACTTAATGAGAGATTTAACTAAGGGACTCTTCTGAGCAGCTCCAAATCATGTCTTCCTACTTTCCTTATCTCCTCCCCACTAGTTATTCAGTCTACAATCAATGAGCATTTATCTGTCAAGCACTGTGTAAAGTGCTGGGGAAGCCAAAAAAGGCAAAAATAGTTCCTTTTCTCAAGGAGCTCACACTCTAGTGGGAAAACATCACACAAACAATTATGTACAAAATAGATATAGAAGGCTACAATGGAGAGAAGGCATTGAGCGAGGTCAAGAAAATCTTCTTGTACAAGGTGGGGTTTTTAGCTGAGGCTTGAAGAAGGCCGGGAATCTATGATGGAGATAAGGGATAGAGTACCAGGTATGGGGCACAGTCAGGGAAAAGGCCCTGAAGAAGGAGATGGAGTGTCTTGTAAAAGGAACAGAGGTCAGTGTCACTGGATCTTAGAATAAAGTGTAAGACTGGAAAGGTAGGAAGCAGACAGGTTAATGAAGGGGCTTCAAAGTCAAAGTATCTTCTATTTGATCCTGAAAATATTAGGGAGCCACTGAAGTTTATTGAGTAGGGGAAGTAACATGGTCAAACTTGTACTTTAGGAAGAGCTATTTGAAAGGTGAGAGAAGGGTGGACTGGAATGAGAAGAAACTGGAGGAAGGGAGAGCAAATGGCAGACCGTCCAGGCAGGACGTGATAAAGACTTAGATGGGGCAATGGCAGTGATAGAAAAGGGGGTTTATACAAGAGATGTTGTGGAAGTAGAGTCAACAGGAGTTGACAGCCAATTAGATCGAGGGGTGAGGGGAAGGTAAGAGAGAATCAGGAGTCCAGTATGACCTATGTTAAGAACTTCGGTGAGTGGAAAAAGAATTGGTATTCTGGGCGGCAATAGGAAAGTTCAGAAGAAGGAAGGGTTTGGGGGAAAAGATAATGAGTTCAGTGCAGGACATATTGAGTTTCAGATAGATGTAGATATGTACATAAAGATATAAATACACACACTATGTACATAGTGGATATATGGGGTAGATATATGTGTGTATATATATATATATATATATATATATACATATACATATACATATGTGTGACATCCAGTTTGACATGTTTAATAGTTGGAGATGGAAGACTGGAGGTCAAGAAAGAGATTATAGCTAGATAAATAAATCTGAGAATCATCCACATAGAAATGATCTTCATGGGACTTGATGAGATTACGAAGAGGTGAGGAGAGAAGGAGAGAGAAGAGAACAGGAAAGTGGGGAGAGAGGAAGGGAGGGGAGAGGAGAAGGAATGATAAAAGATTATGATCAGATAAAGGAATTTTAGAATTTGTGGAACCCTTGTGGGTGATAGCAACACCAATGGTTTGTGTAACTGGTGGGGTGAAGGAGTAGGTCATGGGAAATGAGTAAGTCGAGGACTGGAAAGCCAGTATATTGACTCAGTATCAGTATGTATGTTCAAGTCCCTGGTTTAATAGCGGTAATTAGGGAGGAGATAAATACTGTGAGTCAGGCACTGAACTCATTAAGGAAAGTATCCTGGAGGTCGGTATATAACATTCATGAGAATCTTGATTAGGTGATAAATATGGATTGTACAAACCTCAAAGAAAGAGAAGTTACTGAGTAATGGTGGTAAAGGGAGAGTCAGAGTGATAATAGGGATCAAGGAATATTCCAACTCCCCCAGAGACCAATGGTGGAGGAGTTGAGTGAAAGTGCAATCGGTCAAGTACAAAGGGAAACTGTATTGTCAAGAGAGAATCAGAAGATGGAAGGAATGGTAAAGGAAATATTCAATTGATCTATTATGAAACAGGCATTCCAGAGAGCACGGCACAGGGGATGTATAGATATGGAGTATGAGAGTAAAGGAGTTGGAGTGGGATGGGGTAGGGAAGCTGGTTTGTACAATGATATCCAGGGCTTCAGAATCACTGGGATGGGGAGAGTTGGCCAACCACTCAAATTTGAATTCTGGAAGATTGTCTTCTTCTGACGTAAACTCCTTGAGGGCAGGGACCATCATTCTCTCTGTTTATATTTACATTCTCAAAGCTTAGCCTAATGTCTTGCATACAGTAAGGGCTTAAGAAAAATACTTGCTGTCTCAAGTTGATTTTTATCCCCAGGGCCTAGGCAGCTGATATGCAGGTAGGATGGGCTGGAAGGTAGACTGGTAGCCAAGACTAAGCCCAGCTAGGTGGTCTCCCAAGGTCGAGACAGTGACTTACAAATCACTGAATGTTCCCCCAAGGACCATTAGCACCTGGTAGCCAATACATAAGTCAAGTGGATGGGAAAGGAAACGAGCATTTATTTTGCACTTACTGTATGCCAGGCACCATGCTAAGAGCTAGGGAGATGAAAACAAAGAAAAAGACAGACAAGACAGTGTGCTGGGAGGGAAGTGTGTCACATGCCTGAGACTTCCTATGACATGTCAAATCCAAGCAAGGCATTTGCATAAATGGGTAAACATTTAATAAAAGTTCTTTCATCGTCTGTTGTCTATCCATCTAGCAAGCTCTCTATCATCTATCTATTAATCTATCTATCCATCCATCCGTTTATCTACCATCTATCTATCCACCCATCTCTATCTTTCTGTCTATCTTCTGCATCTATCATCTGTTAATTTATCCATCCATCATCTACTAATCTATCCATCCATCCACTCATTTATCTATCAATCCATCCATCATCTGTCTATTAATCTACCTAATCAGGAAAAGCCCTATGTAGGAGGTCACATTTAAGTTGAATTATTAAAGGAATTTCAAGAGGTAGAGGTGAGGAGGGGCAGGAACGAACCTTATAGGAGGCATGGAAAAGAGTCAGGCATGAGTCAAGAAAAGATGGAATGCCAGGTAGGAGGAATAATAGATCAATTTGCCTTGAGTATACAGCCCATGAGGAGGAATATGTGAAATCAATCTAGAAAGATCAGCCAGAGCCAGACTACCAAGAAATTTAAATGCCAAACAAAGAAATGTGCATTTTCTCCTAGAGCAAGGGTTCATAACCTGGGATTCAGGGACCAAAGTGTCTGTGGAGAGATTGCAAGATTTCTGTGCACCTGGATGGGGAGAAAAATTGTATCTTTGTTTTCACCAACATCAAACTGAAATTTAGCATTTGTTCAATTACTCAAAAATAATATTCTGAGAAGGCATTTGTAGGCATTTCCAGGATACCAAAGGGATCCATGACCCCCCTAATAAAACAGTGAGACTCCCTGTCCTAGAAGTTAAGGGAAGGCCATCTAGTCAAATCTGAGCTTTAGAAAAATCAGTTGAGTAGCTGTGCAGAGGATTTCACTCAATTCAGCAATCCAGTCACCATAGAATAAAAGATATAAAACTCAAAGAGATTTTAGAAGTCCTCCAGCCTAAGACTTCTATTTTACAGAAAAGTAAACTGAGGCTTAGACAGGTAAGATGAGTCAAGGAAGGCGTTTATAGAACTCATAGTATCCAAATTAGGGGAGTAGAAGGGGTGAAAGAGGGGTAAAGAATGAAGGCTGAACTCCTTCTTGCGCTAATCTCTTCCCTCTCCCCCTAAATAGGTTTGAGGATCTGCCAGAAGCTTTAGCTTTCCTTAGAGACCTATTCGAGAATCAAGAGCTTTGCAAACCCTAAAACTTATTTCAGTCCTTCTGAGACTAGACTGCATCAAATCTAGATAACCAAGCTCAATGTGGATCACTCATTTCCAGAGGTCCCTCCCTAGCTGTGGAGGAGGGTTAGCCAGCCTCTCAGCTACCTAGAAATCCTCTACGTGGAAAATCTCTGCCTCTATCCTAAGTGATCAAGGCAAGCGTCTCCTTCTCTGGTGTCAAAGGTTGCAGTGACTGGGCCTTTGGCTCAAAGACTCTGGCTGATTTCCCAGAAGAGTCAAATCTTTCCCACTTCCCACAGCTAGGGAAAGTCCAGGGTTTGCTCTGACTCCAGCCTTTAGTTTATGGTGGTTATGGGTTAGGGTATTTTTGGTTTGTGTTGACTTGACCTCAAGGCTTCCCGACATGAGCTGTGAACATTATAGGTAGTGAAAACCCACAACAGAACAGGAAATGTGAGAGAGGGAGGGAAGCTTTCTCCACTCCAACAGGGAAGGGAGGTGGGCTCACCCTTCTACTGTATCCTCCCTTGTAATGAATGACCTGTGGTTTTCTCTTTACATAGTAATAATAACAATAGCTCACAATTTATATAGCACCTTAAAGGGGATGGAAAGAATACCATACTTAGAGTCAAAGGATCATATATAGTTAAGAGACACTTCAAGTGATAAAATAGCTAAGAGTACATCCATCATGCTACAAAGCACAAGTGCACAGCCCTGCTTACTTCACTGGTGATTGGGAACGTGTGAAAGTATCACCCATTATCCAGAACCCCGGGCAAACATGCCATCATGAAATTGATGTGCCATACTGATGAACTTCTCTGGTCAACCAAATTTTGATGTAATTTTCCGTAAGTCCTCATGACTGACAGTATCAAAGGCCTTGTATATAAATGAACATTGTGTACAGACCTCTCTTCTGCTCCTGGAATTTCTCTTGGAGTTGTCAGGCAGCAAAGACCTTACTGAACATTTCTTACCCCTTTCTGAAGTCACACTGGCTCTCAGGTAGATGACCATCTTTGAAGTGACGGATCAGCCTATTAAGGCAAAAAGGTGAGCTACCTCACAGACAGTAAATTATTTCACCAGTCAAGACTAAAGTAGAGGGATAGTTGGTGATTTTTTGTTTGCAGATGATTATACACTCCAAATGTAGCCTCTGAAGTTCATACTCAAAATATGGATCAATTCTTGCTGCTTTTGCTAATTTTGGTAACAACACCAAGAAAACACAAGTTCACTAGCCAGCACCACACCATCCGTACATAGAACCATCAGTTACAGTAAGTAGAGAATTTCTAAATACTGTGGATAAGTTCACTCACCTTGGCAGGGATGTCCCCATACATGATGATATTGACACACACATTGCCAGAACTAGATCAGTGTTTACGAGTTTCCTAAGGAAAGTGTGGCAGAGAAGAGGTATTCAGCTGCCTACCAAGCTGAAGGTTTGTAGAGTTATTGTGCCAACCTCATTGTTGTATTCCTGTGAAACCTGGACAGTCTACAAGTGCCATGCCAGGAAACTGAATCATTTCCATTTGAATTGTCTTAGGAAGATTCTGAAGATCATCTAGCAGGATAAGGTACCAGACACTGAGGTCCTTTTTCAAGTTGAATTGCCAAGAATTCAAACTCTGCTGGAGAGAGTGCAACTTACATGGGCTCATCACATAGCCCAAACTCCAGACATACTCTTGCCTAAAAGATTATTTTATGAAGAACTTACAAAAGGCAGAAACTCACACAGATGTCAGAAGGAGAAATACAAGGATACTCTCAAGGTCTCTCTGAAGAACTTTTGGAACAAACTGTGAGATATGGGAGATACTGGCATGGGATTGCCTCATCAAAGAAGGTGCTATGCAAAGGAGAATTACAGTAACTCAAAAGAAACATGAGATGTACAAATTTAGAGACAAATTCACTCCAAATGTTCCAATCTCATATTGACTTGATCAGCCACAGTTGGATAAAGTATACCTTGACCCCCAACATATTGATGTCATTTTAGTTCTCTTTGAACATGAAGGGTAACAACCAACCAATTACGAGTAGACTCGGAGTCAGGAAGACTCAGACTCAAATCCTGCCTCATTTTCTAGCTGTGTAACTCTATACAAGTCATTTCATCTCTGTGTGCTTCAGTTTCCACATCTGTAAAGGGGAAATAACAATAACACATCTCCAGAGTTGTTGTGAGAATCAAATGAGATAACACATTATAAATTGCTATCAAATTATTATAAATTATTATCATCCAGACCACCTTCCCACTCCTTTTAAAGATAGGGAAACTAAAATCCAAAAATGATGAAGTGATGTTTTCCTTTAAAATGGAGGTATTGAACTATGTGACTTTTTAGGTCCCCAACAACTCTAGAGCTGAGACTAAGGTTTGCAAAACTCTTTATATACAGTTTCACTGATCATCATCAGAACAATTCTGGGAGGTAGGTGCCTTTATTATCTCTAGTTTATATATGGGGAAACTAAAGGTGAAAATAGTTGTGACTTGCCTCAAGATCATTAGTTAGTATGAGAAACAGGATTCTTCCTGACTCCAAGTCCTATATACCAAGTACTTGCCATGCCATGCTATTCGTCAAACAAAACAAGAGACCCATATATATGCATAGAAATATGTATTGTTCTTTTTTACGGTACAAAGAACTGGAAACTAAGAAGGTATCAGCCAACAGAGAATAGCTAAACAAAATACAGTTTATGAATGGAATGAAATATGACTATACCATAAGAAATGACAAAAGAGATGTTTTCAGAGAAACCTGGAAAGAATTCTATGAACTGATGCAGAGAACCAGGACAACAATTTGTAAAATAACAATGATAGTGTAAAAACAAACAACTTACAAGGACATGAGTTCTCTGATCAATGCTATAGTCAGCCCCAATTCTAGAGGACTGAGGTCCCCCCTCTAACAGAGAGGTGATGGACTCAGGTTGAAGAATGAGATATACATTTTTCAACTAGAACAGTGTGGAAATTTTTTGCTTCACAAGGTATATTTCTTAGGAAGATTTTCTTTTCCTGTTTTCTAATGGGGGTGGTTTGTAAGGAGAGAAAATAAATTCTCATTAATTGACAAAAACCAAATTATATTTGGAAAAAATGAATAAGCACTTTTCAATAAAAGTCCATCAGTCACTGCTATACCTCTTCCTTCTCCCCATCAGATCCTATTACCCTAATTCTCATAGTCATAGATTTAGGGGCATCTAGGTGTCACCACAGTGCACAGAGTTAGACTCATCTTCCTGAGTTCAAATCCAGCCTCAGACACTTACTGGCTTTGTGACCCTGGACAAGTCATTTAATCCTGTTTGCCTCAGTTTCCTCATCTGTCAAATGAGCCAGAGAAGGAAATGGCAAACCACTCCAGTATCTCTGCCAAGAAAACCCCACATGGGTCATGAAGAGTTGGACATGACTGGAAAAATGACTGACCAACAGTAACAGCAAGGCGATGCAGTGAATAGAGTGCTGGGCCTGGAGTCATGAAGAGCTGAGTTCAAATCCAACCTCACACACTTCATTACTATATGACCATGGGCAAGGCACTTAATATGTTTACCTCAGTTTCCTCATTTGTAAAATGGGGATAGTAATAGCACCTATTTCCTAGAATTGTTTTGAGGATCAAATGAGATAATGCAGCACAATGCCTGGTTTACAACAAGCACCATATAAATCTTAGTTATGATTGAGCTGAAAACGACATCAGAATCATTGAGTCCAACCACCTCACTTCACAAAGGAGGAATCAGACTCAGAAGAGTTTGCTTTAGAGTAGGCCTTACAAGGGTTCCAGCCCAAGTTCGCAGACCTCAGATGTAACCCATTCCTCCATAGGTGTGAGGCTCCCAGGGAAGGGGCTAGCCTTATGTATGAATGGGGCTCTGGATGGGTAAGGGCTTCTAGTGATTCTGGTAACTGGATTCTCCCAAACCTGCAAAGACCTGTAGACTCTATGTGGACTCTGTGGTAGTGAGGGAGCAGAACAATGGCTAGAATGCCTTGGTCCCCTGCCCTGACTCAGGAAGCAAAGTCCCCCTTCCCTGTTCATGGATCCCTTTCTCAAGTTCATAGATTTAGAAGTGGAGACGACCTTAGAGGCCTTGGAGCCTATCCCCCTGTTTTACAAAAGAGGCCCACAGATGTTTAGTGACTTGTCCATGGTCACACAACCCACTGCAGATCCAGCACTCTTCCCTCTGGCCCCCAGTGGCTCCCCCAGACAGAAATGATGCATCAGCCCTTTTCTGACCTTTTCCTCTCATAGTCATATGAAAAGCAAGTTAGACTGTGTGAACCATGAGGGTTTGGAGGGGAACTTGAGAGACAGTTGTAACTCAATTTTAGAATAGGCTAGAACCATATCCACACCTATTTTCCAGTGTTTTTTTACCCCTCTAGTTCAGGGAACTCAAAATTTCCTAGCAAATAATTCCAAGAAAAGTGGGAGAAATATCTTCAAGCCCATTCCTGATTGTCTGAGTAAGCCTGGAATTATAGCCTGGACCAAAGAGGGTCTTCCTACCCTGAGTGTTCCCAAGTGGGGATTTCTAGAGACACTACAGCTGTGTCCAAAGGTGGAGGCCTAGGAAAATTAAAGGGACTTTGCCAGCATCCCTTTAGACTTGAATCCAGGTCCTCAACTCCAAACCTAGCATTCTAGCCATTGTCCTGCTCCCTCACTACCACAGAGTCCACAGAGAGTCTACAGGTCTTTGCAGGTTTGGGAAAATCCAGTTACCAGAATCAACAGAAGCCTTTACTCATTCAGAGCCCCATTCAGGAGTCCTGCAGACCCCTCTTCTCTCCCCTGTCTAGCTGTGTCCAGCAGGAGACATTCAAAGTCATCCCAATCCAACCCATTAATTCTACAGATAGGAAACTGATACCCCTCAGAAGTCACAGAGCTAAAAAGGACCTCAGAAGTTGCCTAGTTTAACCTCCTTATTTCACAGAAAGGGAAACTGAGGCCCAGGGAGGTGAGATGACTTGCACAGGGTCGTACAGTAAACATTAGAGGTATGATTTGAACCCAGTGCCTCTGACTCCAAAGCCAGTGTGCTTCCCTTTTCTGCTCTGCAGTTCAGCTAGAGTCAAAGTAGCTATGAAGGAGCCACTCCGGGCCTACAGAAAAGGGTGGATACAGAGCTAAACCCAAGAAACTTTAGTTAAGGATTACCTTTGGCACCAGCTAGTGTGGGACTGGACAGTTTCCTTTTCTTGCCCTCATTTTCCTTTGAGTAACTAGGAAAAATAAAGTTTCTCTGATTCATGGGGAGAGTGAGACTGATAACCAAGAGAGATTGGTCTATGATTTATGATCCTATAATCCTATGAATCTCTGGTCCCTTCTTCTTCCAGAAGAGTGGATTGCTGCATTCTCTTCTCTGACACTGGCCCTGCCCAAGCAATCTCCCCAGGGATCTCCCTGGCTAGGAACTCCCCTTCTCTCTTAAACATGATGTGTCCTAGAAATTCCATCCCAAATCTTAATTGTCTAGGAACTCACTCCTTTATCCAGAAAGCTAGAGTCTGAGAGGTCTCCAAACTCAGAACATGGGGCCCCTCTCTCTTTAACTGCCAAATGATTGGACAATTATGACATTGCTTTACCAAGGGTGGGGAGAGTCAGGAACTTGAGGTATGGAAATCTCCCTGGAGGCAAGAACACATACAGCTCCCATAAACTTAGTCCCCAAATAGCCCCCCATCTTCAAAACCCACAGATGCTCTTAACTCTGCTACACTCTGGTCTGTACCCCATAAAGTTGTGTGTGTTTGTCATCAGAGAAATGATGGCATGACTTGCACTTCACTTTGTTTTGAGTGAGGGGGGTCACCAGTCTCACTTCTCCTCCAGAGCCATCTAAATCCAGTGACCAGATATTCATCAGGATGACTGGAGATGACCCAGGATGAGGCAATTGGGGTTAAGTGACTTGCCCAAGGTCACACAGCTAGTGAGTGTCAAGTGTCTGAGGTGAGATTTATGAACTCAGATCCTCCTGACTCCTGCACTAGTGCTCTATTCACTGCACCACCCAGCTGCTCATCCCATAACAGAAAACAAAGGGGAAAGTCCAAGTCTTTGATTGCAGCCTCCTTTTTATTAGTAAGTACAATGGAATGACTTCTCTAATGAGAATTCAAACCCACCATTTCATCCTGTCATTCGGATCTGTCCTCCACAAGGCACAAAGGGGCATGTCCACACCTTCCCCATGATAACTTGACTCAAAGTCCCCAATCAAGGCTAGGCACTCTGTAAACTCATCAGCTTCCTACATATGTTTCTCCAGAGTTCCTGGACTGGGGTGGGGTAAGCCAAGAAAATGGGAAAATTCTGTAGCTGAGTTCTTTGTAACCTGAAAGAGTCTATGATAGGGGATTTGCATGTATTTGTAATTGCCTTACTCTGGGGTGTTATTCAAAATATTTCTATTTATTCTCCCACAGAGAATAGGGAGTAGCTACATAAATTATAGTATGTGAATGTAATAGAATATTACTATGCCATAAGAAACTCTTAGAGGAAGGAAACAGATACCCCTCAAAAGTCACAAGATTGTAGCTTCAGAGCAAGAAGAGACCTCAGAAGAACTTAGAAAAGCATGGGAAGACCTATAAGAACTTATGCAAAGTAAGGAAAGCAATGTAAATGGAAAGGACAAAACCAAACCAGAACTGAATACTATATAATTATAATGACCAAGCTTGACCCTGAAGAAGAGATAATAAAGCGCACATCTTTCCTTCATTTGCAGGCAGGCTTGGGTTCAAGTTTTGGCTCTGATATTTAGCAGCTGTCAGATACTGGGCATGTTCAACTTCCATCTCCTCATCTATAAAACCAAGATAACAATACAGTACTTCCCACCACCACCAGATTGTTGTAAGGCTCAAATAAAATAATTCAACAAGAATATAATAAGCACCATCTATGTGCCAGGCATTGTTCCACATGCTGGAGACCTGTCCTGAAGGAGCTTATGAATCTAAAGGAGGAAACAATATGTATACCTATAGGTTTATGCAAAATAAATACATATAAAATTACACAGATAGTAATTTGAGAGAGTTCTAGCAGCTAAAGGGAGTAGAAAAGGCTTAGTGTAGAAGGTGCTTACATGAGCTGAACTTTAAAGAAAGATAAAGATTCTAAAGAGGGAGTGCATTCTAGGCATGAGTCACAGCCTACGCAAAGGTGTGGTGGTGGAGGAGAGACAGAATGCTTCATACAGAAAACAGCCAGTAGGACAGTTTTGCTAGAACAGATTATCAAAAGAGCAACGTGAAATAAATTTGGGAAGTGGACTAGATACAGAAAGGGAAAGACCTTTAGTTCTAAAGGCAATAAAGATCAACAAGTCTTTTGAAGAAAGGAGCAAGATGGTCAGATCTGTGCTCCAGGAAAATTATTTTATCAGCTGTATAGAAGACAAATTGGAGAAGAAAAAGCTTGGAAGAAGGAATACCAACGAGATTAGCACAATAGCAAAAATAATAACAATAGTTAATATTTACAAATCACTTGAAGGTTTGCAAAGTGACTTAGTGGTATCATTATCATCATAATTATTTGCATGTGAGGAAGAGAGAGGAGTCCATAATGAGTAAGTTAAGAAGAAAAGGTAATGATGGTGGTGGTGGTGGTGGTGATGGTGGTGGTTATAATGATGATGTCCAGGAAGCAGCTATTAAAGAAGGACTAGAGATCAGGGCAAAAATGAGAGCTTAATAGATAGATTTGGGTCTCCTCATAACAGGGATGAAATTGAACTCATGGGAGCAGAAGAGATCATCAAGTGAGAGGCTAAAAGAAGAGCCAGGACAGAAAATTTCAGAACATCTAAAAAAGCAGGAAAGATGAATGAGACAAAGCAGTCACTGACTGGAGAAGAACCAAGGCAATGTAGGCAGGACAACCAAGGAAGGAAAGGTTGTCCAACAGGAGGGGTGGACCCACTCTGTCAGAATCAGCAGACAGGTCTCAAGGGATGAAGACTGAGACAAAGCCATTGGATGTCATGGAGAAAATATTGGAGAGTTTGGAGAGTTATTTCAGTTGAGGGAAGAGATCAGAAACCAGTTTACAAGAGGGTGAGAAAGTGGGAAGGTAAAGAGAAAGCACAGTCAGCCATTTTAGATGTCTACAAGAATCTGGCTTGTAAAACTAGCTAGGTGTGTAAGCTATTGCCACTTTAGGGGGCTCACTTTAGGGGAAGTTGGGGGTATAGTATAAAGGGAAAACCCTGGGGCAGTTTGGGAAGGCTTCCTGGACCAACTGTAGGGTGGAGGAGTTAGCATCCTGGGAAACTGACACTGGGATCAGCAAAGGTTTAAACCCAAGGCTGGGGCTCAGCCCCATAGACCCAGGGCCCGGGAGCCTGTCTTTCCAGAGAGACAGGACATCTCAGTCACAGACCAGAGGTTGTTCCACATATCCCTAATCTCCCTTTCAGCCCTTTATCAAATCCTTCTCTGTCTTCCACTGGAGCCACTTCTCGGTGGTTTTTAGAGCGGAGAAGGATTTCCTTTTGTTTTCTTTGATTATACATAGAGTTGTTTTTTAAAGCCACTGAGAAAGGGGAAGGGAGGCCAGGCTACTGGAGGAGGGAGGAAGCAGCTGGGTTTGGGTTTTTGTTTTTGTTTTTCCACCTCAAGATGAAGCAGAAACTTCAAAAATAGCCACTCTGCAGCCCCCAGATCTTCCAAACCCAACTCAGGCAGCACCACCTACAAGGGCCTTTCCTGATCCCTTCCCCCACCCCCAGTGATGATCACTTTCTCCCTCCAGAAATTACTTTGCATTCATTTCCTTGTTTACAAGTTGTATTTCCTCCTGTAGGACCCAAGTTCCTTGACAGCAGAGGCAGATTCCTTTCTGTCTTTGCATTCTCAGACCTTCCCTCAGTGTCTTGTTTTGGTAACTTCATAAATGATTGTTGAACTGAACTTCTTTAAGTCATCAACCAAGGCTTAGAAGGGACCTCACAGCCTTGTCTAGTCCAACCATCTAATTTTACAGATGAGGAAAGTGAGGCCTAGGGATTAGCTAAGCAAGGCAAGGCAAGGTGGGAAAAGGAAAGGACAGGACAGGAAAGTACAGGAAAGGGAGGTAGTGACTTCAGGGGTGCTAAATGAAAGAATAAATGAGTGATGGAAGGAAGGAATGAGTAATTGAAAGAATAAATGAGTGAATAAATTAATTAGTGAATTAAGAACATATTAAATGCTTACTACGTTCAAAGCATTCACCTAAGTACTAGGGATACACATAGAAAAGTCAGACAGCCCCAGCTTTCAAGAATCTCACATTTTAATAGGGAAGACAACATATTCAGAAGGTCCCAGTTGTAAATCTAATGGGAAGTTCCCAGGGTTCTTATGGCAAAGCAACAAAGCAGATGTCTTTAGTGGGATTTTCATTGATAAAATCATATCATCTTCTGAATTTGGGCCATGTGACAGGGGCAAGGACTTTCCTCTCTGGATCTTCAGTAGCCATGACTGTAGCACTTGCAGGAGCAACTGCCAGGTTTCATTTCTTTTTCTTATTTTTTTTCCAATTACATGTAAAAACAATTTTAAAATTTTTTTGAAATTTTGACTTCCAAAATCTCTCCTTCCCCCCTCTCTGAGATAGCAAGCAATTTGATACAGGTTATACAAGTGCAGTCATGCACAACATATTTCCATATTAGACAGATTATGAAAGAAAATATAAATCAAAAAACCCAAACAAGAAAAACAAAGTTTAAAAAAGCATGCTTCTATCTTCATTCAGATTCCATGAGTTCTCTCTCTGAAGGTGGATAACATTTTTCATCATAAGTCCTTCAGAATTGTCTTGGATCACCATATTGCTGAAAATAGCTAAGTCTAATCCTAACCTTTCTCATTCACAGTTGATGCATCAGTATGATATGGCTGTTACTATATACGCTGTTCTCCGGGGTCTCCTTACTTCTCTTTGCATCAGTGCATGTAAGTCTTTCCCTTACTCATCATTTCTTATAGCACAATAATAGTCCATCACAATCCTACACTACAACTTATTCAGTCATTTTCCAATTGATGGGCATCCCCTCAGTTTCCAATTATTTGTGCCAGGTTGCATTTCCAGAAGGACTGCGTCCTGGAATGATGATGAGGGCCGTAGGCTGGAAACTTTGCTCCTCCTAAGACTCTTGGTCTCTGGGTCATGGGCTGTCCCCATTACAGTCTGTGGAGAGATGGTGCTCAAGATGGTGGCAGTGCTTGGACTTGGGTGGTCACTTAAAGACCTCTTTAGGCTTCCTTGGTACTGAAAGGAGGGAAAAATAGAGCTTTGGCTTCCAAAGGATAGAGTAAGCACTGCAAGACCCAGTAGTCCTGCAGGGTCCTGAGGGCATGTATGTGCATAGCTCACAGAAAGGGGTAAGGGACCATGGACACCTAGCTCCGTGCCCCTGAGCGGATCCTGAGCCTTGTTCATTCATTCATTCAACAAACATCAGCCAACATTCATTAAGCACCTACTATAGGCTAGGAGGTAGGAAAATAAAGACAAAAAGGAAACATAGTCCCAGGAACAAGTATATAATGTATACGTGTGTGTATGTATGTATGTATTTAACAAGTACCCAAAAAAATCCACACCCTCAAAAGTTTCTGTTGAGAGGAGGGGGTTGCCATGAGAGAAGAGTGTAACACAGGTAAATATAAAAGAGATGCAAAGATACAAAATATGTAAAGTAATTGGGGACAGCAGGGACAACTGGAGGGATCCGGACAAGCCTCCCATAGGAGTTGAGCCTTGGAACTAAGGTTAGAGCTTAATTCTTATTAATTCTAGTGTTAGCTAGAGCTTCTAAGAGGTAGAACTGAAATCGGAGCCTTCCAAACATGAGCAAAAGCCTGGAGGAGAAATTAGAATATCCTATATAGAGAACAGCAAGGAGGCTTGTTTGCCTGGTGGCAGCCAGGTGGCTCCATGGGTAGAGTATTGGACTTGGAGGCAAGAAGACCTGAATTCAAATTCTGACTCAAAGATTTACTGACCATGTGACCTCAGGAAAGTCACTTAACTTCTCTCTAGCTCAGTTTCCTCTTCTGTAAAATGGGGATGATTATAACAGGGCCTGCCTGACTGGGTTATTGTGAGGAGCCAATGAAATAGCACATGGAAAGAATTTTAAAGCACAAAACAAATTATTAATTAATATTATATTAATTATAACTCCTATTATTCCTGGGTACATGAGGGAGAGTGAGGTGAAATAAATAGAAAGGTACTGAGTGGCATTAGGCCCTGTTGGGGTATGTAGGTTTGTGTATGTATGCGTGTGCACGTGTGTGTGTGTGTGTGTGTGTGTGTGTGTGTGTGAGAGAGAGAGAGAGAGAGAGAGAGAGAGAGAGAGAGAGAGAGAGAGAGAGAAGCAGCACAGGGCCTCCACAGATGGCAGGAAATCTTTACCACCGTGAGCCTCCTACACAAGGCACAGTTGAGGTCTGACCAGGCTATTGTTAGGAAGTTACCTCCCCACACAGAACACTGTTGACAGTCACTCCCTGGCTGGCTGTCTTTGGGGTTACTCAGCTAGAGAGATCACTACTAGGTAAGAGCCCATCAGGCAGTCTGGGAAAGGAAACTGCCTCAAGGTTAGAAGTCAGGGGTGAGTTTGAATCTGCTCTATCAACAATGGCCCCAGACTACCTTCATTGTGCAAGCCCTTTGCTAGCTGCCTGCTGAGCCCAGGACCAGCTTCCCCATGTGATACAAAAAAATGTCTCCTGCCCTCAGAGAGCCCTGGTTCCTAATGGAGGAGACCATATGCAAATAACTATATACAAACAAGATATATTCATTCAAGATAAATTAGAATCATTCCCAATTAAGGTACTAGCATTAAGGGAAACATGGAAAGCCAGGAAGGAGAGATGAAGAGAGACAGCATTCCAGGCATGAAGGATATCCCAATACACAACCACAGTGTCCAGAGTATCTTATTTGAGGAACAGTTCGGAGCCCAGAGTCACTGAATTATAGTGTACGTGAAAGAGAGAAATACGTAAGGAGATTTGGGAGGTAGGGAAGAACCAGGTTGTAAAGGGCTTTAAAAGCCAGAGAATTTGATAGGGCTTTTATTTGATTTGATTTGATCCTGAGAGCCACTAAAGTTTATTGAGTGAGAAGGGAGGGGTGACATGGTCAGACACACTTTGGAAAGAGAATTTAGGTAGCTAAGTGGGGGGTAGGGTGGAGTGGAGGCAGGCAGACCCACCAGGAGTGATTGCAATAATCCAGGTATGAGGTGATAAGGGGCTACACCAGTGGGGTGACTGCATCAGAGGAGAGAAGGAGGTGTAGAGGAGAAATTTTGGTAGAATCAACAGGACTTTGAAACAGATTAGCCATGGGATTGAGAGTGAGGGGTGGAACTCAACATGGAGGTTGGGATGTCTGTGCCCTCCACTGTAGCAAGGAAGTTTGATTGTTTGGCAATGGGGCTGTAGGAGTTCACTTCTTGGGGACAGGTCTGGACAGTCTCACCTATTCTTAATAGGAAGGAAAGGAGAGTACAAAGAAAGATAAGAAAGAATAGAAGACAGAAGGAGGGAGAAAAGGGGGAGGGAAAAGGAAGAGAAAAGAGTGTCAAAGGGTGGAGCCAAGATGGCAGAGAAAAGACAGAGATTTCCCCGAACTGCTCTGAATACCTTCAAATAATATCATAAAACAATTCCTGGAGCAGAAGAAAGGGATAAAATGATTTCCCAGCCAAAGATAACTTAGAAGGTCAGCAGGAAAGATCTGTCACACCTGAGTCTGTGTGTGTGTGTGTGTGTGTGTGTGTGTGTGTGTGTGTGTGTGTGTGTGTGTGAGGGAGAGAGAGAGAGAGAGAGAGATAAGCAGAGCAATCCAGCACAGGCCAACATAGCCCCAGCAAACCAGGAGCAGGCCTTGGGAGTCACTGAATTAGCAGCAGTAATGACTATTTTCAGAGTTCTCAGCCCATAGATAGTAAGGAGGTCAAACAAGTGGTCAGAAAGAGATTACAGGGGTCTCTTCGCTATCTCTGAGGCAGGACTCTGTTGCTTCATCACATTCTGATCCTAGAAGGAGTATCAGCATGGAGCTTGAGGCCACAGTGGAACAGGGACCCTAGTTACAATTCCAATACAGAAAAGAGCACAGGTCAGGAGTGTAGTAAACACCTTTCCTTAGATCATACCACCTTGAAAGGACTGAAAACCTACAGGTCTTTCTTTAAAAATAGCTGCAAAAAACCCCTGAAACTTGAGACAGTGCACCCTCCACTCTGCAAGCAGAGCCGTACTTTAACAAAGAGTTAAAAGTTAACTAATAGGCTGGCATAATGAACAAGAAAAACATTCTGACCATAGAACATTACTATGGTGAAAAGGAAGCTCAGAACACACACTCAGAAGAAGACAAAAAAGTCAGAGTTCCAACATCCAAAGCCTCCAAGAAAAATAGGCCATAGAAGAGTTCAAAGAATTTTGAAAATCAAGTAAAAGAAGTAGAGAAAAAATTGGGAAGAGAAATGAGATTGATGCGAGAAAACGATGAAGAGCAAGTCAACAGTTCAGTAAAAGAGACACAAAAATCCTAAAGAAATTAACACCTTAAAAAACAGACTAAGCCAAATAGCAATAGAGGCACAAAAAGTCAATGAGGAGAAAAATGTCTTAAAAAGCAGAATTGGCCAAATGGAAAATGAGGCGCAAAAATTCACTCCCTGAAGAAAAAACTCCTTAAAAAGTAGAATTGGCCAAATGGAAAAGGAAGTACAAAAGCTTACTGAAGAAAATAATTCCTTTAAAGAATGTCAAGCTATTATTTCTCCCAACCTTGTGAACTCCCTTCGCCAGAAGTTAGTAGAAAAAATAACTCATGCTTACTAACTGTGACCTTGACCAAGTCCTTTCACTTTTTCCATTTCCTTTTGCATCAAATTAGGATCAAAATATCAAGAGAAGGGCAGTGTGTAGTTCTGAGTTCTGTGTGACCTTAGGAAAGTCATTTCATTTCTCTGCATAAGTGTCCTCATCTGGTATATGATGGAGGAGCACTAGGATGCTTTCCAGCTCTACAACTATGATACATAAGAATGTTTCATTGTTGATACTTCAAGCACTTGGCACAGTTCCTGGCACACAGTAGGCACTTAATAAATATTTGCTGATTAATTGATCCTACCAGTGGGACAAGCAAGTGCTGTGAGGTTCAAACGAAATCATGTGTATAGAAATTGTTTAGCCAACCTTAAAAAACTATTCTTTCTCATACCCAGATCCAGGCAGGTTCGGAGTCTTATCAATTCTACCTCAACAACCTCCCTTACCTCTTCTCTTCACTCAGAATCATGAGCCTTGTTTAGAACCTAATTATGTCTCCCCTGCGTTACTGAAATAGCCTCATTTGTCTCCATGCCTCAGACTCTCCCCTCTCCACTCCATCCTCCACATCGCTGCCAAATATTCCTAAAGCACGGTGTTGACTTCCCTCTCTTGAAGAAGCGTCCAGTTTTCCGGGGGAAAACAGAAATTCTTCCATTTGACATTTCAGGTCTTTTCATAATCTGCCTTAGTTCACCTTCAGGACTGACATTTCTCTCTCCCTATCTGATTCCTCTTCCCGTTCTTTTCCCTCACCTTCCTCTCCCCCACCCTGTCTCTATTTCTCGCCCTTTCTCCTCCTTCTCCCGTCTCTTCATCTTTTCTTCTCTCTCTTTCCTTCTTCTCCTCTCTCCCATTCTCTCTCCCTCCTCCTCTCTTCTCTCTCCATCTCTACCTCTCCCTATCTCCTCTTCTCTCCTTTATTTTCCTCCCTTCTTCTTTCCTCTCTCTCTTTCTCTCCTTCCCCCTTGTTTTTTCTCGCACACTCTCTCCTCTGCAGCAGGAGCCATAGTCTCTGGGTCAGAAGCTTGAGCCTGGCCTGAAGCTAAACTAATTACTCTGATTTTCTGGCCTTTGGTAATTAATCCAGGAACTCTGGGCTCTGGGCTGTTAGCAGCTTTAAAGGAGGCTGGCTGAAGGGCCAATTAATTAAGAACAGCAGTGTCTAATGAGCACCTTTGGTTCTCCCTTATTGATGGTGATAGTGGTTGAAAGTGAGTCTTTCCTCTGTCAGATCTTGTCTGGTCTTGCAGGATAGATCCTCTTACTCGATACTTAACCACTTGACAGGAGAACAGAAGCTTTCGATTACAAAGCAATTTGTGGGGATTGTGTGTGGATGAAGGGCCCCACCCAACCTACATTGCCCTGGGGCCCTTCACCCTTTTTTAGCGATAGAGTGGGGCTCAGAAGAAAGTGTGATCCAATTGCTTTCTGGACCTCCATCTAGCCATTCTAACTTACACACTTGGAATTGGCATGAAATTTAGTAGCATTCATCATATAATATCTATTAATCTTCACCTACAGATTAATTCAAAGAGACTACAAAAACAAAACAGGCTCTCATCAGCCTCTGATCTCTCCCAAAAGCCAAAGCATTGAACATTCTCATCAGGTCAATCTGGCAACTCATGAGGTTATGGTGGATAAAGAACTGGACTTGGAGACACTAAGATCTGAGTTCAAATTCCAGCTTAGACACTAAGTCAATAAACATTTATTAAGTACTACTGTATACTAAGCATTGAGTTAAACACTGAGGATACAAAGAAAGTCAAACCAGTAGTCCCTGCTCTCCAAAGGCTCACAGTATAATGGGGGAACAAAATGCAAGAAACTATATACAAATAAGACCTATATAAATATATGTGTGTGTTACACACACACACACACACACACACACACACACACAATGTTTTTGTTGAGTCATTTCAGTCATGTCTGACTCTCCATTATCCCATTTGGGCTTTCTTGGCAAAGATTTCTAGAGAGGTTGGTAATTTCCTTCTCCAGCTCATTTTGCAAATGAGGAAACTGAGCAAACTGGGTTAAATGACTTGCCCAGGGTCACACAGCTAGTAAATATCTGAGGCTGGATTTGAACTCATCCTTTCTGACTCCAAGGTCAACATTCTATGTACTATGTCATTTCGCTCTGTGTATGCAGAATGTGTAAGCCTAAGCAACCTCTCTGAACCTCAATTTTCTCATCTATAAGATGGGAGTAATGATGGCATCCACTTCAAAGAGTTGTGGAGAGAGCACTAGTCCTGGAATCAGGAAGACCTGAGTTCAAATTCAGCCTCAGACTCCTACTAGCTGTGTGACCCTGAACAAGTCACTTAACCTTGTTTGCCTGTTTCCCCATCCACAAAATAACTGGAGGAGGAAATGGCAAACCATTCCAGTTTCTCTGCCAAGAAAACCCCAAATGGGGTCACGAAAAGTCAGACTCGAATGAAACAACTGAACAACAAATATATAAAGTACACTGTAAACTCTAAAGAATAGTGCAAGGGAAAGAACCCAACCCTCTGGCACTAGAAAGACCTGGGCTCCAATCCTGCTCTGACACAACTAACTTCATGCCCCTGGGTCTCCTCCTCTGTAAAACAAAGAGGTGGCACCAGGGGCTTCGAGCCCCAGAGGTCCCTTCCACCTTTAGTTTCATGATTTAGTTCGGTCTCCCTGAAGCTGTTTCCTCATCTGTAAAAAGAGAGGACTGGACTGCGGAAGTCTCTGGGAAGGTCCCTTCATCTCTAGATCTATGCTCCTCTGACTTTCCACTAATCTTATTGTGTGGTTTTAATTTGAACTAGAATGAACCTCCCCAGAGTCCACTAGGCACAAGCCCTTGATTGGGCTCCATGAACTTGGCTTTTAAAAATATTATAACTGTATTTCAATATAATCAATGTCATCTCTAATCCTATGTATTTGTTTTATTTTATATATTTCAAATATTTTTCTAAGATTGTCAAAAGAATCCAGGACCTCAAAAAAAGGTTAAGAATCTCTCATGCAAAATATCTAGTATTTCTACAGCACTTTGAGATTTGCAAAGAAATTTATAAATATTATTTCATTTTGTTCTCACAGAAGTCTTAAGACATATGTGCTCTTATTATCCTCATTTCACAGATGAGAGAACTGAGTCAGACAGAAGTTAAGTGACTGGCCCAAGGTCACAAAGCTAATAAGTGTCTGAGGCTGGATTTGAACTCAGGACTCCAAGTCCACACTCTATTCACTCTGCTACCTGGCTATTCTAGTCAAAACTTCTAATTTTACAGATAAGGAAACTGAGGTACAGAGAGAGGAGAAGTGATTTTCTCAGAGGCACAAGTAGTCTGTAATAGAGTCAGAATTTGAACCCAGGTCTTCTGGTCAAATTCAGTACCCTGCACCAACCGTTGCAAACTAAGAAGGTCCCCGGAAGGACCAGGACAGAAGAAACATGGTGGTGGATCTGCCTCCCTCTCTCTCCATCAGTCTTGCTTGGACCAAATAATTGGCAGCAGCCAGTGCTCACAGCAGCATCTCTGCTCCTTGATCACTCCCAGACTGGCAAGTAGGACAGAGGAGCCAAGACAGGAGTCTGCCTTGGTCCTCTGAACGGAGAGGTACATCTGTTCTGTTGGTCTGTCCTGTCTCAATGACCAGTGGTTGATAAACCTCTCACAAAAATTCTGACCTGATGAAGGCTTCGGAGTCACCTCCATGATGAAGACTTTCCTCATCTTTTCAACTATTTGAGCCTTCTCCCTCCCCACTCAGTTACTTTTCACTTGCTCTAATGACATCTCCCCATAGAAGAAGTGCATGTAGAAGTAAGTCCTTGAGGGCAACGACTGTGTCACTTTTGGCTTAATATAACTGACTCACAGCACTGGGCCTTGCACATGATAAGCACTTAATATATCTTTGTTGTTGCTGTGTTTGGAAATAGGCCTACATTTAGAGTCAGAGGTCCTGGGTTCAGATTCAGATTCTGCCATTTCTTGGCTGTGTGACCCTGGGCAAATCAGGATTCCTCTCTAATCTTCTGTTTCCTAATTTATGAAATGGAAACTAAAGAAGCTAGAAAGGACCTTAGAGGTCCAAGCCCCTCATTTTATAGAGAAGGAAACTGAGGTACAGAATGGTTAAGTGACTTGTCTAGGGTCAGTCACCTAACTAGGAAGAAGCTCAAGCAGAATTTGAATTCAGGTCTTCTTGTGCCCAAGTCTAGAGCTCTGTCCCCTTTTCCACCTAGATGGTAATACTAAAGCACCTATCTCAGAGTTGCTGGAAGGATTACCTTTCTCTGTAGTAAATCCAAAAGTAGTGTCTCTCCATCACTCCTTCTCTCCCTTTATTTTTCCTCCTCTCTCTCTTTTTCTCTTCCTCTCCTTTCTCTCTCTTCCCCCTTTTACCACCTCCCCCATCTCCCCTTCTCTCTCTTGTTCCCTTCTCTTTCACCTTTTCTTCTTTCCTCTTCCCCTTGTCCCACTCTTTTCTCCCAGTTTTCCTTTCTCTCCTCCTCCCTTCTCTCCCTTCCTCTTTCCTGTCTATACCTTCTCCCCCTTCCCTCTCTCTCTTCACCTCCCACCTTTTTCCTTTCCCTTCCTCTTTTCTCTCTTCTCTCTCTCTCTCTCTCTCTCTCTCTCTCTCTCTCTCTCTCTCTCTCTCTCTCTCTCTCTCTCTCTCTCTCTCTCTCTCTCTCTCTCTCTCTCTCTCTCCAAAGTCAGCAGGGGTCCCTTTTTCCCCAGGCAGGAAAAACTCTGTATTTGCAATAACCTTTGACTACTTAAGTACATAGCAACCTCCCTAATTGAAGGGCACTTACCCATCACTCTGGCCTCTACAAATGTATGTTGCCGCATAATTGACCCTAAGCTAAATACTGAGGAATATGGTTTGGGACCCAGCTGGGCTGGGGCTAATGGCAGCTCACCTCTCAATGAGGCATGAAGCTGCCCTCCAGATTTGCAGAGTCTCCATCCTGTGTCCTCCAGGGCAGATCACACATCTGGGGCCCAGAAGCAGAGCTCTCTCCAGGAAACAGAGACAGGCAGGAGTAGGAGATTTAGGAAAGGAAGGGACTTTGCAGCCAATTTAACTTAACCCCCTCAATTTAAAGAGAAGAAGAGTGAAGTCCAGAGAAGTGATGGGATCTGTCCACCATTGCATAGGTAAATGGCAGAGCCGAGACTCCAACCCAAATCCTCTTGATTAATAATAAACATAATAACAATAGCTGGCATTTATATAATATGTTAAGGCTGACAAAGTACTCTCTCTCCCTCTTCCCTCATATATACATCATATATGTCACATATCTTATATCACATATGTTATATATATGCATATATATCATATGCGTAATATTTGTGTTTTTATATACATATATGTAACCTCATTTGATTCTCAGGTTAACCCTGTGATGTAGGGTCCTATTATTATCTCCATTCCAGGAAACTGAGGCTGAGAGAAAGTAAATTATTTACCTGGAGTCACACAGGTAGTAAATATCTATGTTAGGCTATGAACTCAGGTCCAAAGGTTAGCATTCTTTCCACTAGACAGCCTAGGTCCCAGTTCCCAGACCGTTGCTAATTTGTTTTGTGACCTTAGATAAATCACTTCTGTAGGTGTTGAGGTATCCATCTTCCAGATGGAGAATGATACCCTGCTGTTTACCTCACAGACTGGCTGTGAATCTGAGGGAAGTTAATGAAGGTGAAAGTGAAGTTTTGAAAAGTGCTACTTAAATGCTGAGGTGTAGGAGGGTGAGGTCCCCTTATCAGTATCCTTTTCTCTATATGAGACCCAAAAAGCCTTCAATCCAGTACTTGATTTAGGAGTGTAGATATCAGATCATATGGCTAGAGCTAGAAAGGGTTTCAGAGACCATCTAGTCCAATCCTTTCATTTACAAAGGAGAAAATTGAAGCCGTAAATGTTAGCCTTAAAGGTTAAATGACTTCCTCAAGATCACACAGGCAGAAAGTACCAGAAGTAGAATTTGAACCCAGGCCTTCTGACTTCAGGGGCATTGATTTCTCCTTTCACATTACTACTGTACTTGATGAGACAGGGATACAGAAACAAGAGACACCAAGAAAGGGAGAGGGTAGGATTAAAGAGAGAAATTGCGGGAGAAAGAGACAGAGAGAGAGAAAGAGAGAGAGAGACAGAGAACAGAAAGAGATAGGAGGACAAAAAGACACAGAAGACATAAGATAGAGAAAGAAATGGACAGGGATAGAGAGGCAGAGACAAAAGTCAAGGAAACAGACATAAACAAGGGGAAAAAGAAGGCAGGGTTATCAAAAGAAAGGAAATGAGACAGAGACAGAAATAGAAAAATAGGAGACATACAGCTATCTAAGGAATCAGAGAAAGAAAATGAAAGGGAACAGACAGACATCATTAGGGAGAGAGAAACAGACAAAGAGAGCAAGGTTAGAAGGAAAAATGGGAGAACAGAGAGACACACAAGAAAACCCAGAGAAGGAGACAGTGATATGAAGGCACAGAGTATACACAGAGAGACAGATAAAGAGGCCAAGGTTGGAGGGAGAAAGAAATGGGAAAGGAAACCAGGGATAGACAGAACTAGCCGTGAGGGTGGGTGATGAGAGAAACGAACACACGGAGAGAAAATCAGAGACAGGAAGACAGACATAAGGGGAACAGAGATGTGGAAGGACAGAGAAAAAGATAGAAAGACAGAGAAGAGGAGGTAAGAGAGATGGAGACAGAGGTGGCCAGAGTGAAATGGGTCAGATGCAGAAAGAGAGAGGAGACTGACAAGGTGGGATCAGAGAGAAAACAGAGACAGATGGGGGAGACAAAGAAGAATGGGTTAGAGAGAGAAATGGGAGGACTTGTCTCCTAGAGGCGACAGAGAAATGAATACAGATCGGGACAGAGAGAAGGCAGGGATGGAGACACACAGAGAGACAGGGAGAGCTAGAGTGATCAAATGGTGGAAACAGTCGAAGGACAGAGGAAAACTAAGGAAGAGAAGGAAATATGGATCTCTTCGTAGCCTCCAGAACAGCCACCCTGCCACCTCCAGGCTCCCTGTTCCCTCCCTCCTCGGTCCTCTTCCATCCCTTCATGGACAGCAATCACTCAAGCATTCCATCCTGCCCTGTCTTGCACAGTTTGTTCTATGGGCGTGAACCTTGTCTTCCCACCCTTAAGGGTGGGGATGATTCTATTTTCTCTTCCACTGCCCTCAGCACTGCTATATTCTTTCATCACCCAGGCTTCAGCACCAGCTGGGAACTTATTGACTAGATGATCTAATGCCAACCCCCTTATCCTTCAGGGAAGGATGCTAAAACTCAGAGAAAACAAGTATCTTGCCCTGGGTGACACAGGCAGAACCAGGGCTAGAACCCAGGTCTCTCATCTCCCAGGGCATTCCCCTTTATGTAGTTGTGCTTTCAACTGCTTGTTTTTCGACACAGCTTAGGAATCACTGAAAAGAGAACTGGATTTAGAATTAGAAGACTTGGATTTAAAATCTAGGTCTACCACTTACTGCTTATGTGAACTTGGGGAAAGTCATCAATCTCTGAGTCTCAATTTTCTCATCTGTAAAATGGGAGAGGGGTGGATAGGTGATTTCTAAGATTCCTTTTAGCTGTCTGGGATTCCAAGAAATCTGATGAGCTCAGATTTCTCCAACTTTGACTAGATCAAATGAAGTAGCTGCTGGGCTTAAGAAGAAATAACAGCTGTGTGTTCAGACTAGGGAGAAGCCAAGGACAGGTCATGGGCCAGACAGTGTGGAAGCACTGATCCTCCCAGGGTGGAGGCTCCATGTGGGATGCTGAGTGATATCTCAGAGCATCTCTGGCAGCTTCCTTCTTCTCACCAAGACCAGCAAGAGTCTAGGGTTTAGGAGCTTTTGAAAGGAGTCAATATTTGCCTCTTGTCCTCAGACTAGTCAACTTGGGGCTCCTCCAGGCAGGTGACAGAGCCTAGAAATGGAAGCAAAACCTTATGGGATAAATCTCTAGGAAAGAGGGTGCGGCAGGTCAGTGACAGTGTCAGGTGTGACCCTAGAGTAGGGGGTTTTAATCTGGAGTCCATAGACTCCCAAAGAATCCAAGGAGAGATTTCAAAGAGGTCCATAATTGTGGACGAGGGTGAAGTTACAGTTTTATTGCAATAGAACTGGTTTCCTTTGCAATTCTGGGGCATTTCATTTTGTGAATTTAAAAACATGATTCTGAGAAGGGGTCCGTGGGATTCACTAGACTGCCAGAGGGGGCCAGCACAGAAAAAAAGGTTCAAAACCCTCATCCTAAAGTAATCCTTCAGATTCAGAGTCAATGTGCCTAGGACTGTGCTCGCATTGAGAATTCACATGGAAACAAAACAAAAAGTAACCCAACAGAATGTCTTCCTCTGAGGAGTTTATATTCTGGATGGAGGAAGAAGGGAGAACATGTGCTCAGATAAGTAAATGTAGAATATTTACAGATTAAATATAATGTGTAAAAGGCAACTTTTAGAGTAGGGGAGGAAGAGAGAATTACTGACTCAATTTGGGGTTTTCTTTGCAAAGATACTAGAGTAGTGCGCCATTTCCTTCTCCAGCTCATTTTACAGATGAGGAAACTGAGGTAAACAGGGCTAAATGATTTGCCGAAGATCACACAGCTAGCCTCTGAGGGCTATATTTGAACTCAAGTCTTCCTGACTCCAAGTCTAGCACTCTATGCACTGAGTCACCCACCTGTTCTGTACCAAAAGCTTGCCAGTTCAGATTCCACCTCTGATATATTCTGACTGCAAGTCTCTAGGCAAGTTATTTAGGTTTTCAGTGGTCCCCCAGCATCTCTCTAAGACAAAGAACAAAGATGGAAAGTTAACAAAAACCAAGCAAGGATAAACATATATCTTATTTCCTATTTTTCTATATCTATTATTTTATTTATTATTTTCTCCATATCTATCATTCTATATCTATTATCTATATATCACATATATTCATTATATTTATGTTGTCAATATATAATGTATAATACAGATGTAATATGCAACATATTCTATTATATATCTACATATCACATAATATATTGTATCTCTGTGCATATTATAGATACAATATATTGATCTCACATTTTTTCATATATTATATATATATATATATGTAGTTAGTGTCACATCTAATCCTCAAAACAACCTTATGAGAGAGGTAAAAGGAGAAGGAAGGGCAAGTATTGCCATTTTCATTTTACATTCAAGAAATTAGAGCCTCTTATAAGTAGAATGACTTTCCAAAGGTCTCAGAGTCCATAAACAGCACAGCTCAGTGGATAGAATGCTGGGGTCTGGAGTCATGGAGTCATGAAGTCCTGAGTTCAAATCTAACCTAAGACACTTACTAACTGTGGGACACTGGGCAAGTCATTTCACTTGTTTGCCTCAGTTTTCTCATCTGTAAAATGCAAATAGCACCTACTTCCCAGGCTTATTGTGAGATAAAATAAAATAATAATTGTAAAGTACTTAGCACATTGCCTGGCACATAATAGGCACTACATAAATTTTAGTTATTATTATTCAATGATTGAGAATGTGTTTCAGCTGAGTTTTCCTGAATCCTCTCTCTCTCTCTCTCTCTCTCACTCTCTCTCACTCTCTCTCTCTCTCTCTCTCTCTCTCTCTCTCTCTCTCTCTCTCTCTCTCTCTCTTTCTTTCTCTCTCTCTCTCTCAGCACTGGAGGAGTATATAAAGTCAAGAAAGTCTAATCACCAATCCCCAGGGAGCAACAGACTGTATGGTACAAGCTGGACTTGGAATCATGACTGGAGGGTGGAGCAACAAGCCCTGCCTGTGTAGAGGGCTCAGAACTGGAAGAATTTTCCATCACTGTCTCTGCTTGGTTTCAACTCCATGGAATATCTTCCTTCCTCACCTCATACACTACGGCTCCCCTTCTTCCATTTCAGCTTCCTTCTGTGGATTGTCTTCCCCCATTAGACTAGAAGCTCCATGTGCGTAGGGACTCTTTTTTTTTAATTTGTATCCCCTAGCACTTAGCACAATGTCTAGTGCATAGCAGGCACTTATTAAATGTTTGTTGAATTGAATTAAGGATGATCTGGGTTCAAAATTTACCTCTGGCAATAAGCAAATTATTTATGAGACCCCATGAGTCTCAGTTTCTCTATAAATAAAATGAAAGGGCTAGACTGAATGGTCTCTGAAGTCACTTCCAAGTTAATTCAATAAGATATGACATTATTATCTCCATTCTACAAATAGGAAGACTGAAATTCAGAGAGGATAAGTGACCTCTCTAGCTATGATCATACAGTATTAGTGGCAGGGTTTGAATCCAAGTCTTTTACTGCAGTGTAGAATTTCATACCGTAACAAGGAAAGGACAAAGGCAAGATCCAAATAGGGTGCCCAAGGAAAACTGGAGGGAGGAGGAGATGGGTTGTTTGGATGGATGAATGGATGGGTATTCGGGGGTAGGATCAGAGAAGTCTTCTTGGTGTAAATGGTAGTTAAAGGAAGATCTATCACTGAAGGCTAAATGATCCCTTGCAAAAAAAAAAAAAAAAAAGCCAGAAGCTTAATTGCCTGCCAACTTGGCCTTACGCTGGACCTGCCTCATTCCAGCCCCCCACCAGTCCCTGGAATGGTTCTTCAATGGCATTATCCAAACTGTCTAAACTTGACTCCATCCTCATTTAAAAACACAAATAATGATGCAATCTATTCAGCCCTCCCAGGCAAAAATGTCAGAGAGCAGAGAAATATAGAGGGAGCAAGCAAGAATTTCATCTGTCATTATTAAATAATAAAGATGGGAATGCTCTTTCCTGCAAAACCAAAGGGAGCCTTCACCTTAAATTGAGTGCCACTCACCAAACAAGCCCAATGGCTGACTGGAAACCCTGGGTATTTTTCACCTGCCTGGACAGATTTGGTCCCTTATTAAAAATTAACTTTACTGGAGGACAACTTCTTGTAGCCAAAGACCTCAGCAGTTCTACTTTCCAACCATCCTCAACAGTAAACTATCAGGTTGTTCACCCAGAAGCAGATCTGCGATGAAAGGAGACCCAAGAAGCTGAGCCTGGACATCAGGAGTCGCTCTGGAACCTGCTGATCCCTCCCTCCTCTCAGCAGCTCTACTCCCTTACATTAAATATAAATCTGCTTCTTTTTAAAAAAGAGATTATTTTTCCCAGTTACATGTAAAGACAATTTTTAACATTAGTTTTAAAAAATTTTTGAGTTCCAAATTTTCTCTCTCCTTCTATCACCTTCCCACTCCCTAAGACAGTATGCAATTTGATATAGGTTACAATGTTTAGTGCAGTTTATTGTAGTCATACAAAATATATTACCACATTAGGGCAGCTAGGTGGTACAGTGGGTAGAGCACCAGTGCAGGAGTCAGGAGGACCTGAGTTCAAATTTCACTTCAGACACTTGATACTCACTAGCTGTGTGACCTTGGGCAAGTCATTTAACCCCAGTTGCCTCATCCTGGGTCATCTCCAGTCATCCTGATGAATGTCTGGTCACTGGATTCAGGTGGCTCTGAAGGAGAAGTGAGGCTGGTGACCTGCCCAGCCCTCCATCACTCAAAACAAAGTCAAATGCAAGTCATGTCATCATTTCTCTGATGGCACAATGTCAATTTCAAGTCATGTCGTCATTTCTCTGATGGCATGGTCTTCTTGGGCAACGAAGGACGAACACACACACACACACACACACACACACACACATTACCACATTAATCTTGTCGTGAAAAAAAGACATAGACCCAAATGGGGGGGAGATATGAAAAAAGTACAGAAAGTGAAAAATCGTATATTTTGCTCTGCTTTCAAACTCCATCCGTTCTTTCTCTAAAGGTAGATAGCATTTTTCATCCTGAGTCCTTTGGAATGGTTTTGGTTCTATTATTGAGAACAGCTAAGTCATTCACAGCTCGTTGTTAAAATCTTGCTGTTACTGCGTCCAAGGTTCTCTTGGTTCTACTTCACTTTGCATTAGTTCGTAGAAGTCTTTCCATGTTTTCTTTGAAATCAATCTGTTCATCATTTCTGATAGTGCAGTAATATTCCACTAGAATCATATACCACAACTTGTTCGGCCATTCCCCAAATGACGGGCGTTCCCTCGATTTCCAATTCTTTGTTACCACAAAATAAATAGATAGATAGATGAATAAATAAATAGATAGATAGATAAATGAATGAATGAATGAGTAAAAGGAGTTTCTATAAATAGCTTTTGTACAAATAGATCCTTTCCCCTTTATAAATTGACTTCTTAACAATTTCTCCCTATTGAAGCTAGGTCTGTCCTCAGGGGCCAAGTAGAAGAAGTTTCTTCCCTTTTGCACATTATAGTCCTTCAAAAACTTGAAGGCACCTCCCATGTACCTCTAAATCTTCTCTTCCCCAGATTACACATCCTCTCAACTGGGAGGAGGTTCCTTTCCTTTGTTTCCGGACAAGTTCTCTGTCTTCCTTTCAGGGAGTAATTCACTCTGTGACTCCATCTGAGGACAAAAAGTTGAAAGTTAACTACAAAGAGAAAGTCAATTCCTCGTAAGTCCAGGGAGGAATGGGGTGGTAAGACCAGGCTGATCAATCTACAGAAGAGAAGTTATTCAAGTTAGAAAAGAGAGACATCACTGATGGGCCAAGCTCATCTCCAGGTCCTGGATGATGCATGGCCATGACACAAACTCTTCCCTCACAGAGCTCACCTAGGTCCCAGCCATATTGTCCACAGGACACAGAGGAGATTTGTATAACTACAAGGTAATCTGACCCTATTCTCTAATAAGGACCAGGCTCACCACACCGAAAGAAGTTCTCCTATAGAACAAAATTCTCATAGCATAGTGGTAGTAAAATACTAGAAATTCAGTAGAGGCCCTGCAACCAGGAGGCCAACCAAATTGTTATCCATGAAGCTAATGGAATATTACTGTGGCATAAGGAATGAAGAAATGAAAAATTTAAAGAACTATGAGAAGACTTATATGAACTGATGCAGAGTATAGCAAGAACAGTCGTGGTTATTAGTCAATCATTTTTTTAGTCATGTCTGACTCTCCATGACCCCATTTGGGGTTTTCTTGGTAAAGGTACTGCAGTGGTTTGCCATTTCCCTCTCCGACTCATTTTACAGATGAGGAAACTGAGGCAAACAGGGTGAAGTGACTTGCCCAGGGTCACACAGCTAGTAAATGTCTGAAGCCAGATTTGAATTCAACTTATTCCAAGCCTAGTGCTCTATGCACTGAGCCACCCAGCTGCCCAAAGTAAGAACTAGGAAAACAATTTTCATAATGACCTCAGCAAATAAACAGAAAAAAACAACAAAAAGAACACTGGATGCTATGTAAATGTAATGACTGAGTTTGTCCCTCCAAGATGAGATAAGAAAAGGCTTCTTCCTCCCTTCATTGCAAGCTAGGAAATGCTGAGTATGAAATATTGCATTCAGACTTAGTTGATCTGTTGATTTGAATTCTAAATTTAGAGCCAGAAGAAACCTTAAAGGTCATCAAGTCCTATCCCCTAACTTTAAAGATAAGGAAACTGAGGCAGAAAAAGGTGAAGCGACTTTCCTCACAGTCACACAGCTAGTAAATATCTGAGGTAGGATTTAAACCTAGGCCTTTTTGACTCCAGATCCATACACTGTACCAACATGTCTTTCAAATAAAGAGGCCACTGAATAAATGTGTGTGTGAGTGTGTGTGTGTGTGTGTGTGTGTATGTGTAGTCATCCATATACAGTGAGAGTATTTTTTTAACGCATCTATAACTGACTGGGTTTGAACCCATTCAGGGAAACCCCAATGGATTTATAATTCAGCACCTTATATGTTCAACCATAACCATGACTCATTGGGTTTTCCCCTCCTCTTTCTTTTTTATTCTGTGTTAGAAGGGACGACTTGTAGTGTAAGGAAGGGAGTAGAAATATATTCAGAAATGAGGAATGATGGAAAAACAAAAGATAATTAAAACTTTTTTTAAAAAGAAAAGGAAAAAATAGACCAGACTGGAAAATCTCATACTTCTATGTCTAAATACTGTCCTTCTGAGGAAGACAAGTTTCAAGCTCTCTGACACTATCAGAGAGTTAGCAACCTCTTGTCCCCCAATTCTGTCTCTCCCTGAGTGGCCATGCTTTTTCACTAGTTTAAGAGATATGGTTACTATGGATTCAATCCATCAAAATGAACTCCAAGCCCCTACCTGCTGAAAAATTCTGCCTCATCCCTGAATCTATTATAATTCACTGGGTCTAGTTAATGATCTTGGCATGATGAAGTAAACCCCCATTAAAAGCAACCCTCAGGTCTGGACACTATTTAACTTTTTTGCATAGAGTCAAATAAAGTCAAACAATGTCAAAAAAAACATAAACAATGCACTCTGCCTTTAAGCATGTTTAACAGAAACATCTTTTATAATTTTACTTTATTCTAAATTTAAGCATTTTTCTTTCTGAGAGAATTTTCTAAATTGATGAAAGCCCCCATATCCCCTCAGACATGCCTCTCTCACAAGACATTTTCAAAGTTAAATTTATAGAATTCTGGAACTTAATAAAATTTCAGGACATAGTTACATAATATGGAACTAAAATTCTACTTGATCTAATACAATAGCCTCTTAATCTGGACAACCCTCCTCCTTGAATCACTAACACATTTTAGACACTTCACCCTCAAGGGTTCTCCTCCCCACTCCGGCTGATAACTGAAGTAATGAAGACACTTCCTGCCTCTGACCTAAACCTCAAACCTTTTAGAAAATGGGATAGACAAGATGGAGAACTAGACATGTTGTCTGAGCCTCACCACCTCTCAAATCTCTCCAAATAGGAATGATGTGCCAGAGGTAAGGCAATTTTGGCTGTCTCCATTATCTAGGAATCCAACAACCTAAACAAGTTAAAAACTCAATGGACTGATAGCAGAGAAGGTCAATAATCCCTAACCCCTAGAGAGTGCTCAGTCAATCCTCCCCCACTGCCCTGTCATGTTCCCAGCAGCAAGGTTGTACAAGCTGACTCTCAGGTTGGCAATAGATCTCAACTCCACCCATCAACTACCACTACCCCTTCCCAGTGCTCTGGAGATCCAAAGTCCAAAGGTAGATATGTGCTCAGGCAGGACAGGTACATGCTACAACAGACCTGAACCCCAGAGAAGAAACAGAGGGAAGGAAGCACAACATGTGGCAAACTCCCCTCTCCACACTGGGTTTTCCCAATGCCATAGGGATCTAAACTTCAAAAGGCAGGAATTTTATCAAGCTGTGATAACTGTGGTGGTTCTCTGTATTGGGCCAGAGAACTGAAGAACAGAGGGAGTGGGCAGGATTAATATGCCTGGGGATATATGGCACTCCATTAAGCCTGAAGAGAAAACTCCAGACTCCAGCTGGGATCAGTTTTATCCCCCTAGAAGTCATCTAAGGTAGAGACCTAGGCTAGTGAACCTTGAATTGCCCAAGCTGGAAAGAGGCTGAGATGAAATCCAGCCTCCAGAGAAACTACCATCAGAGGGAAGGGAGCCCAAACTAAACCACAGAGAAAAAATAAAGGGGAAAGCTGAAGTTGCTGAAGATCTCAGGAGGAAAAACACTCAAAGACTTTGAGTATAAACAGATAAACCAACAGGGAAGACACGGAAAGGAAAATAACACCTCCAGATTTAGTAGAAGAGTTCAGGCATCTATGAATAAATATTGCAAAACAAAGACAAATGACTCAACATCTGATGAGGCAAAGGACCCTGTGGATTTTAGAGAGCCTGGGACCTGAATAGTTTAAAATAGAAATAAAAATTTTGAAAGCAGAATTTTTGTTTTCACAACAGAATTGGTATAATGGGAAAAATGTGATTCCACTGTGGCAATCTCACCAAAGAAAGAAAAGAGAGGATACCTGATGGGGTGTTGAACATATTGAAATGAAGGACAATCTGGAAAAAGAGAAGAAGAAGTTATAACATTCAAAGAAAGCATGCTCTCCATCCAAGCAAAATATTTATCTCAAAGACAAGATGAATACAGACAACTTAAGGGTTACAGGTCACCCAGAAGAACACAAGCCAAAAAATATTGAACACCATAATGCAAGAAAGAATACCAAAAAACTACCCAGAACTTCTAAACAAACTAAAAAAGGACCAGTATGAAGAATTCACAGATAAGCTCTGGAAAAGAAAAAAAAAAAAAAAAAAGACCTACAGAGGCCAATCCTAATTCTGAGATAGAATGATTAAATTTAACAATTCCATTGAGAAAGAAAATTCTGCAGGTGAGCAGGAGAAAAACCTTCAAGTATAAAGAAAAGGAAATTCAAATAACACAAGACTATTCTGCACCTACCAGAAAATGCAGGAGGGAATGGAATTATATGTACCAAAGAGTAATGGAGCTCAAGATAGAGCCCAAGGTGACCTACCCTGCACATCTAAGCCTAACCATAAATGAGAAAAGATGGACATTCAATAATAGAGGCATTCAAAAATATTCTTAGAAAGAAAATCATACTTGAACATACTCATTTGTTTCTCAAACATCCCACTTAGTAAAATTAAAAAAGAGAGTTTTGAATGTGTTTGCACAAGAAGTTGTAATAGACCATAAAAAGTGTACCTGTGTTCCTAATGCTTTATATCCATACAGTATCTATGAATGGTCCAAATCCAGGAATTCCAGAAAAAAATACAGTTCATTTATTTAATCCCTTTCCCCTTTGCCACAGCCGCTCCCACTAGCAAGCAACAGAGTATAAAAATACAATTTAGCTCCTGACTCCAACAGAGTTTATAACTAGATGAGGAACCCAGGAACTCTGGATAACCCAGACCTCCTTGACCTAAAGAGACATAGACTCAGGACCCAGTGTAGACAGGAGTTCCTGCAACCAATGTTTTGCTGTTTGTTTGTTTCTTTGGCATTCCCTGGCAGAGACCTCAACTGCGTCCGGTCCATTGATTGTGGATCAAGGAAATGCTCTTAAAAACAGGTCCTGGCAGGGAAAAGGGGTCTCTATCATTCTTCACTTGCATCTTTACAGTTGAAATATTCATTTCTAATGTGTAAGAAGTATGCCACATCCCAGCTTTTCAGTTTGATTAGCAGGGTCAGCCTAAGGTCATCCACAGTGATCCGTGGTCATCAGAAGTTTCATAGCTATAGAACCCTAATTACACTATAAAACAAAGGTAGTGTTGCATAGTAGATAGAGATCTGCCCTTGGAGCCAAAGAGACTTGGGTGCAGGTCCTGCTGGTGAGAGTGTTTTAGACACTTTCCTAAGACTATAAGCTGCACTGGTAGAAGTGGTTTCCTCACTCAAGAATTCCCTATACTTATGAAATCAGAGCTCTAGTCTCTAATTTGATCCTTTCCATGAGAATATGTGCTCCTTGAGGGCAGGAAATGTGATTTTACCATTTGCATGGGTTTGCTCAGCAATCCATCTCCAGCAATGAGGATAGTCTCACGCAAATGGCCCTTGGAGACATTTATAGCCCCATTGCTTAACACAGTGCCTGGCACAGAGTCAGTGTAAACACATGCTGACTAAAAAGCAGTCCTGCAAATAAGGCAGAAAGTAGCAGAGGAACTGCACCTGAGATGGTACATATGGATACATCCCTAGGAGACCTGGGTGAAGTTGTTCTTCATCCTCCTGGTCTTCATGCATGGCTCATGGACATGGCCAAAACCACATCCACCTTCCCTCTCCTCTGACTTCTCCCTGTCTTGAGAGTCAAATACAGGAAGGATTGCAGAAGATTGCACTTATATCTACATTAAATGTTTGAGGAAGAGCCTCTCCCTTGATTAGATAGGAAATGTGTTTGCAGTTCCCTATCTTGGGCTTCCTAGCAGGAAGGAGGTCCAGTAAATACTTCTAAACAAAGATGATGGCTTTACTTAAGCAAGTTTTTAAAAAATCATCCCTAAGAATAGAATTAGAAACAGAAATGAGATTCATGCATGTTGTGTTTCCCCAGTTAGTCTATGTTCTGTCTACTGCCTTATCCCATCCTCCTCCACTCCAAGCACTCAACACTTACTTGGGACAACTTGAAAAATAATAGGGAAGAGTAATGAGAGTAGATTAAGCTTACGTATGTTATCTTTTTCTAGGCTCACTATAGCCCTATGAGGAAGTGCAGGGATTAGAGGAGCAGAATGGTGTCAGTGGAAAGGTGCTCGTCTCAGAGGCAGGAAGGATTGGATTGGAATGGAACCTCTGACACCAATTGCATAGTCATAAGTCAATCACTTGGTGTCTCTGAGCCAGTTAACTCATGTGTAAATAATGGAGAATTTATGGGATCTAGGCTTCATTAGGAGGGATGAGAGATAGCATGTAATAGTGGAGAATCAGCCTTAGACTCCAAATATATATGAAATGCATGGATGGCTTATGTAAGTAGGGGGTTCCCTACATGCATAAAATCACAGAAAGAGGAAGAGAAGAGAGGGGGAGAAAAAGACAAAGCTAGAGACAGAGAGAGGAAAGAGACAGGGAGAAGACAGAAGAGAGAGGGAGAGACAGAGAAGAGGGAGGGAGGGAGGAAGAGGAAAGAAAGAGAGAGGAGAGAAAAGAAGAAGAAAGAGGAGAAAGAGAGGGGGAAAGAGACAGAAATAGAAGAAGGGGAAAGAAAGAGGGAAGAAGGAGGAGGAGGAGGAGGAGCAGGAGGAGGAGGCATAGTTTCCAGATGTAAGGTGATGATAGTACCACGGTGCTTTGCCTTAGTCAGACTACTTATGGATTCTTGTGCTCATTCAGGGCCCCATGTTTTAGGATGGACATTGATAAGCAGAAAGGAGGATGGTGAAGGATCTGGACTTCATGCCACATGAGTGGGAGGAACTGGGCATAGGAAAGAAAAAACTTGGAAGATATCTGATGCGGATCTTCGTATATTCAGAAGAGACATTAGGCTTTCTGTCCTTTTGTTTGACCCCAGAGGGCAGAACAAAGATCAATGGGCGGAAGTTGTCAAGAGGCAAAGCTTTAGGAAGCTTGTGGGTAAAGAGCTTCCCAACAATTAATTATTCAAAAGCTGAATGGACTGTTCTGGGACACAGCGGATTCCCCCTCTCTATATGTCTTCAATAAAAATCCTTGCCAGGGATGCCATAAATTGATTCTTTCTCAAACAATCAATTAATCAGAAAACATTTATTAAGCACCTACTATGTACCAGGCACTAGAAGTACAAAAAAAAGATTTTTAAAAATGTCCTCAGGAGCTTATACTCTAATGGATAATCTCTATGGATATAAAAATCACTGGGTTTTTGTGAGGCTCAGATGTGGTTATATGTCCATGTAAAGCACTTTGTAAACATTAAAGATCTAGAAACATCTGTTATTGTTAATACTGTCCCTATTTTATACATGAGGAAACTTGGCCTCAGAGAAGCAATGTGATCTGCCCAAAGTGCCGGAGGTGGGATTCAAACTCTCATTCTACTACACTACGAGGGCAGAACAGAAATATGAGGCCAAGAATGAGTCACTCAGACTCCAAAGACCCTCAGAACATGTGCACCAGCTAATAGGAGGTGGCTTGATCAAATTTAAATTGTATTTTCTATGCTCTTGATGGGTCGTCTGTTTAAGGAAAAGGACACCGAGTGATTGCCCAAGATCACACATGTAGAGACATCCTGAGTTCATTTCCTAATTCAGCAGCTTACTAGTTGTGTGACCACTCACCACTCTCTTTCCCTCTCTATTCTTTGGTACCTCTCTTGCAAAAATAAGGGCATTGGACTAGACATGTCCTTTTCCAGGCTATTATGCTCAATACTATTTTGTTTGGTATCCTGGGAGTGGGGGCTGTCAGGCAGGAGGAGAGGAGAAATCCAACCAGAAGCTCATCAGCATATGTCCTTGTGGCTCTCAGTCTGTGCTTTCATGTGACTCCAGATCTACTGCCCTGGTCACACCCAAGGGTATATATCTGATATAAATCCTGATATAAATCCAAGTACCCCTCTGCACCTGCAATCTGGAGGCATCAGCTCCAGCTTCCTTGAGACAAGCATGACCCAGTGGCAGAAGGATGAAGTCACAGTTCCATTGGCAGCTTGGGGGGAAGAGGGTGTCTCATTTGGGCCAGAAATACTGATTAGGCTTAATTGTCCCATGTAGCCTTTGAATACAGCTGATGTTTCATTAATCCCTGAAAAGGCAAAGGTTTCCCATTAATTAAGTGAATGTTAGACAGTAATGAGGGATCAATTGAGAACTGTCCCTGCTTGGTAGCTCCCTTTATTTATTATTTGCTAAAGCTCCAATACCTTCTGGTCAATCATAATTAAGTGTTTGGAAAAACAATATTGATGGAATCAAACTCTGTTAGAAAAGAGACAACAGACAGTAAGAAAGATTCCTCACCCTGGCCCTGGTCCCCATCTCCCTCCTGTTCCTTAAATGGCATCAGGAAAACAGACTCCAGCACTTAGCTCTGGGACAGCTCCATTGTGCAGACCCTGAGTCTGTGTCCTGAGTAATTTTTCTGCTGTCAGAAGGCATTCCTCAGTTTCCTCATCTGAAAAATGAGGCTAATAATAGTACCTACCTCCCAAATAAGATAATAAAGTACTTTGCACAATACTCAGCACATATTAAGCACTAGTGATGACAATGACAATGACGACGATGATGACAATGATGATGTTGATGATGATGATGAAGATGAAGGGAGGAAGGGGGGAAGGGAGAAGCTGTGTGGAAGACTCCAGTAAGTGAGGCTAACACTTTTTTACCCTCTTTTATTACTAGAATATACCCCCTACTCTTTTTCATTCATCTAAACTTACATGAACTTGGGTCATTTCACTACCCATGGCCTCAGTTTTCTCATCTCTTAGTTGAGGATGACATCTCAGGCCCCTTTCAGCTCTAAAGTTAAGAGAGGCAGTATGATTTCCCAGGCTAGTTCAATACTATTTTGTTTGGTATCCTGGGGATGTCAGGGAGGAGTAGGGGAGAAATACAGCCAGAAGCTCATCAGACTGTCCCATTATTCTCTTATGGTAGTACACAGGAATTCCCATGCTCCAGTGCCCAAAGGCACTAACACCACATGGCCTCTCATCTTGTTCAGACAACAGTGAATCATGTGTTGGTCTGGAAATCAAGAACACCTGAGTTCAAATCCAACCTTTGATGCTTATTAGCAGTGTAACTCTGGGCAAGTAGCTCTAAGGAAAGTCACACTACGCCCTGTCCTCAATTCTACGTCCATGATTCTATGATAAGTTTCTTAGAAAGCAAAAGTGTGGAGATGATTCCAGGTATTTGGAAATACTAAACATGATGCATCCCCCTGACCTCTAAACCTGCTCAGCTGTCAGCCAGCTCTTTGTGCTCATATTCCGCTCCCCCAACTGGGACCCCAACAACCTAGCATCTAGATTACTGGAGAGATCAGCCAGGAACTCCCCCACAGGGTTCAGCTGCTGGAACAAAGGAAAATGGGTTTCCCTTCTTTGAAGTGGGTTGGACACAAAATAAGCTAAGTGATTAGATAGGATGTCTTCTCTGAGCTAGCCAAGGTTCTAACTACAGGTCCATTGAGGCGCTCTCTCTCTCTCTCGCTCTCCTTTTCCTCCTCTTTTCTTCTCCTCTCCCTTCTTCCTTTGACTCTTTCTTCCTCCTCTTTCTTTTTCCTTCCTTTTCTTTCTCTTCTGTGCTCTTCATCCTCTCCCTTGCTTTCTTTTTTCTCCTTTCTTTAAAAAATACATTTTTAACATTTTTCTAAATCACTTCCATTTTCCATTATATCCCTCCTCCTTCCCTTCCACAGACAGTCATGGTTTTATATCAAATAATTTTTTTTAAGGGAAGAAAAATCAGTTCATCAAATTAAACAACCCTTCAAAGAAGTCTGAATGTATATGCCAGGTTCTATACCCATAGTTCTCCACCTCTCCTTCCTCTTCCTCCTCTCACCTTCCCTCCTTTCTTTCTCATTCACACTTTGTCCTCTTCATCATTTTTCTTTCTTCTTCCCTCTCCCTCTGCTTTTCTTTTTCCTCCTTTCCCTCCCTCCTCCTCTTCTTTTTTCCCCTCCTTTCTGCCAAGCTCCAGGAACAGGGCAGGCAGACATCTCCTCAATCTTTCTGCATTCCCATCCATCTACCACACAACTGCCAAACTTCCCTGAGCCCAGATCTAACTATGCCAGTCCCCTACTCACTAAACTTGCAGGGGCTCCCCATTGCCTTTAGGATCAAAAACGAACTCCTCTGTTAAGCTTTTAAAGCCCTGGCCCTAGCCCATCTTTCCACTCTCAGGGTACATTACCCCACCTACCTCATCATTCTCTCACCTAGACAAACTGGTCTTCTCCCTTTTCCTCTCTCTGTCTCTGCACTGGCCATGCCCCCATGCCTGGAATGCCCTCGCTCCTCACTTTCATCCCATGGGATTCCTTCCTAAGCACCACTATCTCCAGGAAGACTTTCTTGACCCTTCACATTAGTGCCCTTCCTACCAAACTATGGCCTATTTATCTACCTTGATTTTTTTTTATTCTCTTTACATTTATTCTGCATATACACATCTAAAAGCTATTCAAGTGTGGAGATTGTTTCATTCTTTGTCTTTTTCTCTCCAATCCAAGAACAAAAGAACTTGGTACATCCTGGACACTTAAGAAACATCCTTTGCTGGACTGATTGATCATTAATTGAATAGCCTCTCCTCAGAGGAAGCCAGTGAATGATGAATCCGCAGGGTAGACCTCTGAATGACCTGTCGGTAGTAAAGGCCAGTGAATGACTCCACACAGTTGGAATCGCATGATCTATCCTCTCAACAAGTGAACTGTTTCTCAGCAGTAGAGGTCAATGAATGATGCCTAGCCAGGGAGGGATTGTGTGTAAAACATCTTCAACTAAGTGGTGCATTTGATAGAGCACTGGGCCTGGCATCAGGAAGACCTGAGTTAAAATCTGACCTCAGACATTTAGTAGCTGTGAGACCCTAGATAAGTCATTTAACTGCTGTCAGACTTAATTTCCTCAGCTGTAAAATGGGGACAATAACAACACCTACTTCCCAAAATTGTGGTGACAATCAAATGAGATATTTGCAAAGCCCTGAGCATAATGCCAGGCACATAGTTGGTGCTTTTAAAAAAATATTCATTTCCTTTTATAATATGGCCTGTTCCTTTCCCTCTCAAACTAAATTTGTCCTAGATTTTTGGTTGTTCAGTTGTTTAGTCATGTCTATGTCTTTGTGACCCCATGGATCATAGCACCCAAGGCCTTTCCATCCTCCACTATCTCTCAAAGTCTGTCCAAGCTCATATATTTATCCCAGGTACAAGCATTTATAGATTATATACTTATATTATATTCATAGATAGGACCATAGGTATGGAGCTGAAAGAGACATCAAAAAATATCCAATCTAACTCCTTAATTTTACAGAGAGGAAACTAAGGCCCAGAGAGAGTAAATGTTTTGTGTCAGATTAGCTATATAGAGTATGTACTAGCAGTATAGAGCTGGAAGGGTCATCTGATCCACACTCCTCATTTTATACATGAGTTAACCAAGAATCATCAAGTTTCAGTGATTTATCCAAGGTCACACAGGTAGTGAGTGACAGAGCTGAGATATGAACCCAGATCTTAGACTCTACACTCACTGCTCTCTCCATTCCACCATGCTGGTCCAAATCCCCATGGTGCCTTTGGCAATCAGCTGGTTTCAGAAAAGGCATCTTACCTCAGCAGAAGCATCAGAAGCAATGGAGCCATCCAAAACTAGAATGAACTACTTTGGGAATACTGGTTTCCCTATAGCTGGAGATCCTTCATCAAAAGCTAGACAACCATTTGTTGAAGATGTTTCAGAGGGAATTTCCCATCCAGTTATGGATTACACTAGATGACCTCTATCTAGATCTGAAAAGCTGCAGAATGGGCTGCCTTGAGAGATGGTGAGTTTCCCATCACTGGTGGTCTTTAAACAAAGATTGAAGGACCACTTGATGGGTATGTATAGGGGAAATGGCTATCTAGGTCTGGGTTAGCCATAGCCAACGAAGTCTCTTGCAACTTGGAGATCATACCAAGAGATTCCAACTAAGATTCTACCACTTCTACTGGACCTGACCTGCTTCTCTTGCCACAAGGTACCAGAGTAGGGTTTCCCTGCTCCTCCACCCTTTGTGGAAAACTCCTTAGCAGCCCAGATGTGGTCTTAACTCCTACAGCTGCCAAAAAGTCTTTAGATGGGACGGGTTGTCTCTTCCCAAGCATATTCACTTGAGACAGCATAAAATATAGTAATTGGCCCCTGGATGACACTACTGTTTTTTACTTAATTAAAACCCTTTTGTAGAACTCGTTTTCTTCCTCCTGCTGGAGGATGGGGTGCACTCAGATCTGAAGATTAAACACATCTCTGAAGCATTTTCACATTAGCCTGTGAAATTAAAACTTAAATGAATACATTTAGTCACCCCCAGAATAGGACATGTTTCTTCTTTCTGTGTATCAGGTCCTTCTTTTTAACTGCCTCCCTACTTAGCAATGCACATCCTCTCAGCGATGCTCTGAACTCTGTGTGCTGACTTGTCTCAGGCATGACCTGCTTGAGGTCTTAACCTTTTTTTCTTTCATATTTTGTTTCATTTTTCAATAGATACCATTTAGGTATGCTCTTTAATATACATGTATGCAATTTATACATAATAATGTATACACATACATTATATGATAGGTATGCTCTTTAATATACATGTATGCAATTTATACATAATAATGTATACACATACATTATACGTGATGCATACCATTCATAATAATATATACATATACAGCATATAGCTATATTATTACATATTCTAATATACATGTATGTGCATATATACATATGTGTATATGTGTGTCATTCCTCATATACTCCCCACCACTATTGACCTCTCTCATAACAAAAGAAAAATTTAATCAAAACTGACAGAAGAAAAAACCAAACAGCATATACTATATTCTGCATCCATAGTCTTCCATATTTTTACCAAGAGAAAGAATCTGAGATATATGCTCTGTTCTCTGTAATCATCAGTTAATGGAAGAAAGAGGGAGGGCACTACTATTGGACAAGACCAAGAGAAGGTTCATGTAGAAGATGGTTGAGTTGTGAAGGATTCTAGGGATACTTCTATGAGGTGTAAATGAAGTAGGAAAGGATTCAGACATAGGGGATGGCAAGGATCAGGTGCAGAAAGGGAGCAGCCAGCACAGTGTCCAGTTGGTCATAGTCACTTAATAAATGTTGGCTTGTTGGATGGATGGATGCACCATGAAGACCAAACTAGACCTGAGGAATCTTAGTTCCTCAAAGAATATCGGGTTAGAAAGCATGGGCACTGCTAAGCCTAGAACTGAGCAGGGTATCTTCCTTTTGTATTTGCAATGATTTGTGCATGGAATATCATCACTGAAGGCATGTTTTCACCTTTCCTTTATAAATACAGAATCTTGACGTCTGTAGGAAGCTCCAAGGTCATGGAGGACAAACTGTAACTGATTAAGAGTCCCCCTTTATAAGGTCACTGCCAAGTGGTCATCCATCCTCTGCATGAAGGCCTCAGGGAGGGGGGAACCCATCACCTCCTAAGTAACCCACTTTGACACAGTCGCAGTGGTTATGGTATTCCATTGATACCTGAGAAATACCTCTACTGGGCTTATGCCACCAAACAGATCAAATTAAAAGGAAAATGACTCATGTGTACAATATTTAGTAATGGTAAAGAACTGAAAATTAAGGGAGCACCCATCAACTGAGGAATGGCTGAACAAGCTATGGTATATGAATGGGGATGGAACACTATTGTGTTATAAGAAAAGAAGAGAGAGATGGTTTCAGAGAAACCTGGGAAGACATATATGAACTGATGGGCCTAAGTTCTCACACATATGCTCCTAACAGTCAGGCAACAGACAAGTCCTATCAATTCTATAGGGTAGCTAGGTGGCTGAATGGATGGAACACTGGGCTAGGAATCAGGAAGACTTGTCTTCCTGAGTTCAAATCTACCCTCAGATATTTACTAGCTGTGTGATCTTGGGCAAGTCACTTAACCCTGTTTGCCTCAATTTCTTCATCTGTAAAATGTTCCGGAGGAGGAAATGACAAAAACAATACAATATCTTGGCCAAGAAAATGCCAAACAGGGTCATGAAGAGTCAGACATGACTGAGCAATCACTTCTCATCTAAGCCTCCTTCTCTGTACTCGCACAGCCCCCATCTTGATGTAATCCTTCATTTTCTCATGCCTGGACTGTTGTGACAGCCTGCTGGTGGGTCTAGTTGCCTCAAATCTCTCCCCGTTCTTGTCCCTTCTATACTCAGCTGTCAAAATGGTCTCCCTAAAGCACAGGCATGAACATGTCACCCCTCAAAAAAATTCAATAAACTCCAGGGTCTCCCTACCCCTTCCAGGATCAGCTACAAAATCCTATTAGGCTTTAAAAACCTTTTCAGGTCTCCTTTCCAGTCTTATTACACCTTACTTCCTGACTTGTACTCTTGGATCCAGTGACCCTAGCCTCACACAAGACACTCCTGCTCCCATCTGCAGGAATTTTCTCTGACTGTTCCAGGGGGTAACCTGGAATTTTCCCCCCACATTTGTACCTTGTGGTCTCCCTGAACTCCTTCAAGTCTCAGTTAAAATTCACTTTCTTCAAGAAGACTTTTCGGTATCCCCTTAATATCAACATCTTCTCCCAGTTGAATTATCTCCAATATACCATGTACAGGCCATGTTTGTACATAGTTGCATGTACAAATCCCCCTAAAGTGTGAGTTCTTCAAGGGTGGGGGTTATTTTTGCCTTTTTTTTATCCTCTGAGCTTACTTAGGACAATAAGGCAGAGGTTTCATGCGCATTCACACCCAATCAATACGTTCTTTGCCCTGATGTATTTTATCACGGGATGAGAACGCCTCTGACTGAGTTACAGAATGGGTCAGTCAATCAGAGGATAAAGCAAATGCAACAACTTGGATACTCAAACTGAAAAGGTGTGAAGTACTTCACTGTACTGTATTGGGATGAGTTTGAAGAATTGGCCATTAAAAGGTCCAGGGTGTCCCATTGCATGCTGAGCCGTCCCCAGCCATCCTGATGAATATCTGGGCACTGAGCACAGATGGCTCTGGAGCAGAAAGTGAGACTGGTGACTTTGCACAGCCCTCCCTCACTCAAATCAAAATCAACGACAAGTCATGACATCATTTCATGTTAGGACTAGCTGTGTGACCTCGTGATGTCATGATCATGACATCATGGTCCTCTTCGAGGAACAACGATGTATATCAGAGAAGGATATTTGCAGCAGAAGCATGCTGGCCACTGCTTTGAGAGCTGAGGTGAGGGAGGACTTTGAGGATCCCTTGTCCCACCAATCTGAGCATGGCAACGGGGATGGCGGGCAGGGTGCCCAGAGGGAAGACTGTACTCACTCTCCTCCACTCATTGGCAACATCATTGGAGAACCTAGACTGGTAACAAACAAAGCGTCCAGCTGGGAGCTGAGAGAGGACAAATTCAAAAAAACTCTCTGGGTTGGGAGGCAGAGAGAATAACAGCCCAGTCCTCTGGGAAGGTCCTGACCCTTAAAGCTCTATTAAGAGTGTCACTTACCACAGGGGAACTTTAGGAGGATTTTCCAAAGGTAGAGAGGGACTCCTATCCAAACAGAACTAGGAGCTACTTTTTCAGCCCATACATTCCTTAAAATTGAGCCCTCTTTCCCCTGGTCTCCAGGTAATTCTATTGGAGAACACGTCCCAGCCTATGAGGGGCATGGGGGGAGGGGTAAGTTTTATACTAAATGTTTTTGCTATGCCACATTAATAGCTTTGTTCAGTCTTCTCTGACCCTTTGTGACTTTTATGGAGTTTTCTAGGCAAAGATACTAGAGTGGTTTGCATTCCCTTTTCCAGCTTATTTGACAGATGAGGAAACTGAGGCAAACAAGGTTAAGTGATTTGTCCAAAGTCACAGAGCTAGCGAGTGTCTGACACCAGATTTGAACACAGGTTTTCCTGACTCCAAGCTTAGAGCTCTATCCACCTTAATAACTACCCCTGATGAAAATAAACAAAGGTTAAGAGTCTTGGATCTAGAGTTAAGAAAAAACCTGAGTTCAAATTCTGCCTCAGATACTTACTAGATATTGGACTCTGAGTAAATTCAGTCTCAATTTCCTTATCTGCAATTTGGTAATAATAAGAGCACCCAGTTTTCAAGGTTGTTGTGAAGATAAAATGAGATAACATTTAAGCACTATGTAAATGATAGTTATTATTAAAAGCTAATTAACTTTGGCTGGCTAATTGATATGAATTGGATCATCAATGGGGAATACATTGGTAGGGGCTTATCCTGGAAAATTACCTTCAATCTCTCAAAGTTATCCATAGAACCTTGAGAAGAGCAGTAGTCAGGCTTCCTCTAGGGACTTGGCTGCCAAAAAGAAGGGGGATTTGGGAAGGAAGCCCAGAGGGGGTGTTATGTGTAAGGAGACTGGTAGGATAAGAAGGAGCCAGGTTGCCAATAGCTCTCCATCCTTCCCTAGGAATACAGAATACAAAAGGGAAAAGTACAGACTTTAGTCTGGTGAGTAGGAAGGTCCCTGGCAGCTTAGGGATGCTTGACTCAGGTATCTGAGATCAACCAAGAAAGCAGAGTGACCCTGGGCAAGTCTCTTTCCCTTTCTGAATCCCAGCTCTTCCATCAGTAAAATGACGGGTTTGGGATTAAATTAGTTGGTCACTGAGATTCCTTCTAAATATAATTTCTTCAGTGTCTTCCCAACTCTGACATGACACATTCTAAGACTGCTCTTATTCTAACATTCTGTGTTCTAAGGACTCCCCCCAGCTCTGACATTCTCTGTTCTACATTTGAAATCATCCCTCCCCCTCACTCCTTCCCAGCAACATTCTGTGCTCTAACCACCGCTAGCTCATCTCTGACATCCTAGGTCCCTGCCCGTTATGACACCCTGTGTTCTGAGCTTCTGAAACTGAATCTTCCCCAGCCCAGCTTTGACATTCTGTGCTGTAAAGTCACTGCCAGCTCTGACAGTCTGTGATACCATAAGATGCCAAGAGCTCATTGTTTGAGGTTCAGTAGCAGCCAGCCAGGGTTTTCCCAGTTCTGAGACAGAGCTCAGTCCAAGCCTCCCCAGTTGCCTCCCAGGGGCCCCCAGGGCTGCCCACTTGACAGGAGAAAGGAATGGGGGAGAAAGGTAAGCAACGGCCTGACTCAGGAACTGGAAAGTTGGCAAAGAAGCTAGCCCAGTCTGGGCTCACCTACACTTGTCTGCCCTGAGGAAAGCTGGGAAAACTCTGGGGGCTGCTGCTTTTTGATTCTCCAAATTCTAACAGATTTAGAAAAACATTTCTCCTTCAAAGCCAAGGGGAGAGTTTCTGACTGACTGAAAAACAACCACTTACCTTCCCGAAGTGCTAAACCCTTATAAATCGGTGCCTCCAGAGCAGGAGGGCTCACTCAAGTGAATCTTAGATGCTTTTAAATACCATTTTACTCTGAGCATCACAAACTATAGCCACTAGATTTCGCGTGTTGCTGTGCAGAGGTGCCACTGGGCCTGCCAGGGTTGGCCACGGGAAGGTTGGAGTAAGGCCCCAGGGCAAAATTGATTGGCTGAGCATCTGCCCTAACAGGTGGCGCCGAATGAGGAATGGAGAGACAAGGGGGCTCTGCGCCCCCTCTCACTTTACCCTGCCTGATACCTCAATAGGCCCAGGGTCCCCTAGTTCAAGCTCAGAGACCCACTGTAGCCTAAACTGCTCCTCAAGGAGACAAGAGGATGTAGGACAGTGGGGGTAAGAGGAGGTGCGATTTATGTCTCCTACTGCCTCAGCCAAGCTCACAACCTGGCTGCCTTCCTTCCTGGCTCCTACCTCAGGAGCCTACGTCCTATCCCTATTCATGTTTTCCCTTTGGTCATCAGGCTAAGTGAGAGATAGATGGAGTCAGAGAGGTATGAGAAAGGGTGTGGTCAAAATCCTGCTATACTCAGGAGCACTTATTCCACAAACCTACCCGGATCCTGAACCCCAAATCCTTTCACAACTACAATAGACAATCCTAATCAAGAAGGACCAAAAACAAGAAGAGGCAAGTGGAAAAGGAGCTGACCAAAGAGTTAAAAGAGCTGGGTTCAAGTCCTGACCATGACACATCCTAGCTGTGTGATGCTGGGTAAATCACTTTATCTGTCAAGAGACTCTAAGAAGTACCAAGCACCTACTATATACCAAGCATTGTGTTCATCCCTGGAGATTAAAGTATCAAAATGTGCACAAAATAGTTAGGGAAGAGGGAGAGCATTGACAGTGGATGGAGGGATCAGGAAAGGCTGCATGCAGGAGATGGTGTTTGACCTACATTTCCTAGGAAGGGAGGGTGCTGATCTGAACTGGTACGGGAAGTTTCTTTCATTGGAGCTACTACAGTGAGTGAATCACAGGTTCCATGGGTGGGGGAAGGAGAATACATACATGTAATGATGATTATACAATGACGTATACTTCAGTCTGATCACATCCACCCCACTCCAGTGACCCTGAACTCCTGCCATTGTCTAAACCCCATTTTTCTTTTTCCACTGACCCCTCCCTTATTTCCACCTCCATTCACCCACTCTAATCCCATATGCTCTCTGGAATGCCTGCTCCCTAAGTAACAAATTATAATAAATCTTAAACATTTTCCTTTCCTACTTCCATCTTTTTTCATTCCCCTCAAGACCTGAATCCCTCCTGAGGGCACGGCTTCCTTGGTCACCCTTTCCATCACCGATGGCATTTCCATTCATTCCCTGACTCACTGATTGAGGTGTAGGAGTCAGAATATTCTTGGCTTCCCATTGCCACTTTCAGGCTCTCCCTCTATTTCCATCACTCAGTAATCTCTCCTTTGAGGTTCATTCAATTCATATCGATGACTCACCCAATCAAGATTCTGGTAGCTGTTGTCCCATGACCTCCAGGACATGCCCCTTCCTTTCTCAATGAGATCAGTTCATGGCTCAAAGTCTTTCCTCCCCAATTCCTGTGTTCACACTCCTTTGTGATACTCCCTCAACTACCTGAACCTTCCAATTTCTCAATTTATTCATCTCCCATGACCTACTCCTCCACACTCCCACAGCTACACACAGAGATGGCCATACCTTTGATCTTGTCTTCTCACATCCATAATCATGAGCCTTGAAATACCCTTGTCTAATCCTTGTTACCATTCCACCTCTCACTCTGCCTTGCAACTCTAAACTCTGTTTTTCATTACCACAACCTCCAATTCCTCAGCCCCTCATTCCTCTCCCAGGCCATCACCCCTGCACTGACTACACTCTCTTTCCTTCACCCCTCTGACCCCCTGATGAATGAGTTCAATTCTCCACTGTCTTCTTCTCTTGAGGGCTTTGCCCCCTATCACCAATCAGGCCCTGCCAAATGCCAGCCTTGGATTACTCCCACCATGTACTGTCTTAACTCCTACTCAGGTGTTACTGAATGAAGCTTGAGAAAATCATGAAACCATGGCGACTGGATTCAATACAATCTTATGTTACATAATCTCTGCTGAGCTCTAACTATGGCAAGCCAACCTTTCAGACCTCCCCAATCCATTACTATCCCGCTCACCACAGTATCTTTTCTAAACCTTTTCATCCCTCCTCAAAACTCCCACCCCATAGCTCTCCATCCCCCAGTCCTCTCAGCTAAGAAACCTGACTGATATGTTTTTTTACATTTATCTATTTATTTATTTTTAGCTCACAAAAAACATTCAGTCCTGCAAGCTTTTGAATTCAAAATTTTCTCCTCCCCCTTTCCCAAGATGGCATGCAATCTGATATAGGCTCTACATATACATTCACATTAAATATATTTTCACATTAAACATATTTTCACATTAGTCATGTTACATAGAAGAATTATAGCCAATGGAATGAAACACAAGAAGAAACAAAACCAAAAAAGAGAGAGAGCAAATAGTCTGCTTTGATCTGCATTCAGACTCCATATTTCTTTCTGTGGGTGTGGGTGGCATTTTCCACCATGAACCTTTTGGAGTTGCCGAGAAAAGCCAAGTCTTTGATGTTTTACTGGGGAAAAAATGGGCCATTCCCAGAAAGTTCCCTTTTCTCCTCTCATCTCCAGTGCCATCTGTCACCCTTTCCTCCTTTAACTTTGTCTCACAGGAAGAGCTGACCCTTCTCCTAGCCAAGGCAAATCCCCCTATATGCACAAGTGACCATTCCATCCCATCTTCTCCAGAAGATGGTCCCTCAACCATCCCCACTCTGTCACTTATCTTTAATCTCTTTTTGTCTATTAGCCACTTCCTTACAATCTATGAATCTACCTATGTCTCCCCTTTCCTCAAAAAATCTCTTGATCTCTCCATTCTCTCTAGTTCTTTTATCTCTTCTCTCTTTTATGGCTAAACTTCTTGAGAAGGTCATCCACCATAGGTGCCTCATTCCTTTCCTCTCACTCTCATTTTAACTCTTTCCGATCTGTTTTCCAACCTCATCACTCTACTGTAAGTGCTCTCTCCAAAGTTTCCCATGATCTCTTAGCTGTCAAATCCAATGATCTTTTCTCAGTCCTCATCCTTGTTGATCCTTCTCCAACCTTTGACATTGGCAATCAACCTCCTTTCCTTGGGACTCTTTTCCCTCTGGGTTTTCGGATACCCCTCTCTCCTGGTTCTCCTCTGACCTATCTGACCATTCCTCTGTCTCCTTTGCTGAATCTTTATTCACATCCCCATAGTTGCTGTCCCCCATGGCTGAAAGGTTCTCCAACCTCATCTCCACCTCTAGCTTCCCTGTCTTCCTTCTCATCCCACCTTCTACATGAAGTCGTTTCTGATCTGACCTAATGTTAATGCCTTCCCCTGAGATTACCCCCCATTTTTCCTGTACATACATATATTAGTTTTTGCTTAATTGTTTGCATGTTGTCTTCGTCATTAGATGTGAGCTCTTTGAGCAAAGGGTTGGGTTTTTTTTTCCTTTTCTTTGTATCCCCTTTTCTTTGTATTTACCTACAGGCTTCCTTTAAGACTAGGTTCAAATCTGACCTTCTCCAAACACTCTTTCTTGATCCCTTCTCCCTCATGCCCCTAACTGATACCTACCCTCTGAGATGGCTCCCATTGACAATGTATGTATCTTGTATGGACACAATTGTTTCCAGGTTGTTTCCTTCAACATGACATGAACTCCTTGACAGCAGAGACTGTCTTTTGCCTCTCTGTACCACCAGTGCTTAGCACTGTGCCAAGAACATAGTAAAAACTTCATAAGAGATTGTTGACTGACTATAAGTGCTCAGAGATGGTGACCTCAGGTTACTGGGATCAGTTTGCAAAGGGATAGGAGGAGTGCCTAGCTGAGCCTTGCTTTCTATTCCCCAACAGGCAGAAGCTCCTCTACAGCAGGTCTGGATGGGAAAACATCCCCAGAGTCCCATAAAAGGGGAGAGAGACAGAGAAGATGGAAGGCAAGGGAACACTGAACTCCAAGTGACCCAGGAAGCTGGAAGAAGAGGAAAGAAAAGGAGAGGGAGGAAAGACAAAAGCCAAGGCTTACTTCTCTCCACTCACCTCACTTCCTGGCCATCAGAGGATTATGACTCTAGAGCAAGAAGGGCCCCTCAGAAAACCCTTTCATTTCAGAGATAAGGGAACTGAACACCCAGTAAGGTGCTTTCCTGATTTCCCCAGTTATTAACATTCTATCCCTTTTGAAACTACATTTTATTATTGGTATATATTTTATAATTGTACATAGGAGCTAGAGTGGGAAAGGACCTCAGAATTCATCTGGTTCCACCACTCCCCTCATTTTACAGATAAGGAAATTAGGACCAGGAAAGAGAGATGGCTTCACCAAGGTCACACAGGTAGGTCAATGTCCCAGGTGGGATTTGAATCTATATCTTCTAGTGAAAGACCTCACATGCTAACCTAGCCCAACCCTCTTCTGCTGTCATGGCAGATATGCTCTGGGAACTCAGCAGGGGTCAGTCTTTGGGATAACTACAATAACTGAGGGGCTGCATGGGCCCTTAGAAGGAAGGTTACAGGGCTCTTCAAACTCCCTTTATTAACCAATAGGCCAGACTTCCCTCTGGGTGCCTGGGTCTCCAGACCAGATCTGAGCATGCTCCATTTCCTGAATTCCGTTTTATTTTCTATTCCTGGCCTTTTCCCTATTTCCTGAAGTTTCCAATATGGTGTCATGAAGATTCTCTTCAAGTGGTAACTAGGATGGCATGAATGGGACTTTGCCTCAGGGAACCAACATCCAGAGAAGCATTCCTCCTCTCCCTGAAGGGAAGGGCATCCCTGTAGCAACTGCCACCTCTCCTCCTCTGCACCACCCCAGGGACCCTCCTGCAACTGGTTTTTGTCACAGGGAACAATGTTCAGCCCCATATGCCCAGACTCAGGACTCTGGAGACCCTGGTGCTAGCATGAAGGGCCAGGAGTGAATTTCTTCAGCCTTGAACTTAGAAGGGTTGGAAGCCAGGCTCCTTTCTCATTCTCTGGATGCCAAAACCCACAAACCAGAAGTTTTCTCTCTGAATCAAAGCTTAAAGAAAAAATGACGCAAGGTGAGGGCGTTCACATGGGGTTTCTCTCAGCTGAGAAAACAAACTGAATGGAACTGTAACAGCTCTGGAGAATGTTTCATCCCCCTCACCTGGGAGCTTTCGGCAGGAAACATGCGGCCCTTTCTGATTCATTTTCTTTTTTTCTGTCTTGAAGGAGGAAATCATCTAAGAAAAGTTTCTTTCTAGTGCCTTTCCTCCCAGTGAAGGCAGGGGGGGGTGGGGGGTGGGGGAGGCAGTCCTCAGGGAGGCCTGCCAACCTGGCAGTGTTGGCGGAGGAGGAAACAGTCTAGTTACAGAGTCTATCCCCTCCAGTCAAGGCACAACATTAACTAGGGGACCAGAGCTGTCCCCTGGAGCACTAACATTTGGGGGAAACATACTCCATCCTTTCCTGTGCCCCAGAGTCCTCTCTTGAGGTCCTCATGGAGCCACTTCTAGGGTCCTATCATTGAGGTGTCCTTCTCTCAATACAATTTCACTATATAATGGTAAGAACGCTCAATTTAAAGTCACAGGGCTTGAGTCCAAAACCCAGGAATGTCTTCTAGTACCTGTGTGTTGTTGACCAAGTCAAGAGAACCACTCTGAGTCTCTATTTTCTTCTCTATTAAGTGAAAAGGTCCCTTTCAGCTCTGCATCTAAAATCCCATTACTTTGACCACCTGGACTCCATCAAGGTGAGATACCAAGGTCTTCTTGCACTGAGGGAGAGTTTTCTCTTCTGACCTTGATACCATTTCTTCCCCGGAGGAGACCTGATTCGAAGTAATATCCTGAGGTTTCTCCCTACAAGGACCTTCCTGATGGCTCTGTCTAACCATCACAAATCAGTGACCCAAGGTCATAGGAACATAGATGTGTAGAGGAGAGGGACCTTAGGGGTCAGAGTCCAACACTCTCATTTTACAGATCAGGAAAAAGAGAGGTCAAAGAACTTGTCCTGGTCAAGTGATTTGCTCAGGGTCACACATCTGGAATCCATCAGAAGCAGGATTTGCACTTAGATCTTCCTGATTGTGGCCCTCTAGACACTGTGCACCTAGTCTCTCAGTTCATAGGGCCTTATGTCCCCTGGTCCCAATTGATTTTTCTCCAGATACTGGAATTCCTAGCTATGGTTCTGCCTCTGAGCTAAATATCCAGGAATGGGTCAGGAAGAAATAGGAAGAGGATGTACCCCATGTGGCTGTAGCCTCTGTAGGCCCACCCAGAGCAGGAGGGATGGGCTGTCAGTAAGAGCTGGACTGTGTTGAAAGGATTAAGATCATTCTGAAGAGTGAAGTCACATCCTAGGTCTAAGAGCCAGGAGATCAAGCCCCGGAAGAGAGTTTAAGCCTTAAACTCCTTCCTTTAGCTTGGGGGGAGGGCGTATTGGACAGGAGACTGAACCCTAGCTTGACTCATGCCTGGGAAGAGAGGGGCAGCCTTCCTGACCAGGAGGCTGCCAGGAAAGAGTGAGGAAGAATACAATATAAAGTCAAAGGAACCAGGTTCAAATCCCTGCTCTGACATTCCTCACTTCTGTGACCTTTGTCAAGTCCCTGAACTGAGGCTTTCTGGGTCTTAGTTCTATCATACGTGGAATGGGGGGATTGGATCCTACAACCTCTAAGGTCCCTTCCAGCTCTCAATCTGGGATTCTGGGATTTCTTTTCCTCTGGAAGCTCCTTAGTGAGATATAATATTTTTTTTCTGACCAGAATGGATTCTAGACTATACTCTATGTGAGTAATGGTTCTGAACCTGAGGGTTCTGTGAACTTGCCTGTTAAATGCTTTGATAACTGTATTGCATTTGGGTTGGTTTCCTTTATTTTATGCATTTACAAACATGATCTTGAGTTTGCATCCACAGATTTAGCCAGCAGTCAAAGGGATCCAGGAGGAAAACTAGTTTAAGAATTCCTAGACAAGAGAGTATCAGGATATTTGATATAATGAGTATCCATTAGGCAAGAAAATCAGAATATCTAAGAAAAAGCCATGGTTTATGGGAACTGAGGGATCTATGGGGAAAGAGCAGCCACAACCCTTCTAACCTTGGAGTATTTCAAGAGGAGAGTCAGACAGTCACAGTTATGGAGTAAAGGAAGATAAAAACAAAGTCAGGGAAAAACTAATAACAGAATTCATCTGGAAGAACAAAAGGTCAAGAATAGATTGATCAAGGGACTGATCACAACAAATGTGAAGGAAGGTAGTTTCAAACTGTAGTACAAAGCAATAATCACCAAAACAAGATGGTACTAAGAAATAAAATGGTGGACCACTGGAATAATACACAGTAATAATACACAATACACAGTAGTCAACGATCACAAGATCCAAGTTTTTAAGACAAGAACTCACCATTTGACAAAAACTGTTGGTACAACCAGAAAGTAACTTGGCAGAAACTAAGTATAGACCAACATCTCATACCATGTACCAAGGTAAGCTCAAAATGGGTACATGATTTAGACATAAAGGGTGATCCCACAAGCAAATTAGGGGAGCATGGAAAAGCTTATCTCTCATATCAATGGATCAAGGAAGAATTTATGACCAAACAAGACATAGAGATGATTACGGGATGTGAAATGGATAATTTTGATTACATTAAATTTAAAAGGTTTTGTCAAACAAAACCAATGCTGCTAAAAGTAGAAGGAAAGCAAAAAACTGGGGGTAGGAGGGGTTTGCAGAAGGTTTCGTTTCTCAAATATATAGAAAACTGAGTTAAATTTATAAGAATATGACCCATTCCCTAATTGATAAATAGTCAAAGTATATGAACAGACACTTTTCAGATGAAGAAATTAAATCTATAATCATAGAAATAATGCTCTAAATCACTATTGACTAGAGCTATGCAAATAAAACATTTCTGAGGTACCACCTTACACCTATCAGATTGGCTAATACAACAGAAAAGGAAAATTACAAATGTTGGAGAGGATATGGGAAAATTGGAACACTAATGCACTATTGATGGCATTGTGAAATAATGCAACTATTCTCAAGAGTAATTTGGAACTATTCCCAAAGGGCTATATAACTATGCACACCCTTTGATCCAGCAATAGCATTGCTAGGTCTGCATACCAAAAAGGTTTTTTTTAATGGAAAAGGATATATATATATACAAAAGTATTTATAACAGCTCTCTTTGTGGTGGCAAAGAATTGGAAATTGAGGGGGATATCCATCAACTGGGGAATTACTGAACAAGTTGTGGTATATGCTTGATGATATACTTTTGTGTTCTAAGAAATGACAAGCCAGAGGATTTCAGAAAAACCTGGAAAGACTTACATGAACTGATGCAAAGCAAGGAAGACATTGTACACTCATAACAGTGTTATATGATGACCAATTGCAAATAACTTATGATGAAAAAATGCTATCCATCTCCAGGGAAAGAACTGATAGAGTCTGAACAAAAATTGAAGACCACTGTTTTTTCAGGGGAGGGCGTCTGTTTTCTTTCACAACATGACTAATGTGGAAATGGGTTTTGCATAACTGTATATGTATAACATATTAAATTGCTTGCCATCTTAGGAAAGGGGAGGGGTACAAAAGAGAGAGAGAACTTAGAACTCAAATTTTTTTTTAAATGAATGTTAAATAATGTAGAAATATGTTTAATATGAGTGTACATGTAAAGCCTATATCAGATTTCTTGCTGTCTTGAGGAGGGAGGGAGAAAGAAAAAATTTGGAACTCAAAATCTTGTAAAAGCGAATGTTGAAAACTATCTTTACATGTAATTGGAAAAAATAAAATACAACGAATTTTCAAAATTGCTTGGACATGTAATTGGAAAAAATAAAATACTATGAATGTTCAAAACTGCTTTGACATGTAATTGGAAAAATATTTTAAAAAATGAGTCAAGGACAGTCTAGGAAAGATCACCATAGCCTTCCTAGGTCTGCCCTGCCTGGTTTCCTTCTACTCCAAACTAACTATCACTAATAAAAGGTACTATTGAATCCCAGCTGATCTCTAATGGCTGGATCTGGGGCTGGGTTACATTGAGAGAAGGGATTCTCCATGGGGTCTGGGGAGCTTGGGGAAATTCCAGAAAACCTAAACAGCCCAGATGAGGGCCCTCCCCAGCCCAACCCCCCAGGGAGCTATGAGGCTCAAGCCCTGGAGAGGGCACAATGTTCTCCCTGCTGGGAGCAGGGCCAGGACTCAGCTGGCAAAGCCAGCTCCTGGCTTCATTCAAGGATTAATTCTTTACAAGGCCCTTCTTTGTGTTGGAGTGATTCTCATTAAACGCACAGGAGGCTGACATGTGAAGCCAGCCTTGCTCATCAGAGAGGTCCCCAGCACCAAACAAAATAAGGCTTTGGGGGCAAAGAAGTCCCTTAATGAAGGAAAATGTGTACAGCAGCCCTGAGAACCTGGGGTTCCTTCCGGATGCTACAGACTTGCAGAGCTAAGCAAGCAGGACAGCTGGAACTCAGGGGAGTCAATTCAGTAAAGATTGATCAAGTGCCTACTAAATGCAAAGCACTTTCCCCCTCTGATCTGTGATTTTGTTGGTACAGGAAACAAGTATTTGTTAAGCACCTACTATGTGCCAGGCTTGGGGAACTCCTGGTATGGATTCTCCCTCCATGGATACAGGTTGGCAATCTATATATCATTAGGGTTGTGAGAGTTGCCTGGGGGCAAACAGATTTTAAGTGAAGCATCTGGGAGATCTTGCCTGATCCCTCTTTGCTTTTCCTCTGTGTATTATTTCCTCTTTGTCCTTTGTTTATATACAGTTTGTTTGCACTCTCCTGGTGTAGTCTCTCCCATTAGATTTTAAATTCCCTTCAGGCAGGGATTGTCTTTTACCATTTTTTGTATCCTTAGCACTTAGCTTCTGCCTGCACATAGTAAACTCCAATGCTTATTGACTGACCTTACAATCAGCTAATAGGATACAACAAGCAAACAGATAAATAAATAAGGGATTTTCAATAATGCAAGTTACTAGGAACTATGTATTTATAATAATGCAAGAAACAGGGACTAAGAAGACCAGGAAAGACATCCTAGCGGAGGTGGCGAACACTTACTCACCTTGAGACCTTGAACAAATCAATAAGTCTCTGCACCTCAGTTTTTCTAATCTGTAAAATGAGAGTTGGACTTGATGACCTCTCCTACCAATTCTAAATCTGGGATCTTATGATCCTTCTGAACCTTGTAGGTGAAAGCAATGGGTAGCTGGGTGGCGAACACTGAGTCTGGAGTCAGGAAGACCTGAGTTCAAATCCAGTCTCAAACATTTACGAGCTGTGTAACCTTAACCCTGTTTGCCTCAATTTCCTCATATGTAAAATCAGTTGGAAAAGGAAATAGCAAACTACTCCCATATCTTTGCGAAGAAAACTCCAAACAGAGTTATAAAGAATTGGACGGGAATGAAACAATATAGGAGGGAGGAAGTGAGAGGCAGGCAACTTGAAGTCAAGGTCTTTTCTTTCATTCCCCACAAGGCAACCTTGAACAAGTCCTGGATTGTTGTCCCAGCTCTGTTCCTCACTATGTGGGACTGAGGAAGTCACCTGACCTCCCCTCCTTAGCCTAGTCCTGGGATATGATTAGAGCACAGCTCCCCAGCATTCCTCTGCCCTGCTCCAGGGACCCTTCAGGATACCTTCAGAACCCACCTAGTACCAGGACCATCGTTGAATTAACATCACCTAAAGAGCTATAAGTAGAGCTCCAAAGCAGAAGCAAAGACTGAAGCCCCTTGGTTTTCAGATCAAATCCCCGGAAAAGACTGGCTCTCTGTCCTGGTCAGGGGAGAAATTACTTACCCCTTCCCATACCTCTGCTCTCCACCTTAACCAAGACAAGCCTGAAAACAGTCAATTCTGGGTTCTCCTTGTTCTCCTCTCTTTAGGCTGCTTTAGAGGCAGCTGATGGTACAGAAGATAGGACCCAGGGTCAGGAAAACTTGAGTTCAAATCCAATTCAAGCTCATAGCTGTGAGACTCTGGACAAGTCTCTATTTGCCTCAGTTTCCTCAACTCTAAAATGGGGAAAATAATAATACCTTCATCCCAGGGTTGTCATGAGGATCAATTGAGACAATGTTTGTAAGAACCATTTAATACAGTGCCTCACACATATTAGGTGTTCTATAAATACTTTCTTTTCCTAATTTTTTTTGAAAGAAAGTTTGAAATGACTTTTGTTGGGCATGAGATAAAGACTCTCTTAGAGAGGAATAAAAAGGATTACTTTAATGAGAGTTGAGTTGAAGATGGATAACATAGATTTATAATCCATAGTTGGAAACTTCCTCCCCTAGAGCAATCAATGAGAGGGAGGGGAGGAGGCAGGAAATGATTATAATCCAGGGCTGGCATTTGGCTCTGAATGAGCTGCTACCAGACCAGGTGGAGGGGTTTGACAGCAGAGGACATCATGGAGTTGATTTGGTTAACTGCAGGGTCAGACTTCCCAGAGTCAATGGTTAAATTTTCAGTCAGCCTTTACACCTCAGAAATCTGCAAGGCTCTAAATCTGGCCTTGATTAATTGCTTCCTTTATTGTCTAGATTTAAGAAATTGATGGAGGAAATGTGGATAGGGCAGATTCAAGTTAAAAGTGTCTCCTGCTTTTCAAAGAGCAGCGAATTGTTAAACATGTACCACAGAAACCAGCTCACCCCTGTAGGAAAGGGAAGGCAAGGGTAATGACCTGAGAAATTACTAAGGAGTGAGGAAAGTGGAATTCCCAATAAGGGTAAAGAATAGATTTAGGAGGCCTGCGGTTTAGGGAGAGATAGAACAAGAAATTATTAGCAGCTAGTGGTTACATGACCCCCAATTTCTCTACAGAAGCAGAGGGGATAAGGGCACCATTATTCCCATTTTACAGACACAAAAACTAAGACTGACATTAAGTAACTTGCCCATAGTCGGAGGCAGGATTTGAATTCAGATTCTCCATGCTTTACTCTTTCCGCCACTGTGCCATTCAATGTGTTATAATGCAAAGATCATTGATCTTGGAGTTAAAGGGCCTGAGAGCTTGAGTCCTAGCTCAGACACTTTAGTCTATCACAAGCATTTATTAAGCACCTACTTTATTCCAGGCACTGGACTACCAGTTGGATATAAAAAGAAAGAAATAATAACTTTAAATATTTTTATATTTCTATATTATTATCTAAATATTTCTATAGAGTAGTAAAGTTTACAAAGCACTTTACAAATATTACTTCATTTTTTCCTGCAATAAACCTGAGTGCTAGGTGCTATTATTATCCCTAGATAAGGAAACTGAGAAAAAGGTCAAGGGAAAGTCAAAATAAGGAAACTGAGGAACAGGTCAAGTGAAAAAAGTCTCTGCTCTCAAGAAGCTCAGTCTGATGATGGAGACAAAATGTTAGTTAATACTTATAGCCTTAGTGACCCTGGAGAAGTCATCTTAGCTCTTTGTGACTCAGTGTCTCCATTTGTAAAATGGAGACAATTCTACCTCACAGAGTAGAGGAGAGGTAAATTCTTTGTAAACCTTGTAGTCGCACGGAGATGGGGAAACCATTGCTGCTCTTTAGGTTTCACTCCCCCCTTCCTAAGCTTCATTAGGGTGAGAAATCCTGGGCTCAGCTCTTACCATAACAACCCCCAAAGGAAGGTACCCATCCTCATGGAAGTCACATGCTAACCCCAGAAGAAAAGAATGGTTTGTGGCACCAGAATTGTGAAGCTCTCCTCCTATACCCCCAAGACTGTCACCCATCACCAACATCAAAGTTCCCTGCTAGGTCCCATCCTTCAGAACCTACTCATTGACTAAAGAGCTCCATCCCAATCCCTAAGCCCCAAGGAACTCAGCCCCAAGAATGCCAGGATGGGGGTTGGTACTCCAGTTGCCTATTTTTACTCTATAGAAAGGGAGTAAAAGAAATGAAAGACAGGAAAGGAAACTAGTGTGGGGTGAACAGGAAGTGGTCCCAGGGCTCTTATATTGGGGGTGTGCACATTTCTTTTACACAACCACCTCTGGCCCCCAGGGTCTCACCTATACGGTAACCATCTCCCCCCATTGAGGTGGCAGCTGGATTCTGTTCCCAGCTGACATCTGACGATCCTCCTCATCACGGATGCCCCCCTGCTGTACCCAACAGAGCCTCCCCCTTCACTCAGCTGACTTAGCCCCAGGCTCAAGAATTCCTGCTTACATCTCTAGGGTAGGGGAATGAGTGAGGGGTTCCAAGCCCTGCTCTTCTATTTCTGCTTAACCCGGCAGCCACAATGACTGGAACTAAGGCTGGATTTAACCAGTTCCTGCTTCAATTAGTTATTTGAACTAGATGAGGGCCAGGCAGCTTGATCTCCCCTTGGAACAGGATTGCTGTGTTTGGCAAAGGAAAAAAAAAGGCCTCTAGCCTGAAGACGTTATCTGGTCCCAGGTCATACATCACAGGAGATAACATCGTTTTCATGTCAAGAGGGATGATCCGGGTCTTCCCATTTTTTATCAGAGATTAGCCTGGGAAGAAAGCCCAATCTAGCCTTGGCAGGCGGCCAGGGCTCCTGCTTAGGGGTGGGGGTGGGGAACCAGTCCGAATCAGTCATGTGGCCCAGGTTGGGCTATCCCCACACCCACCAGGGACACTGTTGGTTTGGGTGGGAGAATGGGGAGGCCAGGGGACCAAGGCATTAAAGCACCAACTGAAGGAAAGAATTTAAGAGATGCCGTCTGCCTTCCCCCTGCCACCCCCCATGGCCTCTTGGCCCTGGGTTCAAATTCTGAAACTTTGCTAAACTACCACTTCTCCATACCTCAGCTTTCTCATCTGTCAAAGAAATAGAATTAACTGATCATTAAGATTCCTTCCAGATTTGATTTTCTTCTCCACCAACAAATTTCATTTTTACTGCATTTTAAAGAAAGTTGACTAGTGGGAAGATTCATGGGGTCACCAAAGTATGAGAATGAAAGAAGCTAAACGGGGAAACCAGGATGGCCTACTATGTGCCAGGCACCATGCTAAGCGCTAGGAGTACAAAAGAGGCAAAAGATAGTCCCTACCTCCAGAAGCTTACAAGGAGCCCTGGCCTTAGAAGCCCTGGACCTGCGTTCAAGTCCTGCCTCTACCACTTACTGTCTGTTTGACCTTGAGTGAGTTGCTGAGCCTGAGTTTCCTGTGGCCTTCAGATTGATCAAGCCTGGAGAAGAGTTGAGGAAAATGACCTCTTTCCCCTCTTTGCAGGGGTGGGAAGTATGGGTGTAAAATATTGTATATACATACAGACGCTGTTGAGGTTGTTGCTGAATTGATTTCTCTCTCTTTGTCTTTCTCCCTCTCTTTCTCTCTGTGTCTCTCTCTCTTTCTGCTATCTCTCTGTATCTCCCTCTCTTTCTCTCTGTGTCTCTCTCTCTTTCTGCTATCTCTCTGTATCTCTCTCTCTTTCTGCTATCTCTCTGTATCTCCCTCTCTTTCTCTCTGTGTCTCTCTCTCTTTCTGCTGTCTCTCTGTATCTCTCTCTTTCCGCTATCTCTCTGTGTCTCTGTGTCTCTCCCCCCCCCGAGTCTCTATGTGTGTCTCAGCGCTCTCTTTTGCTCTCTCTGTCTCTCCCTCTCCCTCTCCTCCTCCTCCCTCTCTGTGTGTCTCTGTCTGTGTGTGTCTCAGCTCGCTCTCTCTACTGTCTCTCTGTCTCTGTCTCTCCTTCTCCCTCTCTTTCTCTCTCCCCCTCCCCTCTCTCTCCTTCTCTCTCTCTCCCCAGTGGGTGGGGAAGGCTGAAGAGAGGGAGAGAATATGGAACTCAACATTTTTTATGAGAATATTTAAAATAATTTTTAAAAGAAATGAAGGTGATAGAAGAATAAAGTAAATTTTTAAGCAACTCAGAGGGTTTTCATCTCCAGCCTACTCTGAGATCCATCATTCAAAGCAAGGGTCAACAGCCAAGGCCCATGAGGGGTCCCCGGGGAGAGAAGAAGCAGAGGACTCCAAGCCTACCTGAGGGCAAGGAGGGAGACCTGGAAGGAGATCGAGACACCCACAGGTGTGGTGGAACAGGCCCGGAAGCTGAGAAAGGCCTTGAGTAAAGGATACAGAAAGAGCAGGTGGTAATGTGCCTGAATCAGGGCCTGCCTTAACCAGCCAGCAAAGGCTCCCCCATCACCACACGCACACGCTTACACTCACACACACAGACTCACACACACAATCACATATTCACACTGTACACACTCACACACAGACTCACACACACAATCACATACTCATTCACGCACACACTGTGCACACTCACACGCAGAATCACACACACCCATTCACACATACTGTACACACACAGAATCACATACACACACATATAAACTGCTCTCTGAAGGGTCCATTTTCCCCCAGTCTTTTATGAAAGGCTTTAAAGTCATCAGTGACTAAGAATGAATCAGGAAAATTCCCTCGCCTCCACCCCCACAAAAAGAGCTTCTTTAGGGGAGCTGTATTCAAAAGAGAGGCTGGGATGCAAGCAGGCTCTGGCTTTCAAAGTATCTTCTGTTTCCTGACCCTGTGGTTTATTTATCAAGGCTAGTGCTGGGAGCTGGGCCTGCCAAGTGGACTGGGTTCTACTGCTCTGGAGGATTTTACGCACAACTCAGAATCACCCCTCCACATACCCGCATACCCGTCCTTCCTTTCCCACCCTTCCCCCTCCAGCTTCCCTTTGGGGCTTCTTCCATTAGAATATAAGCTCTTTAAGAGCAGAGACTATCTGGTTTATTTTATTTGGATCCCCAGTCCAGCCCTTACCTTGATGCCTGACTTAGTAAGTACTTAGTGAATGCTTTCTCCATTTGCCAATCTATCCATCTATTTACCTATCTACCTAACTACCTAGCTAGTTATCTACATGCCTATTTATCCACCTATCCATCTATCAAACTATCTACCTATCATCTATCCATCTATCTATCCACCTGTCTACCTAGCTATTATCTACATACCTACCTATCTCTCCATCCATCCATCTACCTAGCCATCTATTTACCTACTTAGCATCTATCTATCTATCTACATATATATTTATTCATCTATCTATCCACCTGTTTACCTAGTTTTTGATCTATATACCTATCTATTCCTCCACCTGGTGGGGTTCAGACTCTGGGAACTTCTTTGAATTCTCCTTGAATTTCCTCACTTAACCTGGCTTTTCATACTCAAATTGAATTCTCCTTTGATTTCTTCACTTAACCTGGCCTTTCATACTCAGATCTATGGTCGTCATCTGTTACCTCTTGATTGCCCCACCTGTTTCCCACCCAAACCTTCCCTTGCCTGATATCTCCTGATTGCCTCCAGCTGTTTCCAACCTTGACCATTCCTTCCTAGGACTTCTCCTGTAGACCCTCCCTAAACCCCTCCTCCCATCACTCTCAACTACTCACCCCCAGATCCCTCCTATAGTCTTCTCTGTATTTAAGTTCCATCTCCGCCTCTATGAAGGCTCTCAGATTCAATCCAGCTCAGACTCTGTCTAGCTGGTATTCTATCTGGTCCGCTTGTGAATACAAGCGTTACAAATGCTTAGGCTCCCTAAGAGCCAACCCAAGATGGCAAATCCTTAATAAACTTTGTTTCCTTTGGCTTTAAGAAGGCTTGAGTCGAATTCATTTGAGCAGGAGCCGGACTGTCAGTATTTCGGGGTCCCCAGCACCCTAAACCTCGTCACATCCATCTACCTATCTGCCTAGCCATGTATCCATCTATCCACCTACCTGTCTACCTCTGCACCTGTCTTTCTTTCTCTGCTCCACTGAGTGTGTGACCTTGGGTGAGTGGCTTAATTTCTCCAAGTTATGAACTCCTTGAGGGCTAGGACTGGTTTTTGCCTTTCTATCCCCAGCATCAAGCCCAGTGCCTGATACATAGTAGGGGCTTTGTAAATGCTTGTTGACTTGCTGGCCTTATCACATGCTGTGCTGGGTTCTAGGAATTAAAAGACCAAAAAAGAAAAAAAAAATGCAATGGTCCTGGCCTTCTACTTGCTTATCTTAACCCAAGCACATCAAAATAGCTGTATCAGATTGAAGTGAACTTAAGAGCCAATTCCTTTGTATAAAAACCAACCCAAGGAATGTAAGCAGTTGGATCATTTGGACAGGGGCTCGTTTCCCTTTGCTTAGCAAATCCTACCTTCCTAGAACAAATTAACATTAAGATTGTGAGAAAGACTGAAGGGAGAATATTTCAGCCACTCCAGAATATACTTTTCCTTGAGTACTTCTGAAGCATCATTTGCATGCAAGCAATTGAGATTCGGGTCACAAGGCCCTCTTATCTATTCATTAGAGTGGGTCCCCTAAGGAGTTCCCCAAACCCAAGCTTGAAGGAATGAACTTTGCTAACCCAGTATGAGTTAGTGTACTTTCAAAGCCAACCCGACTCACTTCTTTTAAAGGAGAGTTCCTTAAACCCAAGAGAGGATCCAGAGGACATTTGCTTTTCATTTTCTCTGTCTCCCCAGTGCCCAGCACAGTGCCTTAGCCATAGTAGAGCCTTCGTAAATACTTATTGGAATAGAAGTGGAAAAGATAACAATAAAACAAAGCTGAACAGAACTGAATATTCCAAAATTATAGGGATCAAGCTCTTCAGAAAAGAAATGGGATGGGGCTGGGGGTGTAAAGCATCTCCTTCCCTTCTTTGCAGAGATGGAAATCATACATGCATGGACCGCTATTTACATCAGCAGGTTCAGCTGAACTACTTATTTTTCCCTTCTATTTATTTGTTGGTTATAAAGGATAGGGAGGGGGTATCTTGGGAAATGAAGGTGGTCTGAAGGCAAGGGATATCAATAAAAATTTAAATTTAAAAACACTTGGAATGGATGCAGTTGGCTCAGAGACAGCAGGTCGGAAACCCAAGGAATCCTCAGAGACTTTCCCTTTGCGGAGATGAAGTTGGAAGGACTTGGGTGGAAGCAATTTGCATATTCAGAAGTATGTCACAGGGAGAGGAGGGGTTTGTCTGTGGAAACTCTCTCTAGTTGGGTACTTGCCACAGACAAGGAGAAGGGGAAAGAAAAAAGTATTAATTAGGTGTCTTCTTGGAGCCAGGCACATAGTTAATTCGATTTTAATAAGCACTTTACAAATATCATCTCACGTGATCCTCATACAACCCTGAGAGGTTGTATTGTATTATCCCTGGTTTACAGTTGTGGAAACTGAGTCAAACAGAGGTTAAATTACTCATCCAGGGTCACAAAGGAAGGGTCAGAAGCTGAATTTGAACGTAGATCTTCCTGATTCCAGGCCCAGATCTTTATCTACTCTACCGCCTAACTGCCCTGGACTGGAGGGTCATTCCTATGTTGGAGTGGTCTGGGTAGGAATGTGGTAGAGATGAGGTGACATCTGGAGTGAGGTAGTACTTATCATAGGACCACAGATGATTAGAAACTCAAGGAACCTTAGAGGTGACCTAGTCCAACCCCCTGACCCCATTTTATAGATGAGGAAACCTAATCTATAAAAGCCCAGAAATCAAGATCACCCAGATACAAGGGAAGGGGAAGGGAAAGGGAAAGGGGAAGGGGAAGGGGGAGGGGAGGGGAGGGGAGGAGAGGGGAGGGGAGGGGAGGGGAGGGGAGGGGAAGGGAAGGGAAGGGAAGGGAAGGGAAGGGAAGGGAAGGGAAGGGAAGGGAAGGGAAGGGAAGGGAAGAAGGGATGAGAAGGGAAGGGGAGAAAAAGAGAGGGAGGGAGGAGCATCTATTAAGCACCTGCTATATGCTAGCACAAAGACAGCACAACGTAAACACTTGATGCACAAATTCGGAATATCCACCCCAAATATTCACATGGATTGTTTGTGCCCAACCTGTGGTAGAGTATTCCCAGCCCTTATTAGTCTCATCAGCCATAGCTGGACAAGCTGAAATTTCCCTTTATGATGGTGATGTCATTTTGGTCCTCTTTGAAGACGAAGGTCAACAAGTAACTATATGCCAGGCACTATACTACAAATTTTATTTACAAATATCTTTCTAATTATCTCATTTGATCCTTACAGCAAACATGGAAGGTGGGTGTTATTATTATCCCCATTTTTACAAATAAGAAAACTGAGACAGAGAAGTTAAGTGACTTAACCAGGGTCACACAGTAAGTAAATGTCTGAGGCAGGTTTTGAACTCAGATCTCCCTGACTCCAGGTCAAGCCCTCCATGCACTGGGGCAGGCACCTAGTTGTCTCAGGAACATGGCACACACAGGATTCAATAAGCCTGGTTATAGGTAGTCCCTAAACCAGTGTCACAGTGCAGGCAGGACATGGTACAATCTAAGGCCCTGAGAATTTGTCGGAGGCAATGAGGTTAGAATCAGGGAACAAGAAAAGATGATGAGCAGCAGGGCTTCCAAGTCTCTGGGAGCCCCAGCTGAGTCCAGGGCACACAAAATGCTGCCTTTGTAGATAACTTGCTAAAAACTAGTATTTCCAGCAATAGAGGTGCCAGTCATTGACAGGGTTATCAAAAATCCACACAATTCCTTGGGCACCTCTCATACCTTGCCCACCCTGTGGGGGCATTCCCATCCTTTCCAGGTCTCTCTTTTTGCCAGCACCTTTTGGTGTCTGAGTTCTGGTATCCAAGAGGAAGGTTTCATAGATTAAAATGTTGACTCCTCTCTGGGACTATTCCTTCACCTTGGTTTTTATCCCCCTGAGAATCTCCTTCAATCTTTGGGCAGCACTGACAACAGTGGGGGTTTGGGGGGGGAGGCCAAGGTTGTCTCACCACCTTCCCCAAACCAAGAGCAAGGCCCCAGGCTGCACCTCCTCCTTCCCATTCTTCTCCCCCTTTCAAGGTGAAATCTCCTAGAACTCTTGAGAGACGACCTGGGGGAGGGGAGAGAGAAGAGGACAGGGCTCTTGGCATACCCATTTATCCCTTGGTTCTCAATCCTCCCCGAGTCTCCGGAAGACCAGCTGGGCATGGTTTCCCTCCCTTAGAACCTCGAGAGGCTATTTGTTCGCTCCTCACTCCAAGCTACCCGTCTGATTACAAATTGGAAGTTTATATTTAAGATCCTCTGACCCGGAGCCCCTGAGATTGAAGGCTGTATATCCAAAGCATAAACCCGTCAGTCTCATGTCATAAATTTGAACCAGGGCCAATTTTGCAAATGTCACATATTTTACAAATACGCTCGATACAGTTTATCAAGATATATGACAGTTTTATGGAAAATAACTGTGTCTTCAGCTTGGCAGGTGCAAGGACATTTTAACTGACAATGCAGCTGTCTGGCTACTTGGAAAGGAAGGGGTGGGAGGTAAGGGGTTCCAGCCAGCTCTGCCTGAACCAAGGCTCTTGTGGATGGGCCCCTCCTCCCCAGCCACAGGAAAACCCCCAATGGCCACGCCAAACCAAGCCTGGGGCTAGGCTGAGCCATGCTGAACCTGGCAGGATTTGGATCTCCAGGGGTCGAGCTCAGAGACAGGCAGATGCATGTTCTCAATGAGTCTATTTTGCTAGCTTGGCAGCCGGTGATGGAAATCTGCTTCGTGCCAGGAATTCAGATTCAGTCACCTGAGAAGTTCACAGTGGGCTTCCCCAGCCAAACTCCAATATGGACCTCAGTTACCCCCATCTTCTGTCTTCTCCCTCCAACGCTTTGGAAGACATACCCCCGAAGTTGGCATTCATGATAATGATAACTGACTTTTTAATAATGCTTAGGAAAAATTTGTTGTTGGTGTTCAGTCTCTTTACTTGTGACCCCATTTGGGGTTTTCTTGGCAAAGATCCTGGAATGGTTTGCCAGTTCCTTTTTCCAGCTCATTTTATAGATGAAGAAATTGAGGCAAATATGGTTAAGTGACTTGCCCAGGGTCACACAACTAGCAAGTGTCTGAGAAGGGAAGGAAGGAAGGATGGAAGGACAGACGGAAGCATTTACTATGTATCTACTATGTACCAGTCACTATGCTAATCACTTTGCAAATATTATCACATCTTGCCCTCATAACAACCCTAAGAGGCAGGTGCAATTATGCTCCCCATTTTACAGTTGAGGAAACTGAGGCAGACAGTTGAAGTGACTTGTCCAGCATCACACGTCTAGTGTCTGAGGCTGGATTTGAACTCAGAACTTTCTGACTCCAAGCCCAGCCCTGTATTCACTATACATTCTCAGCTTCCTCAAAGAATAATCCAGCACACCATAGAGTGGGGCCTGGTACAGGGGAAAACCAGTAATTGTGGAATCTGAGGATGTGTGTTCAAATCTCAACCCTTCACTATTTATTAATACTAATAACTAGTACGTATCTAACACTTAATATATGTCATCTTATGTGATCCTTATCCCAACCTTATAAGCTGTTGTTATCCCCTTTTTGCAGATGAGGAAATTGAGACAGAGCCAGAGTCACACAGCTAATGAGTGTCTAAGGCAGGATTTGACCTTGGTTCTTCCTTATGCCAAGTCTAGCCCTCTGTTCACTAAACCCTCTTACTGTTTACCTACTTACTACAGTAACCTTTCAAAAGTTATTTAACCTCCCTGGGCCTCATCATCCTTGTCTGGAAAGTTTGGGAGTCAGACTAGATGCCGTTTGATGCCATCATCCTATTATCCTATGACCTCTGAGGTCCCCTTCAATTCTAAATCTCTGACCCTTTCAAATGTATGAAGCTTGCATAGGGAGAGACAGACCCCTCTTGGCCTGACACTAAATAGGCCTTCAACATTTCCCCTGGGGACCTTCCTGAGCACATCTAATCAGTCATATTAGTGGGAAAAGCCCAATATCGAAATGAACATCTTTGAGTAGATGTAAATAAAAGGGGGCAGAGAGGAAGGGTCTAAGCTAGTGGCTGAAAGAATTTAATGCAAGTGAAAACACCAGAGTCAGATGAAAATGTTGGAATGGACTGTGGGATGGCTGCCTTGAACATTCTACTCAGGTGTGCTTGCTCTAAGGAGCCAGGAAACTGCAGAAGATTAAAGTCAGGGCTGGGGGATAAAGGAGAGCCCAAGAGCCCTTTTTTTTTTCGGATCTTTGTCTTCCCTGGCTTAGTACGGTGTGGGGCACATAACTAGTACTTAATAAGCATTTACTGACAGACTGACACACGCAATTATAGACTAATACATAGATTCTGGAGTTTAGCCTTAGTGGAGCTCTGATCCAAGGCAGTATAGTACAGTGGAAACAGCCTGAACCTTAGAGTCAAAAGACCTGAGTTCAAATCTTGACTCTGCCACTCCCTTCCCTACGAGACTTTGGGTAAATCACTTAATCTCTCCGAGCACCTAGATTTCCTTATCTGTATATTAGAAGGGGTTGAACTAGCTGAGTCTCTGATTGAAGAGATCAGCTTTGCAAGACTTGACATCAACACCTTGCAGCCCTCCAGCCCTATGGGGCATCACTCCACATCTGCTGTGTATACACCCTGAGTTTGCTTCTGAAAAAGAAAGCCTGTCGCAGCTGAGAAGATGGATAGAACTTATTAAATTTCCTTTGGGCTTACTGTTAGCTTTTATTGAAGCCTTTGGCCCAGGTCCATCTGACATGTGATTGGCATACTTAGGTCTGTGTATGTATCTATACATACACCACGGTCTAGACTTGGAATAGAATCTGTGTAACAAACTCCCAGTGTGGAAAATTCTTCCACTAATATAGATCGTCCCCTGCCAGAGTCACTAAGAGTTTAAAGGACTCACCCTTAAAGCAGATGTTAGGGACAAGACTGTGGGCATACATTTATGTGTACATGTGTGTATATGCATGTGCATTTTATATGTATGTTGTAGCTGAAATGTGACTGCCCACGAGACTCAGGAACATTGGTGCTTTATGCATCTGTGTGAATATATTTCCAGGTCTTTGATGGGAGCCTGGTGGTTTGGGGACTGTAGGAATGGGAAAGGAAGTAGAGATGGCACAAGAAATACAGGAGGGTCTAAGAGCTCTCTGTCCGCAGTTCCCTAAGGTTCCCCAAGGCCTCCTTCTCAGAACTCCAGATTCTGGAGATAAAATAGTCAATCACTTACCCAACAATTAAGTGTTCTGGTCAATGAAGATACAATAAACAGTTTCTACCCTCAGAGAGATTATGTTCTATTGAAGGAAAATCACAACATGCACTGACTTCAAAATAGAGACAAAGTAATTTGTTAGGGAGGGATAGGAAAACAAGAACCGGGGTAATTATGGAGGCTTTCTATAGGAGCTGTCATTGGATCTGTGTGTGAGCCTTGAAGGAAGCTAAGGATTTCAAGAGAGGGAGGTGAAGTAAGAATGCATTCTAGCCTATGCATGGAGACTGGAGATGGAAAGTTATACATGGAAAACAACAAGATCAGTTTCACCGGCACTCTGAGTTTGTGATATAGTCCAATGAACAATAAACCAGGAAAGGCTTTAGGTGCTAAGCAGAGTTGTTCGTATTTGATCCTAGGAAGAATAGGGAACTTCGGGCTTCTGCTTTAGGAATATAAACCCTGAAGTCATTGAGGGGTGAAATGGAAAAGGTAGGGACTTTGAGTCAAGAGAATCAGTTAGGAAGTCACCCATCATGAATGTTTAGAGAGAACTTGGACTCCACGACCTTTGAGGTTCCTTTAGATTCCAAGGTTCCTTAAGACCAGAGAGCTATAGCCTGATTCCCAACCATGACAGAAACACTGTCTCCAGGCAGTCCCCTGGGAATGCTCCTTGGGTTGAATTTAAACAGTGGCTTCATTGGAATCAAAAAGAGAGGATATCTGAAGTCTGCATGTTGTTACCTCTTGTTGGAACCAGCACTGCTGCCAATTCAATTAAACACTGGGCTGTTTGCTGGGCTACTGACGGTGGAATTCATGGAGCTTTAGTCTAGGTTTGTGCTGAAGGAAAATCCATTTACCTAGATTTCCTGCTTGGGGTGGGGTGGGTGAGACATCCATGATACTGTGGAATCAGGATTCTAAGCCTATCTTAGTTTGTGGTGCTTCAAGAGACCTTGAAATTACCGCAGAGGGCTATGGGTAGACCAGAAAATGCCTCTGTGAAGGATTACCAGGAAAGTGCTTTCCTGTGGGAAACCTTGTCATCTCGAAGCAGAACAATGGAAAACACCTGCTCAGCGTTCTGTAATCAATTATCCATTAATATGTAACCCTTTTGTCAGAATGTTACCAAAAAATAATAAAGTATCCCACTGTGTCTGATTACTTTGTGTATCTTTATTCATCTCCCATCTCTACCAGCCTTACTTGACTTTTACTTTCTGCAAAGATGTTGCATGTTCAGTCCCATTCAGCTTGGCTGTAGCACCTGGGAACGTACCTGTCATCTGGCTCTTCCTCTGCAGACACAAGAAATTAGAAAAATACCTTCAGGGAGGCACCACCTCTCACCCATCCAATAGGCAGAGTTGACAGAAAAAGGAAATGACCAATGCTGGAGGGGCTGTGGGGAAACAGGTATGTTAATGCACTACTGTAAGAGCTCCAAACTCATTTAGCCATTTTGGAAAGCAATTTGGAACTATGCCCCAAAAACTATTAGACTTCGGTCCAAGGAAACCACTATTAGATCTACGTCCCAAAGAGACCAAAGAGAAAGGAAAAGGACCCATACATACACAAATATTTATAGGAGCTCTTTTTTGCAGTGACAAAGAATTGGAAACGAAGGGGATGCCCATCAATTGGAGAATGGCTGAACAAAATTAGAAGATATGAATGTGATGGAATACTGTTGTGCTAGACTACAAGAAAATGATGAAAGGGGTGGTTTCAGAGAAACCTGGGAAGACCTGAATGAACTAATGAAAACTGAAATAAACAGAACTATAGCAAGTTATGCAATAATAAAAATATTGTAAAGACAAACTATTATGAAAGCCTTAAATGTTCTGATGAACACAATGACCAGCTATAATTTCAGAGAACGCATGACAAAACATACTACCTGCCCCTAGCTGGAGAGGTGATGGACTCAAAGTGCAGACTGACGCTTCTTGTTTTGGTCTGAGTTGGGTTTTTTTGACATGTCCAATACAGGAATTTGCTTGAATTATCACAAATAACCAGGATAATCCCCTGAGAAGTTACAGACTGAGCACTATGACACTAAGCTAGATCTCGTGCCCTCTGCTTAGACCAGTTTGCATAACGGAATGAGGACAGAGAAGGAGCAGACATGCAGACTGCTCACGAAATCAGCTATGGAGAGCTGCCTCTTCCCTGTTGTATTTATCGTGATTGTTCATGTCAGATTAAAGATTATACATCTTACAGATTAAAGCATTGTGCTGATTGATAAGGCCATTTTCAGAAGGATTTAGGCACCCTGCAGATGTAAGATAAAAGCACTGTGGAATGTCACTAAATCCAGTGACATCCCACCCATGGCTCCTCTAAGTCCTAGGGACCATCCAGAGCATGCCTAAAATGGCCCAGTATGGGACAGGTGTTCCCTAGGGCAAAGACTGGGCTTTGGCAAGTCAAGCCTCCTTAGCTTAGCTTAGTGCTTAGCTGGACAAGTGTCTACTTCATGGGATTTGAACCTTTGGGGCATTAAGGGCCACTGGCAGTCAGGCCCCCTTCTAAGAATAATGTGTCTGAGTGCCTAGTTTTATAAAGGAAATGAGGGACTCTAGCCCCTGGTTCTCCTCTCTACGAACCTCCCTACTAAACTGCTACTAAGAGCACGTATCCTGCTGTATCTTTCTCAACACACATAGCATTCTCCTGCCAAGTGGTCTGTCTCCTCTTCCAAGAGGCAGGAAATCCAGACCAGGTTGAACATTTGGCAAGAAACCAAGGTATTCTCTAATGGCCCTGAAGAAAAATAGTCATCCTCAGAACCTCCCGCTAATACTAAATACTAAATAGTAACTGTTTCTCTTTTACCCAGGAACCTTAGGGTCTTTCCCTCCTAGTTTGATTTTTTTTTTTTTATTAAAGGGGCTATCCCTTGAGTAACTACTTTAAGAAGCCTATTCATCGAATGGGTGTGTCTCACTCAAAGTGAGAATCCGATAAGACCTTAGCCTGAAAGGGCCAGGGTCTCCCTTTGCATCCTGGGCCATCTCCAGTCGTCCTGATGAATATCAGGCCACGGAACCCAGATGGCTCAGGATAAGAAGGTGAGGTTGGTGACCTTGTACAGCCCTCCCTCATCAAATCACAGTCAACTGCACGTCATGGCATCATCTTGATGTCATGGTCCTCTTAGAGAATGATGGACAAACACACAACAACATCCTCAGAACCTCCACTCACAACAATAAATAAGATGTATATAGCACATTACAGTCTGTAAGTCCCATTGAACTTTCACAACAATGAAAGGAAGTGACTTTGAATATTATTGTCATCATTTTTAAAAGACAGTCAGGGCTAAGTGACTTACCCAGGGTCACACAGCTACTAAGTATGTCTGAGGTCACATTTGAACTCAGGTCCTCTCCAGTCCAGGTGCTCTATCCATTTCACCACCTTGCTCTCACCATTTTTAAAATGAGGAAACTAAGGATCAGTTTAAAATGCCCATGATCATACAGTAGATAAGTATCAGAAGTAAAATGGAAACCAAGTGTTCCCTGATTAGGAAACTGAGTCCAAGCAGGTATGAGTGATTTGCCCAGGGTCACACAGGTAGTAGGTATCAGAGGTAGAATGGCAGTCTAGGTGTTCTCTGATTGAGAAACTGAGGCTGAAAGAAGTTATATGGCTTAACCGAAAAAGCCAGGATTTAAACAAGGGCCCTCTGACTCAAAATCCAGCTTGTTTTACACTGTGCTGCCTCTCCCTCCCCCTTCTTTGCTCTCAAGTAAACTAATCTCCTCTGATGTCCTAGGCTGGCTAATAGGGCACATCACTGGCACAGTTTCTGTGCTCCCAGGGCTCATTTGTCCATGCCCGCCCCCAACGTGGCCTAGAGCATTCTGTTCTGCCCCAGGCGAGGGAGGCTCAGCCCCAGCAGCACCCCCACTCCCACCCCTGCTCTTCACTTGGAGCTGTCAGATTGCCTGATGGGGAAATTGATATTGCCAGGGGAGAAAATAGCAGACATGGAGAGAGGGAGGGATGAGCTTTTTTCTCCTTTGCCCCAGGTGAGGGCTACAAATTGTCAACAATGTGCAGGCAGGTGGCAAGCAGGGCCCGGCTGCTCTGCAGCTCATAGAGGAAGCCCTATGATTATTAACAAGAGTCCTGGAACACTCTTCTCCCCAGACTGTATCATTAACCTCTGGGAGCAGGGCACTCTCACCTTGCAGCTATTAAGCTGATGCAAAAGCTCCTGGTAAGGCTGCATTAGACAGAGCTCCCTTCTGTCAAAGGTTTAATCTCCCCCAATTGATGTCTCTGGGGTTTATTATACACTGCTCCTAGCTGGAGATGGGTTCCTGTTGCTGTGCAGTATCAGGCCACAAATCAGTCATCTCCAGAACTCTGAAAGGGCCATGGTGGCAGCAGTACACAGCTGCCTGCCTCCTCTCATCTCCTTTACCCCAGCAGCAAAACTGGACAAGACGCAGAGGGAGTCATCTCTAGGAATTATGGGGCCTGGGGCAAACTGGGCTGGTTAGGCCTGAGGAGTGAGGAGGACTATGTAAGCCTGTCCAAGGGGGTCTTGCTGGCCACTGGGAAAAGATGTAAGGGACAAGGAGGGATAAATGACAGCTGGACTCATCCAAATTATTGTCATACAGGGACCACGGCCAGGAGGATGAAGAAGGGATAAAATGGGAAGTCAGTAGGCATTTATGGTTATTTAGTCTTTTCAGCCACGCCCAAGTCTTTGTGACCCTGTTTGGGGTTTTCTTGGCAAAGGTACTGGAGTGGTTTGCCATTTGCCATTTCCTTCTCCAGCTCATTTTACAGATGAGGCAAGCAGAGTTAAGTGATTTGGCCAGGGTCACATAGTTTAATAAGTATCTGAGGCCAGATTTATTATTTTCTTAGCAAAACAGGAGAGTGGTTTGCCATTTCCTTCTCCAGCTCATTTTACAGATGAAGAAACTGAGGCAAACAGAGATAAGTGACTTGCCCAAGGTCACACAACTTTTACAAAGATGAAAAATAAAATCCTTCCCAGAGAGAGCTTCAATTCTATCATAAGATCCCTGTCCCTGGCTTCCAGACTTCAAACCTCTCATCCTGAAATTTCCCTTCTCTAACTGGAACCTCCAGCCGTCCCTGTGGCTTTCTCCATCTGGATCATCCCTCTCTAAGCCCTTCTCCCATGGGTGAGATCCTCCAGGTGTCTCCCCTTTGTGAAGGGGCCCAGTCTGTCCTCTGTTACCCTCCCCACTTCCCCCCACTTCTAGTTTCTGAGCTTCAAAGACTTTCTCCTTTGAAGTGTCCCTTCATTCTCCCTTAGTTTTGGTCTCCTTTTGTCCACACAGCTCTGGAGCAGAAAGTGAGGCCAGGGACCTTGGCCAGCCCTCCGACCCCCAAGTCCAAGTCAGCTGCAAGTCATATCATCATCTTCCTGACGTCACATCAGACTCCTTTTTTACTCCTTTCCTACGTTGTTTTCTCTCATTAGAATACATGCTGAGGGCAGCATCTTTTTTTTTCTCTTGTATTTGTGTGTCCAGGGCCTGGGTTTTATTTTGGTTCTTTGTTTAGTTCTTTTTTAGTCATGTCCAACTCTCCATGACCTCGTTTGGAGTTTTCTTGGCAAAGATATTGTCTATAATTATAGATAATGCTTGTTTCCTTCCTAAAAGGGACCCAAAGGCCATCTGGTCCAACCCTCTTGTTTTAAAGATGAGACTAAGCTTGCCCAGGTAGTGTCTAAGGCAGGATTGGAACTCTTGCTCTCCAGCCAGGGTGTGTTCCTGGGCACTACATTCTGTTAAATTGACTTGAGATGGAGAATTCAGGGCTATAAAGCCACAAAGACAGCCTGGGAAGTGAGGAGGCCCAGGCCAGGTCCCTGCTGGGCCCCTGTCTTTTAGGGTCCTCCCAGGAAACCCCCTCCTGGAGCTGAGTGCCTTATCACTAAATATTCTACAACAGCCTCCTTGTTCTTCTGTTCTTCCTACAATATTGGTGTCATAGATCTCCTTTATCCGGGCTCTCTCCAGGGTCAGACATGAATAATGCCCTCACTGCAGGCTGGTGTACTCCCCTCCGCAGAGTAGGCTGCTCTGACCCCAGGCTCAAGCTGCCAGAGGTCATGGAGACATTATCTGCTGCTCGACCTGTTGACCCCAGAGACTTTCATAAATTTGGAGGTACATCTTTCTAGAAGAGGCCATAAGCCATCTCTCAGGGTCTCAGGACGGCTTAGGGGCAGGGAGAAAGGGAGGAAGAAGAGGGAGGCTCCAAGGCTGGAACAGCAGCAGCTTACATAATCGACCTTCCTGCTCATGGAGGCCACAGATGAAGGGCCAAGACCTCTGAGAGGAAAGGCTCTCAAAGTCTGGCCTGAAGACAAGACATTGGCCCTGGATGACCCCTGTTGGATGTACTCTTCCCTCATGCACACCTCCCACGTCCTCCAACTTTCCCCTGTTGCCCATCCCCTTCCTCCCCATTCTCCCCCTCCTCCATTGCTCCCCTCCATTCTGACAACTACCATAGGTATGACCTTGGATGAGTCACTTGACTTCTATGGGCACTGGTTGTTTCCTCATTTGTAAAATGAAGGAGAAAGGGCTGGATGGCTTTGGAGATCCCTTCCAGCTATAAATCTGCCTCCTCTGATGCCAGGATTTTTGTACTCCTGGTTCTTATTTCCTCTATCCCTGGCCAGTCACCTCCTCCATCCTCATCTTCCCCTTCTGTCCCCTCAGGAAGCCTAAGGGAGCCCTCTCAGATGGAGGCCAGGGGAGGACTATGAGTCCAGCCCCAAGGGGCCTCCCCTGGGGAAGGGGCTGAGCAACAAGATCCCTGAACATGTGAGCCAGGGCTGACAGCCCTGTCAGAGCCCTGTGATGGGGGGCGGGCATCCAGAGACCCTGCTCTTGGATCTCAGGGTCCCCCTCCCCCAGGCCTTAGGGGACGGGGCATGGTCCCCCCCCTTAGAGACTTAGTGGAGGACACACACACACACATTTTAGAATCAGATTCAGCTGCACAATTATTCTTAGGGACCCAGCTCCCCTGAAGGACAAGTTGGGGGAAAGGCAAAGCTTCCAAAGTCCTCCATCTCAAGTCAGCTATTTTACCTACAAACATGATAATGTCTCCTCCACCCTCAAACAATCCTCCCTTGATGCACCCTTTCTGCCAACCATTGTCCCAGGTGACCCAGGCACCATCCCAGACTCCTTCCTTTCTTTCATGCCCCATGTCCAATCTGCTTCCAAGGCTCATACCTCTCTCTCACATGCCACTCTCTCCCCTCTGACATGCCAGCATCCTGATTCATTACCTTGTTATCACCGCTCAGTCACGTCTGACTCTTTGTGACCCCATTTGGAGTTTTCTTGGCAAAGATACTAGAGAGGTTTACCATTTTCTTCTTCAGTGTGTCCCCATTTTACAGATGAGGAACTAAGGCAGGGTATAAGTGACTTGCCTAGAGTTACACAGCCAGTAAACGTCCAAGGCCAGATTTGCATTCAGACACTCTAGGTGCTCCATCTACAGCACCACCTACTACCTCTCCTAATCACCTCATATCTGGACTATTTCAGCAGCCAGCTGGTTGACTCACCTGCCCCAAGTCTCTTCCCACTCCAAGTTATCCTCCACTTAGGAAGAGATTTCCCTAAACCTCTAGTCTGACTTTGTTACTCCCTACTCAATAAATCCCAGTATTGTCCTATCCCCTCCAGGGTCAAATATGAAATCCTCTTTCAAACCCTTCCCCCCTCCCCTACCTTTCTTTTTACCCCTTTTTTCTTTTCTTTAAATGGTATTTTTTTCAATTACATGTAAAGATAATTTTAATCCCCCCACCTTCCTAACCTTCTTTTGCCTTACCCTGCCATCTTATATCCAGTCACACTGAGCTCCTAGTTGATCCTCAAAAAAATCAACCCATCTCCTACCTCAAGGCATTTGCTCTGGCTGTGCCCCATGCCTGGAGTGTTCTCCCTCCTCATCTTCAACTCCTGACTTCTTTCAAGTCCCAGCTAACATCTGACCTTCAATAAGAAGACTTTTCCAATTCCATTTATTCTAGAGCCTTTGTGGATTATTTCAAATTTATCCCTGTCTATACTTTGTACAAAGTTGTTTCCACACTGTCGCCATTAAAGTATGAGTTCCTCAAGGGCAGACACTGCATCCCTAGCACTCAGCACAGTGCTTGACACATAATATTTATTAACTCACCTGATTCCCCAGGCCTCAGTTTACTTAACCATAAAATTAGGAGCCAAATTCATGGCAATGCTGTTGTCGTAGATATGCATTAGACAAGGAGTCTCAGTCAGGGCTATAGGGATAGAGAGGGCAGACCTGACCTGAAAGACATCAGGTGGAGGTCTGGTCTATGGTGCTGGTCTCACAGGTGACACCCCCAACATACACACACGCCCATATTCATTCTGGGATTCCTGAGCATCCTTCCAGTCTAGTATTGATGCTGACCCTGCCTAAGCTGAGAGCCAGAAAAGAGAGCTTCATCTGCCTCTAAGGGTTTGTTTTCCAATCTACCAGCCAGTGGGGAAATCAGAAATCTCAAGGGACTCAGATCTGCAGGGTTAATACCACAGTCAGTCCCCTTCAGACTCTGACCATCTATGAGACTTTCAAAGGGTCTTCTCCCTGGCCCCAGTTGGGAGAACAGAGAAAGGGAAAGGGGATGGGAAGGAAATAAGCCTTCATATAGTCCCTACCATGTACCCAGCACTGTGCTAAGCACTTCACACATATGCTCTCATTTGATCCTTATAACAACTTTGTTATTTCTCCATTTTACAGTTGAAGAAACTGAGACAAACAGAGGTTGACTTGCCTAAGGTTGTGCCCTCTGATAAGTGTCTGAGGACACATTTGAACTCAGATCTTCCTACCTCCAAGCCCAGAGCTCTATCCACATGACACCCAAATGCCTAAGTCAACCCTCAGCTTGGATTCAGCTTAGGTTTCTGTTCCCTAGACTCAGGGTAACTGCCCAGTTCTACTCCTTCCATAGGGCATCCATGATGCAGAGTTGGAGACAATAGAAAATGACCATCTGTTCCAGTTCAGCGCACCCCACCCCAGGAAGCCCAAGCTAAGATTTCCCTCCTCTTGCTGGGGGCAGGGGGGAGGTAATCACTGACATTCCCCACCCCCAGAGCAGTGAGCTCTTCTGAGAATCTAAGGCAGAGAGAGTGGAGACTAACTAAAAATCCTGAGCAAAGTCAGCCGGTGTAACGGGAGGAAGATATTTGGCACAAAAGACAATCAGTCCATCAACAAACCTTGAGTAAGCACCTACAATGTACCGAGCACTGTGCTAAGTTCCAGGGATATAAAGAAAAAACAAAACAAGCCCTGACCTTAAGGAAACTACATTCTCTTGGTTTCTCCCAAGGGCAGAGTTTTAGTTACTTCCTGGCACTCTCTTCCTCCCTGAGAAAAGGGCTGGTGGTGAGGAAGGCTGAGCTCCAGAAAGGAGTACCACCAGGCATGGGAAAATTAAGGCACAGGACCAACTGGGGAAAGAAAGGCATCCCCTTGCTTTGCATCAAAGTGTTAGGACCAAGACCAAATTGTCCTGTCATAGGTACGTAACTGACATCGAAAATAGTATATATTTAAAACTGAAAAGACTATCCAGTGTCATATTCATTTTATAGATGAGGAAACAGACGCCCAGAGAAGAGGTGCTTTGTCCCAGCTCCGGTCAGATCACTCCTCTTATTATACCAAGCCTGGGGTGGGTGGGTGGGAGAGAAGGGCACTCAGAGCCTGGGGGAGTTTGAATGTGTTCATTGGAAGAAAGGCTGTTCCCCCTGACTGGGGAGAAAAAGAGGCTTTGGGAGGCTGTACCCCCTGCCCTGGGCCTATTAGAATTTAGGGGTCCTGAAGGAGATTGGAAAATGATGTTCAAGGCATCACTGGTTCCATTCAGTCTTCTTGTGTCTGGAGGACCCAGGAAGAGCCCAGTTGAGGCAGGAAATTATGTCCATCTCATAGCTTTGAGAAGGGAGGGCTTGGAGAGGATATCAGGCAGAGGCAATGGACTCTAGCTGAGGAAGGGAGTTTGAATTCTGCCTACCTATCAAACCCTTATTAAATAACAACCAAAACCCAAATTCATACATTTTCTGCATTTTTTCTGGAGACAGACACCATTGGAAAAGAAAACTGAATCCAAAGAACAGTTCTCAGAGGCACAGAAAGAGAAGAAAGGTCATTCTAATCCAAAACTACACTAGAAACAAAGCAGAAAAAAGAATGGTCACACCGGTTGGTAGGCAGTGATTACCTCAATAGGTGTGTGCAGGCAGAAAGGTGGGCAGGTGGCTCCACACTGGGTGAGAGATTACCATAGTGGGTGGTGATGATACCAGCAAACAGGTCAGCAATCACACCAATGAACAGGTGGTGTTCACACAAGCAGACAAGTGGGTGTTCACACCAAGATGGCGGACAATAATTTCATGACATAAGTACTACTTTTATTCCCATTTTATGGATGAGGAGACTGAGGTTTAGACATATTAAATAACTTGAGCAAAATCACACCCCTAATAAGTGTCTAAGATAAAATATGAAGCTAGCTCCTTCTTCTTGGGCCCCAAGTCTATAATTCTATCTACTCCACCTCATTACCTCTCTCAGTGTGGCTATACCTGAAGCTGTTCAGTTGTTTTTCAAACTTTTTGTGACTTTTTGTGACCCCTTTGGGGTTTTCTTGGCAAAGACCCTGGAGTGGTTTGCCATTTCCTTCTCTGGCTCATTTGACAGATGAAGAAACTGAGGCAAGCAGGGTTAAGCGACTTGCCTAGATTTTCATGGCTCGTGAGAGTCTGAGACTGGTTTTGACCTCAGGAATATGAGTCTTCCTGCCTCCAAGCCTGATGCTCTATCCACTGAGCCTCCTAGCTGAAGTACTCACACCAAAGGGTACATTACTCCAACAGACTGGAAGGGTGAAGAACAATGATTTATCTTTACACAATGTGAATTCTCTAAAGTTGGAGAATTGCTGATTTCTATGTAAGAGATTATTTCGTTTCAAAATTTAGAAATATTGCACCTCTGTGGCCTAAAGCCTGACTGAAACAGCTCTTGCCAAACTGGACCATGCACCACCAGCCCTGAATGCCACAATCCCCTTCTTACTTTTCTGCTAGCCTCCGATGTCCCTTCTAGCTCCAGATCCATGATCCTTTGCTCACAGCTCCCTATACCTTTTCCTTTGATATTCCTATCTGTTGAAATCCTGATGTTGCCCATCCTGGGTTGTTCTTTATTTGGAAGAGGATCAGTGACAGTATAGGTGATTTCTTGACTCATGAATGAACTGGGTGAGGCAGAGCCGCACAAAGTCGTCTGCTCATTCTCTCTTCCAGAGTCATTAAAGTCCAGTGGCAAGACAAGTCAGGATGCAGCGGATGACCTTGGCGTCTTTGATGTCTAACGAGGCTCTAGCACTCCACAGTGCCTGCTTCAGCCACCTTCATGGCCATTGGAATAAATCATTCTCATCCTCCCATTCTCATGGATGTCCCATGGAAGACATCCATGAGAAGTCTTCACATGCTTGGGGTAGTGATCCCTAACTCACCTATGGGCTTGAGACTCCTGAGATGATGGCCACCGCACATGCTACAGCTTCTTGGGGTCACAGGTAAGAGAGAATTGAGTCAACACAAGCTCAGCAGCCCTCACACCAACCACGATGCTAGTTCTCCCTGAACACCCCATATAGCCAGCCCTTCCTTTAAGATGCAACTTAAATATCACTTCCTCCCAAAGACCTCCCTGATCCCCAAGTGCAGTCAGTGAGTCTTTTCCCCCTCAGACATCGGATAGGATTTGCTCTGATGGGTTAAGGATCATTTCACATAAAGCTGTTTAGGTATATTTCCTACCCCTTTCCCAGGGTATAACATATAGTTTATATAAACTCTGTGTTTTATTGGCACTTTGTATCTCACCAGGCCCCTAAGGTGCCCAGAGCAGAGTTCTGCACTCAATGGCCACATAATAAAAGTTTGTTGCGGCTGAAATGATTGCTGTGGCCAGAGGCTCCCAAAGAGGCCAGGGTGGACACAGCAGGGATCTGGGGCCTGGCAGGAGTGTGCTGGTAAATGTTTAACAATGAAACCCAAGGCAGGACACACTTTTTAGTTTAATGGGCACTATTAACCTTTTCTTCATCACTTTCTGAAGTCTACACAATCAACAAGACTATAAATCCAGTCCTGATTTGCAGCATTTGCTGATTTCCAAGGTGTAAGTGTTCACACTGAAAATATCACAATCTGCTCTCCAGGCCTATAGGAGCTGAGTCCAGCCACCCCATGTCTGACTAACAATAGTCTCACAAAGCCCACTCCTGACCACACACCGTGCACCAGAAACACTGAACCTCTCTGACCCATGGTGCATGCGAGCATGAGAACTCACAAAGCAGAACTGCAATAGCTCACTTCATCTCTGTAATTTTAGTCACTTAGTCTGTCTGCCTCAGTTTCTTCGTCTGTAAAATGAGCCAGAGAAGGAAATGGCAAACTACTCCGATATCTTTGCCAAGAAAATGCCAGTTGGGACCATGAAGAGTTAGACATGACTGAAACAACAGTACAGTAGAAGGATTCTGTAGGCCAGCTGTTTGACATTTCCAACATAAGGGAGAGTTTCAGAAAAAATCAGGAAGACTTATATGAGCCAGACACGGACTGAACTGAGCAGAGCCAGGAGAACCGTTTTTACTCTAACAACATCATGGAAGCTGTAAGAACTCTCTGACCAGTGTGACGGCCAGCCATGACTCCCGGGGACTCCATGATGAAAAGGGATGTAGGTATTGATATGGATATAGATGTAGATATAGGTATAGATACAGATACGGATATACGTATTCGTTGGTTGTCCTTCTTTCTCGAAGAGGACCAAAATGACATCACCATGATAAAGTCAAGTTTCAATGTGTCAACTGTGGCTGATCAGACCAATACAAGCTTGGAATGCTCTATCACAGATTGGGCACAGAGAGTCCATGTGAACATTTGGGGTGGTTACTCCAAACTTATGTATCCTACATTTACTTTGTGCTGTTTCAATTCTGCTTTGCTCATAGAGCACAGCACCCTTTCTGATGTGGGTATGCCACACTGAGCGGTCCTGCGCCAGTGTCTCCCACGTCACACAATCATTTCCAAAGTTCTTGAGAAAGACCTTGAAAGTGTCCTTGTATTGCTTCTTCTGACCATCATGTGATTGCCTGCCCCATGCAAGTTCTCCATAAAATAGTCTTTTTGGCAAGCGTACATTTTATATTCAGGTATAGGTATAGACATGGGTATAAGTGCAGATGTATAAATACATATATATATATATATATATACATATACACAGATATAGATGTAAGTATAGATGTTGGTGTAGATGTAGATATAGATGTAGATAATACAAATACAGATACAGTTATAGTCAGATATTTTAAAGAGCCCCAATACCAGATTCAAAGTCTCTGGGTTCAAATCCCAGCTTTGCTGGGATTTGCTTGGATCATACTACCCGTGTGACCTTGGCCAGGTTGCTATACCTCAGTTTCTTTCTCTGTAAAAGGAAGACTGACATAAGGTCCCTTCCTGCTTCAGAAGCTTGTCCTGCTCTTCACAGTCTTGTCCTTTCCTCTGGGCTCCCTGCCCCAGCTTGGTGTTTTATTAAAAAAAAAATGAAACTCCCCAGTCACTGTTTGCTGTGCAAACAGCGTATGATTGAAATCAGGCCAGCCCTCCCTCTTTCTTTCTGTGTGAGGAGCCTCCAGTGAGAGCCCAGAGCCAGAGCTAGGCCAGTGTGAGCTGCAGCCAGATGTTCCTTCTTCACCGAAGCTTTAATATTGCACCATCTGCCACCTCCTTCCCTGCTCTAGGTCTGTGTTCTTTCGAGGACCTTCCTCTTTAGATCCAAGGACTCAGGTTTCCTGCATGAGGCATGAGCTTGGCCAAGGAGAAGGGCCAGGGAGAGGCATAGGAAGAGGCATAGGAAGAAATAGCTAAGGCCAATGGGTGTCATGGCAGAGGGGACAGGGAAGATAACCAAAGATTCAGGGCTGTGAGGGGCTCATCCCATAGGGAATCATGTCCATGCCTCCTTTCAAGGTTACCGAAGTGATAACAGAGCTGGGATTGGAACCTGCTTCCCCTGACCCACATCCCCAGTGTGTATATTGAGTAGTAAGTGATTGTAATCAGAACTGACAGTGACATGCAGTTTCAAGGTTGACAAAACATTTGAATTTCATCATTTCATGTGAGCCTCTTTTCATTTGGGTTTTTATATTTGTTTGGGGGTTTGGGTTGTTTTTTATTTTTTAACTTGTTTGTTTCTGATTGATCCTATGATTTCATCAGCATGAGGATTCACTGATAAGAAAAATTCTCTCCCAAAGCACAACCACTGGGCTTGGAGTCAAGAAGATCTGAGTTCAAATCTAACCTCAAATACTTTCTAGCTGTGTGACCCTGGGCAAGTCGCTTAACTTCTGTTTGCCTCAGTTTCTTCAATTGTAGAATGGGGATAATAAGAGCACCTGACACAGAATTCTTGTGAGAATCAAGAGAGAATATTTGTAAAGCACTTAGCACCCTAATTAATGCTTATTCCCTTGCTTTCCCCCTCCCCCAATTCAGATCAGTGGTTTCTCTGAAAATTCTAGCCTGAGAAAGTTTACTGGGGAACTCAGTTAAGTGACTACTCCAGGGTCACACTGACAAGATAGGTCAGTAGCCTTATGCAAGGCCTGGTAACATAAATCCTATAGGTCAGGGGTGAGCTGGTGGTAAATGTTCAACCACCAGATTTCCCCCCAAAAAATGGCCCAGGTCATGCTTTCAATTGACATTTTCTCTCTCAATTTCTTAAGTCTAGGCAATCAACAAAACAAGAAATCTAAACCCAAAAAATCCCTGATTTATACTCTTATTCAATTGTGTCTGACTTTCATGACCCCACTTGGGGTTTTCTTGATAAAGATACTGGAAGGATTTACCCATTTCTTTCTCCAGTGCATTTTACAGATGAGAAAACTAAGGCAAACTTGTCCAGGTTCCCACAGCTGGTGGCTAAGGCTGGATTTCGTGACTCCAGGCCCAGCACTCTACCCACTGCTCCACTTGTAGCATTTGCCAATTTCTGGGCATGTAAATGCTCACACTGATAAATCCTTAGCAATCCTTAGCAGGTGCCAGTTCGCTCCTAAATAGGTATTAATAGCCCCCTTTTAATGATGAGGAAACTGAGGCTCCAAATGGCCAAGGGGTTTGCTCATCAGCATATGGAGAGAAAGGGTTGAAGGCAGAATTTAAACCCAAATCTGTCTTGATTCCAAGTTTAACTCTTTCTTACACCATCCTGCCTTGAGTGATCTAACTGGGTACAAATTTCCCATCTCATTTCTCCCCAGATGTCTGGGGTGTGGGGAGGCTGAGGATGGGGAGAGGGTCCTGACAGGCTGTATTGAGTTCTCTCCATGGCCAGAGCATATGTTCAGCACAGAGCAAGATCACTGCTGGATTTCACATAGGAATCCTCCTATGACAGGAGGCCGATCGTCCTCCTAAGGCTTGTTACCGCTGTTCACCTATTCATTGTTTAATGCCACCCACAATAAATGGAAACGGAAAGAAACAGAAAGACAGACACACACACAGAGAAACATAGAGATGGGGCAGACAGAGAAAGACAGAGCTAGAGACATAGATACAGAAACACAGAGACAGAGCTAGAGAGACAGAGAGAGAAACACAGAGATGGAGACAAAGATAATGAAAGACAACAAAGGAGACAGACAGAGAGAGACACAGAGACAGACAGAGACAGAGAAAATCAGAAAAAGAGGCAGAGACAGAGAAGTAGAGAAAGATAAAGAGACAGACAGAGAGACAAAGAGAAAGAAACAGACAAGAAACAGAAACACAGAGATAGAGAAACAAAAATGCAGAGACAGAGAGAAAGAGACAGAGATAGAGACAGAGACAGAAACACAGACAGGAACAGAGAAAGAGGCAGAGGCAGACAGCAGACAGAGGCAGAGAGACAGAAACATACACAGAGGCAGAGGCAGAGATAAGGATAGAAAAAGAAACAGAGAGATAGAGATAGATATAGAAAAAACACAATGATAGAGACAGAGATAAAGACAGAGAGACAAAGAGAGACAGAAAGGGAGGGTGAGAGAGACAGAGACAGAGAGAGGGATTAAGAGAGAGGGAGAGGATGTGTAGCATGGCCCCCGGAGACAGAAGCTTACTCCCACCTTTTACAAGGTCACCTTCTGACATGCTGCTGAAGGAAATCCATGACCTGAGACTTACTAAAGGAAAAAAAAAACAATAACTCTGGGATGTCTGCTATGGCTCTTTATGCCCTACATCTGAGCTCTCAGAGATTCCAAATAGTCTACAGTTTCTACTTCTGTGGAAGCTTCTGTCTTTCTGAGCAGCAAAGCAAGTACATCAGAAGCCACTAAAGATACATCAGAAATGATCTGTAGTGAAGAAAAGTAGCAAGAAAACACAATTCTAGTTACAGAAATTTAATTTATGCACAGTTTGTCCAGAAGCACACAGTTGTAGTTATTCATTGACTGGGTATAAAGTATGTCAGAACTAGTCCCTTTTTACATCACCCTCAGGCAGAGTCAACAAATATTTATTAAGTTCTTACTATAGGCCCTGTCCAGAACTCTCTCTGTGACCTAATCCAAAGCAGTAATGTGAGTTATGTGCACTGTGTAGGTCCCTGGGGAAGACTGGTCCAACAGAAGTAGGGAGTGGTTCTTGATTCTTAAGAAAATCCCAAATTTTTCAAAATTACAAAGAACAAACTTGACCCCAAAGGGGAAATATGAGAAGACACCTTCCTCACTCATGCTTTTATAGAGGTGAGAAGGTCCACAAGTGTGAAATATTGCATATTTTGTCACTCTTTAATGTATTAATGTTTTGCTGACTTTTTCTTTTTTTGAAAAAATTCTTCGTCACAATAAAGGATCTTTCTTTCAGAGGGACAGAGGTGAAATTTTTAAGTAATGTCAAATAGAAGATATCAATTCAAATTTTTTTTTTTAAAATCCCAACTTCTGGAGGGCCAGAGTCAAAATGGCAAAGTAGAAGCTGAGACTTGTGAGTGCTCTCCCCCTAAGTCCAGTCAAATACCTGTAAAAAATGACTCTAAACAAATTCTGGACCTGAAGAACCCACAAAATGACAGAATGAAGCAAATCTCCAAGCCAAGACAGCCTGGAAGGTTGACAGGAAGCATCTACCATGCCATGCTGGGAACAAAGTGCAGTTCAGTGTGGGCTGCGCTGGCCCAGATGGAACCTGAGCAGGCCTGGGTGGGGGAGGGGGGAGGAGACACCAAATCACTGGCACCTGTGGTGGTTTCCAGACTTCACAACCCCAAAACATTGGGGTTTGAAGACAAAGTTAAACATCAGTGGAAAAACCCGTTGTACCTGTGTGAGAGAGTAGAGTGGTCCAGCCCTAGCCCCAGGACTGTGGAGGAATCTGAGGCAGCCCCAGCAGCAGTAGGATCAGGAGCAGTAGCAACAGCTGTTTCTGGAGCTCTAGGCCAACAGATTGTGGGGGGATCAAGCAGCTGACAGTACACCTCCCCACCCCCATTGGAAAGAGCTCAAAAATCAAGTAAATGGCTGAGAAAATGAGCAAAAACCAGAAAAAGAATCAGACTATAGAATCTTACTTTGTTGACAAGGAAGACCAAAATATACAAACAGAAGAAGATAACAAAGTCAAAGCTCCTACATCCAAAGACTCCAAAAAGAATATGAATTGGTCTCAGGTCATGGAAGAGTTCAAAAAAGATTCTGAAAATAAGTAAGAGAAGCAGAGCAAAAATTGGGAAGAGAAATGAGAGTGAAGCAAGAAAATCATGAAAAACAAGTCAACTGCTTGCTAAAGGGGACTCAAAAATGCTGAAGAAAATAACATCTTAAAAAAATAGACTAACTCAAATGACAAAAGAGATCCAAAAAGCCAATGAGGAGAAGAATGCCTTAAAAAGCAGAATTTGCCAAGTGGAAAAGGAGATCCAAAAGCTTATTGAAGAAAATAATTCCTTAAATATTAGAATGGACAATGTGAAATAACAACTAACATGGAAAATAGATTCAAGAGAGACAATTTAAAAATTATTGGTATGCCTAAAAGCCATGATCAAAAAAAGAGCCTAGACATCATCTTTCAAAAAATTATCAAGGAAAGCTGTGCTGATGTTCTGGAACAGAGGGTACAATAGATATTGAAAGAATCCACTGATTGCCTCCCGAAAGGGATCCCCAAAGGAAAACTCCTAGGAATACTATAGCCAAATTCCAGAGCTCCCAGGTCAAGGAGAAAATAGTGCAAGTAGCCAGAAAGAAACAATTTGAGTATTGTGGAAACACAGTCAAAATAATACAAGATCTAGCAGCTTCTATATTAAGGGATCAAAAGTTAGGCCAGCACAGCCCACATTGGACTTCACTCTGTTCCCAGCATGGCATGGTAGATGCTTCCTATCAACCTTGCAGGCTCTCTGGGCTTGGAGATTTGCTTCATTCTGTCATTTTGTGGGTTCTGCAGGTCCAGAATTTGTTTAGAGTCATTTTTACAGGTATTTGACTGAACTTAGGGGGAGAGCACTCACAAGTCTCAGCTTCTACTTTGCCATTTTGGCTCTGGCCCTCCAGAAGTTGGGATTTAAAAAAAAATTTTGATAAGAAAAAGCTTTTTCAATGGAGAGCCAGAAGGAGAAGATGAGGGAAATAGTGAACCTTACTCTCGTCAGATTTGACTTAAGGAGAGAATAACATGCACACTCAATTTGGCATGGAAATCTATCTTACACTACAGGAAAGTAGAAGGGAAGGGGATAAGGGCTGTGGGGGATGATAGAAGGGAGGGCAAATGGGAGGAGGGGGTAATTGGAAGTAAACATTTTTGAGGAGAGATAGGGTCAGAAGAGAGAAGTGAATAAATGGAGGGCAGGATAGGATGGAAGGAAATATAGTTAGTCTTTCACAATATGACTGTTATGGAAGTGTTTTGCATAACTACACATGTATAACCTATATTGAGTTCCTTACCTTCTTGATGGGGATGGAGATGGAAAGGAAGGGAGGAAAGGAGAGAAGTTGAAAGTCAAAGTTTTAAAAATGAATGCTAAAAATTGTTTTAACATGCAACTGGGAAATAAGACACAGGCAATGGGGTATATAAATCTATGTTGCCCTACAAGAAAATAGAGGGGAAGGGGATGAGAGAAGGGAGGGGTGTGAGAGAAGGTTGGGGGAAGGGATAATTGGAAGGCATGGTGTCTTGGGGTGGGCAGGGGGAGAGATAGGGAGAAAATTTGGAACTCAAAATCTTGTGGAAGTGAATGTGGAAAACTAAAAATTAATTAATTTTAAAAAAATCCCAGCTTCTGGAAGGTTTGTAGGAAACAAGGCACTCTAATATGTTACAGGTGGAGCTATGGATTAACCCAACAATTCTGGAAAGCAGTTTGGAACTATGCTGAGACAGTTACTAAAAACACCATTTGCCTTTGACTCAGAAGTCCGACTGTTAGGCATAATACCTCAGAGATCAAAGACAGAACGAGACATCCATACACAACACTTCTGTGGCAGCAAAAAAAAATAGAAATAAGGTAGATGTGCATCCATTGGAGAATTCCTAAATAAATTGTAGTGTATGAATATCATGGGAATTTATGGATATGAGGAATAAAGAAAGCCATGGGTATCCAGTCTCACCTTTTTTTGGAGGAAATTAGGGTTTAGTGACTTGCCCAGGTTCACATAGTTAGTAAATGTCTGAGGCTAGATTTGAACTCAAGTCCTCCTGTCTCCAGGGCTGGTACTCTAACCACTGTGCCACCTAGCTGCTCCCAAAGTTCTTTTTGGCTGTAAAGTGAATTAGGGTAGGTCTGTTGTGGCAATTTGTGGTACAGTCATGGAATCAGAGAATCTGGGTTAGAGTCCCCTTAACATTTGTGTGATCCAGGGCCAATCACTTACCTTGCCTGGGCCTCAGTTTCCTCATCTGTCCAAGGAGGGAGTTGGACAAGGTGACCTCTGTAGTTTCCTCCAGCTTTAAATCTGTAACTTGTGACAAACCAGACGGAAGCCCAGTGCACAGGGAAATGCCACTCATTTCTTCCAAGACATTTCTTTACTATGCCAGACCCTCATGCCTCCTTTTACCCCATAACAGCCTCATACTTGCCTCTGGGTCCCCCAGTTCTGACAGGCCGACTTTCACCTCACCTGGCTCAGAATCAAGCTACTTCTCTGTCATTTCATTCACATTCTACTGCACCCTGTAGCCCCCCTTTTCTTGTCTCTGTATTTGTATATGCCGCACCTGGCATAAGTGACCTCATTCTATCCCATCTTCTCCTATACACTGCCTCCTCTATCAGCCCCTCTGTCCCTTTACCTACTTCTCTACTACCTACAAACATACCCAGGTGGCTCCCAATCCTCAAAATAAACAAACAAATGCATAAAGAAATAAACCCTTACTTCATACATCAAGTCCTGCTATCTATGATTCCATATCTCTCCTCCCTGCGTGGGAAAGTCATCTGAAATCAATGCCTAAGCTTTCCTTCTTCTCCCACTCTGGCTTCTGACCTCATCATTCAACCACATCTATTCTCACCAAAATTACTAATGATCTCTTAATTGCCAAATCTAATGGCCTTTTCTCAATCCTCATCCTTCTTCAATTTGTTTGCTACTCTGCTTAGATAAATGGGTTGGCTCAATTTTAAAAGAAAATGAAAAAGGTTGGCCTAGTGACCTACCCATGGCAGAGCAGGAGATAATCCGCAGTAGTGACAGGATTGGCACACAGGTCCTCTGACAACAGAAAGCTAGGTGATGCCATAGTGCACAGAACATCAGATATGGAGTCAGGAAGACTCATCTTCCTGAGTTCAAATCTGGCCTCAGACACTTCCTAGCTATGTGACCCTGGGCAAGTCACTTAACCCTGTTTGCCTCAGTTTCCTCATCTATAAAATGAGCTGGAGAAGAAAATGAAAAACCACTCCAGTATGTTTGCCAGGAAAGCCCCACATGGGTCACAAAGAGTTGGACTTGACTAAAACAACTCAACAACCTCTGACACCAAAACCAGGGCTTTTTGCCCTTGACCACCCAAACTCCCATCTTCTTGTCTTCACATGGCAGGAATTCTGTCCTCTGGGGACACTCCAGTTCATCAGTGAATCACCCAGACTAGAACCCAACACTGCGGGTATGGCTTCGGGCTCATGTAGAGGTTTTTTTGGCAGTCTGCTTTTCAGAAAGTGTAAGTCACACAATGGAAGGAAATCAGGGCTCTTGACTAGGCCCCTATTCATGGCAAGTATTACAGAAAATCCATTGTAAATAGCCGCAAGAGGCTGGTTGTACCCATTCATCATGATAAGCAGCAACCAAAAAGACCCTACTCAGCTTGTTAAAAGAGTTCCTCATCTGAGCCGGCCAACTTCAGCCCGGAAGATGCCAGGCCTGGGAGCCTGAGCACAGGGCTGGCTCCAGCTGTAATTAGTCAATAATAAATACAATTGGCTGCAAAGACAGATGAGGATCCTGGGTCTATAGGAAGGAGTTGGGTGAGCTGTGGAGATTTATCTATTCCACTGGAGGGAGGAGGAGGAGAAGGAGAGGTAATGAATATTTATAAAGCAATCTGGGTCTGCCATTGCCTACCAATGCACAAAAGTGGGTTTTTTCGAACTAACGCACTTTATTAACTACCCAATCATTTTTCAGAAGATACTTTTCTATTTTGTGAGCCTCATTGAACTCATGGAACAGCTTTTCTTCATTTCCCATGAGCCCTTTGATGATGTTTTGATAATGCCCCTGTTTTCTACTCCTGGGAAAAACAAAGAAGGGTAGGGTTCAGCCCCAGAACTCAATTCAATGTAATGTAACATTTTACAAATAGCAAAAATCACCAGTTCATAACTTTAAAGCTGAAAGGGAACTTAAAGTTTATCTATTCCAACCTTTTATTCTACAATGAGGAAACTGAGGCTCAGAGAGGAAATAAGTCTTGTTTCCCACAGGTTAAGTGGTAGATTCATGATTCAAACTTAAGTCCTCAGATTTCAAATCCATTGTTGTTTCAGCTACTCTGTGAAGTAAATAGTTACTATGAGTTAGACTCTATGTTAGGCATTCAGAATGCAAAAGCAGAAATAGAAAAACAGGCTTGGCCAGTATCTTCCCTCTGAGATGACTGTCAATTTATCCTGTATATATCTTGCTTGTGTATAATGTTGTCTCTCCCATCAGGCTGTGAGTTCCTTGAGGGCAGAGGTTACCTTTTGCCTTTATTTATAACCTCTTGGATTGGTCCAATGCCTGGCATTTAGTGGGTACTTGCTACATGCTTGCTGACCTTACTTTACAGAACTTGTCTTCTAGGATAAAATTCTAGAGTAAAATTCTAGATAAAACTATAAAATTCCTCCCCTTTGATCTCTGAGATTTAACCTGTCACCTCTGCAAATTCTCCTCTTTTCCTAAATGTATTGTCCTGTCCTGTCCTAAACCCTTAAACCTACTGCACTCTGAAAATGGGATTCCAATGGGCCCTACCTAAGAGCTCCTCTTGACCCTCCTAGCTTTAGAGTGATTATCAATAGTAACTGTTGCTGGTTCCCATCCAGCCTCATGTCTTTTTTTTTCTGGACCTCATTAAGGGGGCCATGCCCTGGCTACTTCTTAAAAGAGGCCTATTCAACAAATGGGCGTTGCCTCACCCTAAGTGAGTACCTGCAAAGACCTTGGCCTAAAGGGCCCAAGGTCTCCCAGTGTATCCAGGGTCATCTCCTGTCATCCTGATGAATTTCTGGTCGCTGGATTCAGGTGGCTCTGGAAGAGAAGTGAGGCTGGTGACCTGCACAGCCCTCCCTCACTCAAAACAAAGTCAAGTGCAAGTCATGTCATCACTTCTCCGATGGCACTGGTACGGTCTTCTTCAGCCACAAAGGACGGACACAATTGTCCTGAGGTTCTTAACCTGTTTTGTCATGGAAGACCTTTGACAATCTAGCGAATAGTAATGGACCCTTTTCTCAAATTATTCTAAATGAGTCAAATAAATGACGTAGGATTACAAAATAAACCAGTTATACTGTGTTTTGTTGTTTGGTTGGTTTTCAATCATGTCGAACTCTTCATGACCACTTTTGAAGTTTTCTTGGCAAAGTTACTGGAATGGTTTGCCATTTTCTTCTCCAGCTCATTTTTTACAGATGAGAAAACTGAGACATATAGAAGTTAAGAGATTTGTCCAGGGTCACACAGCTAGTAAGTGTCTAAGGTCAGATTTGAACTCAGGAAGATGAGCAAATATTGAAATAGAGCAATCAAGTTATTTTAAAAGCAAGTTCATTACATCAAATTAAGGACCCCCATCTTCAGAGATCTTTAGATTAAGAACTAGGAGGGAGTCTAGAGGTCATTGGGTCAAACCCCACCATTGTACAGATAAGAAAACTGAGACCAGAAAAGTGGAATGACTTATTCCAGATTGTAAGTCTCAGAGTCTGAATCTGATCCCGAGTCTCCTGACTCTACAACTAGAGCTCTTTCTAACGCTCTGTATGGTGAGTTTCATTTTTTTTAGTTAGAGTAAAGACACTGGGCAAAGCGAAGCAGCCTAGACCTAGAGGAGAAATAAAGAAATCTACTTTTCTCCTTTAGTTGGAGACGTAAGGGATAAGGGATGTGAAATGGTGCATTCAGGGTCTGATGCTGTGGCTGTGTAGGGTTGGTTTTGCTTCACCGTTTTTTCTTAATTACAAGGGAAGGCTCACAGGAAAGGTAAACCATTGTCCAGTAGCAGGAGGGAAATCTCTGGAAATGACTGGGATACATAAACAAAATACATCCATAAAACATTTTTTTAATTAAGGCCCAGCAACAGGGTGTGCTGGAGCTGGCTCACCCCAGCTAGCCAGAATCAACTGGTAAATTTTCTTTATGAGGATTTACCCCTCAGAAACGAGCAAATCTCACAAATCAGAGTTTGGTTTATTGTCCTGCGGATCGTCTGGACTTAAGAAAGAGGTGGAGAAAATAGAAATGATGCACATTAAACTCAAAAGTGTGTCTGGTATATCACACTCCTGCACAGAAACTGCTGAGGCTGCTAGGTGGAGTCATGGGGGAACAGAGCTACAGGACTGGAGTGGTAAGATTCCAGTTTGAATCCTGCTTCAGACACTTAGCAGTTGTGTGATCCTGGGCATGGCATGTCATTGAATCTCAGGCTTGGTTTTCTCATGATTAAAACAGGAATAAGAATAATCACGGTATTATAGCCTCCTAGGCTTGTTGTGAGGGAAATGGGATGAGCTTTGTAGACCTTAAAGCTCTGTATAAATACTGGGGGGTGGGGGAGGGAAGGGGAAGGAGGGAGGGGAGGGGAAGGGGGGAGGGAAAGGGGAAGGAGGGAAAGGAGGGAGGGGAGGGAAAGGGGAAAGGAGGGAGGGAAAGAAGGGAGGAGTGGGGGAAAAGGTTGGGGAGGGGAGCAGGAGGTTGCTTGTGCTCAGACAGTGGTACTCTAGGTCCCTCTTTTCCCTAACCCACTTTGGGGTTTCTAAGAGGTCGCTGTGTTGAGCAAGACCACTAGCTGGAAAAACCATTAGGTGCCCTCCCTTAAAGAAGGTCTCGTTCCCCTCCCCCATTCCTTCACCCCACCTTACCGTACTCCTCCACCCTCCAGCCTACTTACAGTTTCTGGGGAAGCTAGCAGATCATAATAACAGGATGTTGGCCCTGTAAACAGACCCCCACCCACCAGCAGCCAGGGCATGAGCTAGTTGTATGCAAATGAGCCCTGGTGCCAGGACTGGTAGGTAGAGGGGACCTGGTTGTATATTAAACCAGGGCACTTAGCTTGGTTCCAGCTGGTCTGGTCTGAAGGAACCCCTGGTTTCCTCCTCAGCCCCTCTCCTCCTCCCACTCCCAACCTCTCCCTCTAGAAAGGAATTCACACTTAATAAGGTAAATGTTCCTCCTGCTGTTGCTGGTGCCTGAGCTATTAGAGCTCCCATCAAAGCAGCCCAGGCCAGGCAGGGTGGAGCCAGCCTCAGCTGAGTGTGGGGCTGCAGGACCTAGCTACAGTCTCAGCAACATCAGCGGCAGGGCTCTTGCTCTCTCCCTCCCTCCCTCCTTTCCTCCCTCTTTCCCTCCCTCTCTCCATTCCTCTCTCCCTCCATTTCTCTCTCCCTCCATTTCTCTCTCTGTCTCTCTGTCTCTCTCTCTCTCTCTCCCTCCCTCCCTCCCTGCCTTCTGCCTCCCTCCTTTCCTCCCTCCTTTCCTCCCTCCTTTCCTCCCTCCATTCCTCTCTCTCTCTCTCTCTCTCTCCCCCTCTCTCCCTCCCCCTCTCTCCCCCCTCTCCCCCCTCTCTCCCCCTCTCTCCCCCTCTCTCCCCCTCTCTCCCCTCCTTCTGTCCTCTCTCCCTCTTCCTCCCCCTCTGCCCCCTCTTTCTTTCTCTCCCTCTCCCTCTCCCTCCTCCTCCTCTTCCCTCTTCCCCATCTTACCTCTCTTCCCCACCCCCTTCCTCTCCTACCCCTATCTCTTCCCCTCTCTCTTCCTCTTTCTCTCCACCCCTCCCCCATTTCTTTCTCTGTCCCTCCTTGTCCCCTCTTTCTCCCTCCCCCTCTTATACACACACACACACACACACACACACACACACACACACACACACACACACACACACACACACACACACACACACACACACACACACACACACACACACACACACACACACACACACACACACACACACACACACACACACACACACACCCTCCTTCAAACATCAAGAGAGCAAGGCCCAAGATACAGACTTCCTGTATACAGCAAACGAGCTAAGGTCTGAGCACTCCCCTCCACAGGCTGCATGGCTCGAAGGTGTGTCTCTGCCTGGTGATGGATCGATGCTCCTCAGAAGGCCTGGCTGGCCCTCGTTGGGTCCAGCTTTCTGCTTCTACCTCCCATCCTTCCTGACGTGGTGAAATCATCTCCCCCCCACCTCCAGCAGGATTTCCTGGCCATTCCACCCCCTGTGATTCATGCCAAATAAAGACCCTCTTATTGCATTTACAAATCCTCCAGCCAGAGTCTTTTTTTCCCTTGGTTATTCATCTACGGACAAATGAGACTCAAGGACAGGAGGAGCCCATTAAAGTCGATTTATAGCTGTCTCCTCTCTTGAGTTAGCAAGCCATGGTACCCCCTCACTTCCCACCAAGTTATTGTCTCTGGAATTAGAGGACTTTAGAAGCCTATTTAGATGACTGATCTCTGTATTCTTGCAAGTGCTTGGGGGCCCAGACAGTCTGTCCAGAATCATCTGATGCTCTCTCCCCAGTAATTGACAGTCCTGTCAACTTCTCATGTAAGAGCTCGGCAGAGAGGCAGGAGCCAAGGAGAATGATGCCTGCCGCTCTCCCTGCTGGCCCAGGTGGCCGCTGATGATGGAAAATTCTTGTGGGCAGAGGCCTCTCTGGCCATATCTGTGCTGGGCCAGGCCCTTGTAAGTAATATAACATGATGAATTGGAAAGAGCTCTGGCTTTGGAATCAGGGCCCTCCCCCACCTTCAAATCCCAGCTGAAGGACTTGATCAGCCTCCAGGCATTTATCAAGCTCTGTGCTAGTTGGAGACAAAGAAGAAGGAAATGTCAACCATTCTTCCTTCAGGAAGCTTCTTTTCAAATGCGTAAGGGAGACGTGTGCATATAGAAAAACATGAGTACAAGGTAATTTAGAGAGCATGAACACATATCTGAAGGGAACAGGAGAGGCTTCTAGCAGAAGTACTGAGTCTTGAAAAAAACAGTGGAAGGAGAAAATACACAAGCGGGATGGGCAAGGCAAAATCATGGTGGTGGGAGATGAATATCTTGTATAAGGGATGGAAATTGGCCAGTATGGTAGGATTGGAGTGGGTAGAGGGAGTAATGGGAAAGAAGATGGGAAAGGTGGGAAGGAGTCAGGCTGTAAGAAATGTTAAGTACTAGACTAAGGAGTTTCTAGAGGTAGTAGGGAACTGGGTGGATGGTCATCCAGGTATACACACATACATACACACACGCACACCACGTATGTATATATGCGTATATATGTATGTGTATGTATATACACACATGTGCACATATATAGTATGTGTATGTACATATGTATAGATATAATATACATATCGAGACCACACATACCACATGTGTATATGTATGTGCACATGTGCACACATATAGTATGTGTGTATATATGTGTAGACATATATGTACATATTGAGACCAGATGGCCTCTGCGCATCTCAGCTCTAAATCTGAACTCCTGCGCACAGATCCCAAAATAAACACTTGTCATTTTTTCACACTGGTGGAGGAGGAAAGCAACACAGATCAACCAACAGTGAATAACCCCAAAATCATATATGTTACCAAGGGACAAGCACTAAATAAAATGTCAGCTCGAAGACTTGAAATGAAGCATAACTTGGGATTCATCTGGAACAAAATATGATTAAGGGAAGGCATAGACAGGTTTGGTTGTCCATTGTCCTGGTTAGTTTTTTTCTCTAATCCAGCCTCCCCAAGTCCCCAAAACCTCTGACCCTGCTACAAATTCTTACCAGTTGAAGTCCTAATTAGGGCAGGACAATTGAGACTTTGCCCCAGGGCACCAAATTTAAAAGAAACCAAAAGCATTCAACAATAAATAAAAAAATAAAATCAGAGTGTAGTAACTAGTTAGTAGTAAGAACTAGGGTGCTTCCCCCTGCCAGGGATTTGTTAAAATGTGATCAGATAACCTCATTCTTTTCCCCAGGTAAGTGCCCAGTAGCACCCTCTCCCTATTGGGGCTGGTCCAAGTATAAAAAGGCACATTCAGCACTGCTCTGGGGGAGGAGGATGGGCAGCAAGGTGGTGCAGTGGATAGAGCAGGAGTCAGGAGGACCTAAGTTCAAATCTCACCTCAGACTCTTGACACTCACTAGCTGTGTGACCTTGGGCAAGTCACTTAACCCCAGTTGCCTCATCCTGGGTCATCTCCAGTCATCCTGATGAATATCTGGTCACTGGATCCAGATGACTCTGGAGGCTAAGTGAGGCTGGTGACCTGCACAGCCCTCTCTCACTCAAAACAAAGTCAAGTGCAAGTCATGTCATCATTTTTCTGATGGCATGGTCTTCAGCAACGAAAGACAAACGCACACACACACACACACACACACACACACACACACGGGAGAGGAGGATATAAAGAAGTTGCAGTGGGTACAACAACACTGGATTTGGAATCAGGAAGTTATCACTGTTCAGTCCTGTCCAACTCTTCGTGACCCCATTTGGGGTTTTTCTGCAAAGATACTAGTATGGTTTGTTATTTCTTCTCTAACTCATTTTACAGATGAGGAATCTGAGGCAGACAGGATTAAGTGACTTGCCCAGGGTCACACAGCTAGTAAAGTATCTGAAGTCAGATCCTTTTATTAAGGAGATTTGTTATGTGAAGTTTGGATTCAGTCAAAGGCTGCACTTGAGGACCTAGAGGCTGCAGGTTCCCCACCCCTGGGTTAGGCTAATTCTGCTTAGCCCATTTGAGTGAGTAGAAGTTGGGCTTGATGAAAGTTAACAATTTCCTAATAATGAAAGCCATCCCAAAGTGGAATGAAGGGGCTCCCCATCCATATGGCTGACATGGTTGTTTGTCCTTCATTCTTGAAGAGGACCTATGACATTTCACCCCTCAAAGGAAGCCTTCAAGAAAGGACTACATCAGGAGTCTAAGGGCTTGGCTTTGACTCCCCACTCTTATAACTGATGACCTGTGTGACCTTGGGCAAGTTCAGACTATATTAACTGGCCTCTGAGCTCCTTCCCACCTCTGAGAATCTCAGATTCTGCAATTTCGGTAAGATGAAGCTTTCCCCCAAGAACCTAGCATGTTCTCCCAAGGAGGTTGGGAAGGAAGGCAAACCCTTGGAGAAGCACACCAGGCAATGCCATGCCCTATGGCATAGCCCTACATACCCCACCTAGTTAGAACTCTTATCTATCAATGGACTAGCTCTAAACCCAAGGATGCTACAGCTCAGCAGACAATGGTCTTCACCATCTCCAAGGGAGCATGAAGAACAGTTAGACCCTTCCATGCAGGCTTTATGACTCCTCCTGGACATGGCCATTATACACCCCATGGGGTATATCAGACCTTTGATGCTAGCCAAAGCATGAAACTGACTAGACAAAGTCAGTGAGAGGACCTAAAGATTCCACCAGGCACACTGCACACAGGAAACAGGGGACACTTATCTGTACCATTCTATTCAAGACCCGCCACGATTTTAGAGCTGGGAGGGACCTTAGAAGTCATCTAGTTCACTCCCTCCCTCCCCATTTTGTAGATGAGGAAACTAAGTTCCAAGTCCTCGAAAGGAACTCTGAAAGGAACCTCAGAGGCTAGCTAGCATAACATCCCTTACTTTACAGATGAGGAAACTGAGACACAACCAAGTTAAATGATTGAACCAATACTTCGCAAGTAGAAGGAATCAGTGGCAGGATCTGAACCCAGTTCCTCACACTCTAGCATCATTCTTTCTGTCATACATCATCAGAGAGGGTAGACTTTAGTGAATCAGACCCCTACTCTGTGGGGAAAACCCTAAGTTAAAGCTGCTTCAATGTATTTTAAGGACTCATGATTTCATCAGTATTTATGCTGCCTCCACTAATGTAGGTCAGAGTTTCTGCCCCTTTCTTTGGAAAGCTAAAAGAGGAGAAAAAATATTTCTAGTAATAAGCTTAAAAGTTAGATTATGGGAGTCTCCCGAGAGGTAAAAGAGAGACCATGGGCCAAACTGACCAAGAATTAACAGGGAGCTTACTGCTACAGAACTTAGAAGCCAGCCCAAACTAGATTCTAAGAGCTGATTGTTAAATTTTTGGGGTGAGCATTTACACTTTGGAAATGGGGAAATACTAAAGATCAGGGCTTGATTTGCTTTGCTGTTTACCTAGAGTTAAGGAAGTGATAAAGATTAAGATGAATGATGCAGAATAAATTTAAAAGTATCCTGTATATTTGGAGAGAAGGGATGGAGAGCCAGTTGTTAAAGAGGTGTTAAACACTACTGCCTGTGAAACGGCGGTAGCTGGCAGTCTCCGCTCCCAAACACCTCATCCTTTAGGACCCAGGGGTGGGAAACCTGACTGAGTCAAAGGGACGCACTTGAAGACCTAGAGAGCCTCAAGGCCACAGGTTCCACACCCATGCATTAGGCCTTTTCTGACTACTCACAGCTAGGAGTATGTCCCCCTCCTCCAAATTACTTCATATTTATATTATATTTTTTTGCATGTACATTTGTACGTATCTAACAGTGGTGTGAGTGGTATAGCAGACCTCTTGCTAACCCACCTCTTTTTTGTACACCAGGCTATGCTTGGCAGTTGGAGATGACTATTTCTTCAACTTAGCTCCCTTAGTTCAATCCCCCTGGGAGAGATTTCCTCTCAAATCACACTGGGGAAAAATGGCAAAGCCCAGCTCTGCAGCCACCGGTGACTCAGTTGGAGACTCGATAATTATTTATTAAGCACCTATTATGTTCCAGACACGTAGCGTCGAGCAGAAGTTCTCAATTTTTTTCATGCTTTGGACCCCTTGACAGTAAGTCTGATGAAACTTTCTCCCTTTCTCAGAATGTTTTTAAACAATACAAGAAAATGCTAAATTTCAGTTAGAGGTTGGTGAAAATAGTCTTTTGTTTGTTTTGGTTTGTTTCTTCTTTCTTTTGGTTCATTCTATTGGTTATAATTTTTCTTTGCAACATGACTAATGTGAAAATATGTTTAATGTGAATGGATATGTAGAGCCTATATCAGATAGAAGGTCATCTTTGGGAGGGGAGAAGGGAGGGAGGGGGAGAAAATTTAGAACTCAAAAGCTTATGGAACTGAATGTTATAAACTAAACATAGATGAATAAATTAGAAAAAAGAAAGAAAGAAAGAAAATAGTCTTTTTATTTTCCCCATCCAAAGTTCTCAGACCTCTTGAGGGTCCTTGGACCTCATATTAAGAATGCATAGTCTAGCGAGATCTCAGCAAAGAAATTCTCTCTCCATTCCCCAGCAAGCTGTAAAAGCAAATAAATAATTTTCTTCTTCAACTCTGAGCCCCCAGATTGTTGGCAAAACTAGCACAGCTTCAAAATCCCTCTTTCTCTGTCCCAGATTAAATCCCCAATAATTTCCTCCCAACTGCATTTCCAGTGATCCACTCAGGTTAGCCATGCTTGTAACTAAGTTTTATCACAATTGCTAGACAAAACAAATATTTAAACAAGGGAAAGTAAGCAAACTTGTAATAAACAGACTTTCCCTGTATCTAGAGGGTAAAGGTATAGGGCTCCTGTCCTCTCAGAGAGAGAAGTAAGGAAACTTAGCGAGAAAAGCAAAATTATTAATCACCAGCTTAGGCTCTACAATCCAGGGGTTGATCAACACAGCAATTCGTGGTACAACTCCCTTCCTGAATGATCAGGCCACATAGCCCCAGTCTTGGAACCTATTGATGATTCCATAGCTCCTGTCCCCACTCCAGTGGCTTCTCCACCTTCTTCTCCCCCAAATTCCTTAGTATGGGAAAAGCTAGCTTGCTAATCAAAATTCCAGGGGAGGGGAATGCCTGACTGAAAAGTGGATTTTCTTTCTGATCTCCTTGGCAATGTCAAGAGTGTGATAGATTGTTATTTCCCTGAGGAAAATTCCTGACAGTTGGGAACTATTTCATTTTCATTTTTGTATCCCCAACACCCTGCACAGCGCTTGGTAAATAGTGAATGATCAATAAATACTCATTGATGGGCTGATGGATTCCATCCTTGGAGCAGTCAACCAATTATTCTCTTTACGCCTATTTCTTTTCTGGTTTGGCTTTTTCCTTGACCTCTGTTTAGTAAAGAGGCAGCTAAGTGGTGCAGTGGATAAAATTCCAGCCCTGGAGTCAGGAGGACTCGAGTTCAAATCCTGCCTCAGACAGGTACTAACTGTATGACAGAGAGAGAGAGAGAGAGAGAGAGAGAGAGAGAGAGAGAGAGAGAGAGAGAGAGACTATAACTCTGCAAACCAGAATTGCAGTAGCTCAAAAGAAAGGTGAAAAGTGCAAATTTAGAGACTTCTCCCTTCTAAATGTTCATATAGACTATTTGTGCCCCAACCTGTGATGGAATATTCCAAGCTTGTATTGGTCTGATCAGTCACAGTCAGACACACTATACCTTTGACTCCCAACATGGTGGTCATTTTGGTCCTCTTTATTAACGACAACAGCTAACCAACTATAACTCTATCTTGCCTTCCATGACTGGTCCAAATGGGGAGGCAGAGGAGGGTTCTGCTAGTCACCAGAAAGGGACGATCAAAACAGAGGGAACTACATTTTGTGAGCACTCACTAATCCCCTAGGGTCTTCCTCAATTAAGGACTATCTTGGATTCTCTGGTCTTAGAACCCCTGCAACAAAGCCCTGGAGGCTGTGGACAAAGCCCTACAGGATGGTCAAGCACAGAAAGGGTTACAATCTGTATCGATGCAGGGAATCCTCCCCACCCTGATATTGCTTAGTACACTGGTGCCTTTGAGTATTTAGTCTTACAGGATCATAAATTAAGACCTCGAAGGGAATTTCACCATATTGTTCAACCTGCTCATTTTACAGATGAGTAAGTAAAGTGAGGCCCAGAAGATGGGAAGGTTTGCCTAAGTGAGAGGAAAAGCAGGGATTAGAGCTCAGACCCTCTGACTAGATTCAGTGGGAGATCCTTTCTTGAATATGTTCCAACTCTGAGATTCCCTAATTCTGCGGAGAAAGGAAGTTGGAAGGAGCTGGAGCAAGGTTCACTTTCTTTGGACTTCATACAGAGGGATCTAGGCAGGAAATATTAGGGGCGGAAGCAAGAAAGGAGATCAACTAGGCCTGGCTAGCTTTCTCCAGCAGTTATAATTAGCCCTGAGTTAGGTGCATTGGGCAGAAAGAGATTTATCCCTTAGACAATAAGAGCAATCCCCCTTGGCCCAAGGACAGGGATCTAGAATGGTGAAGAATGGTGGTGGTGGTGCAGAGCCAGGGGCAGGACAGAAGAGTTTTGGAGAACAGCTGGGGTCCCGGATGGAAAAAATGAATGTTCAGTTAAAGATTCCTCAGCAGAAAACGATTGTTGACTGAGCCGTTGTCAGGCTTCAGAAGGGCGTGTGAAGGAGCTGGGATCCTCGAGGCAGAGCCCAGGTCTATCCATTTATTTCCAGTAGTAGAGCGGAATTGCCAACAGCTGGTAGATTGTTTAAAGATTTGGAAATCTTCCTCTCTGAGGTGTTTACTGCTTTTATAGAGCACACACTCTATCTATAAATAGTGAACTTTTATTCCAAAGGGTGGTTTAGAGGAAGAAAAATGCTCATCATCATTGACAATGAGCCAAATTCTTTGCCTTTGACTTGTCTTGTTGAAAACATGAGACCGGCTAGTTCAGTGTCACTGCCTGGAGAAGCTGAGGCAAGTGAAGGAAGCAAGATACCCATCGCACTTACGAGGACCTGAGCTATGGGAGAACACCAGAACTCTGTGACTTTGGGCATGTTATCTAACCCCTCAGGGTTTCACTTGCCTCACCCATAGTTTTGGTTTTTTTGCCCAAGGCAATTGGGGTCAAGTGACTTGCCCAAGGTCACACAGCTAGTGTCAAATGTCTAAAGTCACATTTGAACTCAGGTCCTCCTGACTCTATCCACTGAACCACCTAGCTGCCCCTCTATGTATCTGTTTTTCTATGTCTCTTTTGTACATAGTCGTTTGCCAGTCTTATCTCGTGTTAGATTACCAGCTTCTTGAAATCTGAGACTGCATTGGGTTTTTTTTCACCCTTTCTCATACCCCTGTGCTCAATATAGTGCCTGGCACATAGTAGGCTTTTAATAAATGCTTGTTTACCGATCAACGGACGATAAAGTAAGGTGTGTGAACTAGTTGCCCTCTAAGGTCCCTTCCAGCTCTACATGTATGATCCTATGATAAAACGTAGAGTACAAGACTCAGAAGCAGAACATCCTGGCTTCAAATCCCACTTCTGGAGCTGTGTAAATGTAAAGAAGTCACCTAATCCCTTAGAGCCTCCGTTTCCCCATCTGTAAAATGTGAATCATAATTTTCTCAGTACAGAGTTGTTTGGAAGTTCAAATGAGATAGTATATGTAAAGTTTTAGAAAACTAAAGCACTATATATATGTCTGCTAATATTACTTTTCACATTACCTTTTCATAGAATTCAATTACAGCTACAAGAGACCTTAGAAGCTATCTAGGCTAAACTATCTAGTCTAGTTCCTCATTTTACAGGAATGAGGAAACTGAGCCTTAGAGAGGTTAAATGATTTGTACATTGTCACCCAGCTAATAAGTGGCAGAGGGGGGATTTGAACCCAAATGTATAAGCCAATGATTCTTACCTGTTTCAGTGTCATGTCCCCCTTAGGCAATCTGGTGAAATTCATGGACCCCTTCCCAGAATAATACTTTTAAACAATTGAATGACATCCTAAATTTTAATTAGAGGCTAGTCAAAATGAATATGTACATTTTTTCCCATCTAAATTCAGGGAGGGGAGGCTCACCTCTCAAAAATACTCCTTTGCTCAGAACAGGGCTTTGTACCCAGACCCCTTAGATAAAAAAAGCTAATGTCCTATTAGCTCAACTACCAAACATCTATGGAGAATCATCCTAGGAATGAATCAGTCAGGATCATGCTGCTATTCTTTGGTATTTAACATTCTGTAGACTACTGGGAAGTTTGCTTTTGTAACTGGATAAAGGTATTACTAGAATCTTGATAATGACAGTAATAATATAATCTTTTCGTTTCCACTCACTCAACACGTTCTTACAGAGCCCTGCTGTCCTCTCACCCTTGTACTCTCAACCCTGCTCTCAGCTCTGAGCTAGGCTAGCTAGACAAAGAAAGGACATAATTCCTGCCCTAGGGCAGAACCAAGAAGTGTCTGAAGCCAGAGACAAGACACACAAGAAAACAGTGAATTAATGGTGACCCTGTCTTCCTTCAGGAAGCTATGAGAATCAGGCAAAATTCCAAGTGTCACCACACCCTGAGAGACTCAAAGTCCTCTTAGGAAGTGAGTTGACTTTATTATGTTGAGTTTTTTGAGGTGACTCATGAGTCCCAGAGCTAGGATAAACCATAGAAATCATCTAATCCAACCTACTTACTTTACAGATGGGAAAACTAAGGTCCCTAAAATGAAATGAGTTGCCCAAGGTCACAAAGGCAACAAGTAGCAGAATCCGAATTCAAACTCGGTTCTATCTCCAAATTAAATGTGCTTTCTACTACACCCCATCGCCATTCCAGCAGCTTACTTGGTTAAGCCTGGGGGAAAGAAGGCAAATAGTCTCCATGTTGGGAAAAGATTGAGTGGTGTCTAGAACTAGGGAAAGGATTCCTTTTTATGTGTTGTCTCCCCCCCACCCTCCCCGTTACATTATAAACTCTTTAAGCCTTTTTTTGTAACCCCAGTGCATTACATAGTGCCTGGCACGTAGTAGGTGCATAATCAATGATTACTGCCTCTGACTATTGTCTATGCCAGTTGGGAAGAAGCAAGTGGATACAGATGAAAGAAGGTTTCCTGCCCAATAAAGTGAGTGAGGGCTCCCAGATGTGAGGACGCCCTGTGGTGCCTGGCTGCCAGCCAATGCACTGGGCATTCAGAATCAAGTTCAGTTAAAACAGAAATATAAATACAACACATGCCTGCTTTCTCTCTCTTGGTAGACTGCCCACAATCATGGCATTCTTCTTCCCCATATACAACTAATGGGGAACTTGGGGGAGGAAACTCAGCAGAGACCGGGTTTCTCCTGTCCTAGGGAAATCATAGATGGAGATGCTGGGAGCAACTTCAGGGGCTAGCTAGTCTAATCCCCTCAGTTTACAAATTAGGAAACTGAGGCCCAGAACCTTGTACCCAAGGTACCACAGGTAGCAAGGATTATCATAGCATAGGAACATAGATTCCATTCCCAAAGGGTTGCCACAAGTCAACTAACTTAATCCTTTCATTTTACAGATCAGGAAACTGAGGTCAAATGATTTCTAAGGGACTTTCCCAAGGAAGTCTTTTCTTATTCCTTCCCTAATCCTCTAAGTTTAAGTTCCACTTAAATTGTATATATTTTATAGGCATAATTCCTTACATACTGTCTCCTAGAATGTGAGCTCCTTAGGGGCAGGGATTGCGTTTTTGCCTTTTTATCCTCACTGTTCTGTGCATGTGATGCCTTGCTCATAGAAAGTTCTTAAGAAATGGTTGTTGACTGAGTAAGTGACCAAGGTAACCTAAGTGCTGAGTGGCAAAGGTGAGGTTTCAAAGCCAGGGCTCTTTCTAACCCCCTCCATACTGAATGATAATGAAAAGGGACCCTGTTGACTTTTTGCTTGATAAAGTCAGGCACTATCAGAGTCATGACTAGGTCAGGGCAGCCAGGGCTTTGTTACAGGGCATAGTATTTCCATGGTGCACTTCTCCAAAAGTTCACCTTCCACCCCAACTCCCACAGGCTAGGAAGTCAAGGCTTTGCCATAAATCAGACATCTGACTACAGAGAGGTCACCTAACACATCTAAACCTTGGTTTCCCCCACCCCTAAAAAAGAGGTTGGACCACTACACAGCTGCCAAATGTTTGTCCAAGTTTAAGTATGAACCCAAGCCATCATTTAGAGAAGGCCTACCTGGGCCCTGGGAAGTTTGTTCTCTCAAATAGAAGTCATGAATTCATATAGACAGTACCTAAACCTATCCCTACACATGTAAAAGAGTCCAAAGCAGCATGCCCAGTCTCCACACAACTCTGAGTGAGCTGTTAAGGCATAATTGGTATAGATCCATCCTCAGACTTAGGGAAATCTGTGTTCAACAGTTGCATCCTGTTGATGCATCCTGTTTGATGCATCCTGGCTATGTGACCTTGGGCAAATCATTTAGCCCTCCAAGATTCCTCAGGCAGCTCTCTAGAACTTTAATTGTAGAAAAATCGACATTGGGAACTTCCTCTTTGATAGTTCTCTCAGGAGACAGACTGAAAAAAAGACAAACAGAGATGGATGGACAGATGGAGAGGTGGATGGATGGATGGAAGGACAGTCATGGACAGATTGACAGATAGCAGGCACAGGCTGACGGATGGAGATCCACATGGGTCCACAGGAAATCAATAAACTGCTGAAAAAGAATGTCCCTGCTCCCCTCCCTCTGCTTCCAGTCCCTGCTCCCCTCCCTCTGCTTCCATTCCTTCTGTGGGCCTGTGTGACAAGGGTTTGGAGGGGAGGGGGCAGTCAACCTATCACTGCTGAGGGCGGACATTGCTGGCTCATCTCCTCCTCTGGATGTAAACAGGTGCCGACCTTGAGGGCTGGGCTGGGCTGATTGGCAGAGTAAGGGGTAGGAGATATATCAAGTGCGTGGGGAAAGGGGGTGGGGAGGAAGCAGAGAAGAGTTGGAATTTGGGCAGCCCCATTCTTTTAAAACTCTTTGCTAGCAGACATAATCAGTTTAATGAGATTAGGAGGGGTTCAAAAGTCTGTCTTCAGCATTCCTGTTTCCATAGAAACAGTCAGGCTCAGGGTTTGGTGCTTGCCTGTGACAGACAGGAGGGTGCTTTCTTTACATTCTCAGGCTTGGTCCTGGAGTGGCTGGTGCCTATGGAGCCGGACCATGTGACCCTAACCCAGGGGAGCCTCCCCAGGAGGCCCTGGGCCTCCCCATCCTGGGTAGCTGCCATTCACTAAGCTCAGACTAAACCCCACCCCCACCATTCAGTGTTAATGGAACTCATCCTGGGCCCCTGATCTACAGAGGCAAGTGTATTTATTTAATACAAAGCAGTTAACTTTAGGATGGTTGCAAGGGTGGGCACTTAGCGTTTTGATAAGATGAGGAAAGGCTGGGAGTAGAAGGTGATATTTGGACCTGCATCTCCAAGGAAGAGAGGGATTCCATCAGTCAGCGTGGTATTCCAAGCATGGGAGACTACCGGGGCCAAGGCACACTGGTTGAATGGGAACAGTCAAGATGAAGGGAACAGAGAGAAAGGCTAGATTGACTATATCGCAGAATGAGGGAGAGGGAGTAATGTCCAATATGGTTAGAAGTATAGGTTGCATCCAGGTTGGGTAGGTCTTTAAAGAAAAACAGAGGGTAATAGGGAGCCACTGGAGATGATTGAATAGGGGAGCGACATGGTCAGGTCTGTACTTAAAGGAAATCACTTTGGCAGATGTTTGGAGAAAGGATGGGAGAAAGAAGAGACTACAGTCAAGGAGACCAGCCTTGAGGATCTTCTGGACAGAGGTGATGAGGGACCTAAAGGGAGGAAGTGAGTGGCTGAGTGAGCAAGGGCAAGGGATAGGACATGAAAGATGCTGCGGAAGTGAAAACAGCCTTGTCTAACAACTGAATATATGGGATAAAAGAGAGTGAGGAACGAAAACTAAGGTGGGGATTAGGAACCTAAGACAGGAAGATGGTAAGACTGAATTTTAAAAAAAAAGTACTTTTGGAAAAGGAGAGAGTTTGGGGAAGAGATAATGAGCGGTAATCTAGGGAATGTTGAATTTAAGGTGCCTCCGGGGCATCCTGTTGGAAATGTCCAGTTGCAGGCAATTCATTATGTAGAACTGAAGAGCAAGAGAGAGGCTGGGGTGCAATGGATAGAGCACTGGGCCTGGAAGTCAGAAAGACCTGAGTTCAAATCTGTCTTCAGACGCTTATTAGCTATGTGACTTTGGGCAAGTCCCTTAACCTCTGTTTGCCTCAGTTTCTTCAACCCTAAAATACGGATGATAATAGCTCGGGCCTGGCACATATTGTAATTCAGTTGTTCAGTCACGTCCAATTCTTTATGGCTCCTTGGATCATAACGTCCATGGGGTTTTCTTGGCAAAGATACTGGAGTGGTTTGCCATTTCCTTCTCCAGTTGTTTAAGGCCAACAGAGGTTCATAGTAGGCAGTGTATAAATGCTAGGTATTATTATCATCATTATTATATAGATCTGGGATTTTATCTACATAGAGATGATCATTAAACCTATTGGAGCTGATGAGGAGTGGAGGGTGGGAATGGAAATCCCCACCCAGGAGATGTGATGTGGGTAATGATCCAACAAAGGATTTTTTTACTGCAGGAAGTTCAGATAGGTTGGAGTCTCAGACAGGAGAGGGCATCCAGGAAGAAAGGATGGTCTAAAGCATCAAAGGAAGGGGAGAGGTCAGAGAAGTGTATGGACTGAAAAAAGACTGTTGAGTTTGACAATTAAGAGGTCATAGGTAATTTTGGAGAGAGAAGTCTCAGGTGAGTGATGAGGTCAGAAGCCAGACTGTGGAGTTGAAAAGTGACTGAAGGAATTTAGACTGGAGACAGGTAGAAAGAGCCCAGGCGGGGAATCAAGAGGCCAGAGTTCTCCTCTCTGCTCTGCTGGCAACAAGTCATGGGACTGCAGGCAACTTGGTTCTTTGCTCCCTTAGTTTACTTACTCAGCTGTAAAATTAGGAGGTTAAACAAGAACATTGGATTTGAAGCCAAAGTTGTCACCGAATCTTTTTTCAGTCACATCTGACTCTTCATGATCTCATTTGGGGTTTTCTTGACAAAGATACTGGAGTGGTTTGCCATTTCCTCCTCCAGCTCATTTGACAGATGAGGAAACTGAGGCAAATAAAGTTCAGTGGCTTGCCCAAGGTCACACACCCAGGAAGTATCTGAGGCCAGATTTGAACTGAGGGAACTTACATTCTACCCGTTGACCTTTAGGGCTAAAATGTGAACCAAGCGAGACAAAGATGAAGCTCTCAGGCCAGGGGGTGACCAGAATTTGTACCTGGGATTGGGAAGAGTTCCTGAGGACACTTCGGGCGGCAGAGAAGGCCTTCCTAGCCCTAGTGCTTGGTACCCAGGGCTGCAGTGGGGTGGCCCCAGGGGTCTCCTGCTCTGCCAAAGGAAGGCACAGCCATTCTCCTTGGTCTGATCTTCTCGCCCTAAGCCTCTGAAAGCCATCTGTGGAGATTCATGAAGGCTGTTTGTGTTTTAAGTAAGCGACATCAGTGATCTGTGCTGAACAGATGGGCTGAAATGAAAAGGCTTATCAGGATTCAGGCAAACAGCAACAGCACACCCAGCTTGAAGAACTCAGGTTGGGAAGAGGAGGCAGCCTCTCCCCATGCAGCCCCTGCTCTCCCAATTGTTCCTCTCCACAGCTGCCAAAATGGCCAGGGTGGTCATGATGTCCGGGCACCGAGGCTCCTTTTCTGCTGGGAGGCAGCCTGCTGGAGTGAAGGGAATGTCTACCAACTGCCCACCACTTGTTCTCCTGCTACCTGCCAGCTCTCGATCCCTGCCATGCTGTCTGGGTGGTGAGCAGGAGCCAGGGCTCTACTCTGGGCCTTGTCTGCCCTCTCTATTCCTCTTCCCTCGAGGAGCTTGTTAAATGCCTTGAGATTAAAAATCATCTCTGTGCAGAGTGAGAGAGACACATACAGATGCGGAGAAAAAGGGAAAGAAAAAGGGAGGAGAGAGAGAGAGAAAGGGGAGAGAGAGGGAGTGACAGAGACAGAGAGAGAAGAGAAAGAGAAGAGGGAGAGAGACAGAGACAGAGAGAAAAGAGGGAGAGAGACAGAGAGAGAAGAGAAAGAGAAGAGGGAGAGAGACAGTGACAGAGAGAGAGAGAAGAGGGAAAAGAGGGAGAGAGACAGAGAGAGAGAGAGAGAGAAGAGAGAAAAGAGGGAGAGAGACAGAGAGAGAGAAAGGGGGGGAGAGAAGAGGGAAAGAGACAGAGAGAAAGACAGAGAGAGAGAGAAGAGGGAAAAGAGGAAGAGAGACAGAGAGAGAGAGAAAGGGGGGGAGAGAAGAGGGAAAGAGACAGAGAGAAAGACAGAGAGAGAGAAGAGGGAAAAGAGGGAGAGAGAGAGCATGTATTAAGTACCTCTCTGCTACATATTTAGTCCTAACATCTTTTTCAACTCCCAAATCACCAATCTGTTAATGGAAATCTCTAATTAAGCATCCCATAGCCATCTCAAATTCAACATATCCAATAGGGTGGGAAGAGAATACATACATACATGCATACATATATATGTGTGTGCGTTTATGTATACACAGATACATATATATACACATATATACATACATGTTTGTGTATACACATATGTGTGTAGTATATGGTACATATTACACACATGTGTGTGTAATATAGAGCACATACTTATTAGAACAGTATAATAATAACAGCTTAATAAGAATATATGCTTGTTGAGCTGGGGATTGATGTGGTCAGAATGTTGCTTCAGAATTATCAACTTCTATGTAGTGTGTGTGTGCGTGTGTATGTGTATGTGTGTGTGTATGTGTGTAAGAAATAGGGGCCTTCTCTAGTTTGAAGAGGAGAGGGAGGGAGGGAGACAGTTTGGAACTTAAATGTAACCAAATGAAAAAAATTAAATGTTTAAAAAAATCTATCAGTTTGTTGGCTGTGGGGAAGATCAATTGAGAAGGGAAATACACACCATATATGTTTATGCACACACATATATACTTTTATATTTATATGTATCTATGTAGGTACATGAACACATATATGTACATATAATCCTAGCATGTACCAAGGCACTCTGCTGAGTGCTTTTTACAAATACCTCATTTGATCTACACAACAACTTTCGGTTTGTTGTTCAGTCACGTTTTAGTAGCTTCTGACTCTTTGGGACTCCACTTGGGGTTTTCTTGGCAAAGATACTGAAGTGGTTTGCCATTTCCTTCTCCAGATCATTTTACAGATGAGGAAACTGAGGTGAACAGAGATTAAATGACTTGCCCAAGGTCACACACAACTAGAAAGTGCCTGCATCTGGATATGAACTCCAGCCTTCCTGATTCTAGGCACTATCCACCACCACCCGCTGCCTCCAAACAGAACTCATTTTCTTTCCTCCCCCCCTTCCCAAGCCCTTTCTTCTCCACTTTTCTATCATTTCCCCACATCTTTCAGGCACTCAGATTCTTAATTATTCTCTGTTCTCTCCTCTCCCACAACTCTCACAACCAACACCAAGAATTATAGATTCTACTGCAATCTCTCTTGCCCTTGGTCCCTTCTCTAATTATGCAAAAATTACCCTAGTTTAGATATGCATTTTTTATTGCCTGGACCATGGCAATAACCTCCTAATTGGGCTTCTCCCACTGTCTCCCCCTCTTCAGCTCATCCTCCCCACAACTGCCAAACTCAGATTTCTAAAGCACAGTTCTAACCACATCACTCCCTAGCTCAATAAGCTCCTGTGGATCCCTATTGATCCAGGGTAAAACACCAAATTCTCTGACTTTTCGAAGCCCTTTACAATCTGGTTCCAGATCAATTGTTCTTTAGTCCCTATCCTGTACTCTAAGGTCCAGATAAGACACCTGTTACTCTGGGCATATAACTTTTCATCCCCTTATCCTGACTATACTCTGTACATGAAATGCAGTCCCCTCTTCTCTAGCTTCCTTAAGGGCTCAGTCCTTCTTGAGACAAGTTCTAATTCCCCAAGTTGCTCATACCCCTCTCCCCAATACTTTATGTATATTTTTTTAAAAAGTAGGTTTTATTGATATCTTTTGTTTTAACATCATCTCTTCCTCCCAGAAAACTACCTCTTTTTTGAGGAATCAAGATTAAGTGACTTACCCAGCGTCACACAGCTAGTGTCTGAGGCTGAATCCAAACTCGGGTCCTCACCTCAGGTTTGGTGCTCTATCCACTGTGCTACCTAGCTGCCCCGAATATGCTTTCTATTCGTTCCGGGAGCTCTCTCTCTCTTATCTCCATCTCTGGCTTCCCTGGCTTCCTCCATGTCTCAGTAAGGTCCCGCCTACTTCAAGAAATCTTCCCAGTTCACCATAATATGTTGTTTGTATATAATTGCTTACTATCTTCTCCCCTAGTCTGTGAGCTCCCTGAGGGCAGTGTTCCCCAGTGCTTAGCACAGTGACTGGCACAAAGTAGAAACTTAATAAATACTAGTTGATTATTTTGCATTTACTTCTCTATGTACACGGTTTCCCCCTTCCCCAAAAGACTAGAAGACCTGAGTACAAATCCAGCCTCAGACACTTAACTAGCTGTGTAACCTGGATAAGTCATTTCACCTCTGTTTGCCTCAGTTTCCTCATCTGTAAAATGGAGATAATAAAATCACCTACCTCCCAGGGTTATTGTGAGAATCAAATGAGATAATTATCGTAAAGTGCCTGGTGCACAGTAAGAGTTATATATCATTGTTAATGACAACTCACTCAGAGCTTGTGACAGATTTTGTTGAAAGCACTGCTGAAATCCAAGTATGTTCTGTCTCCAGCATTTCCCTATTTGGCCTAGCAAAGCCTTGGAGAGGATATTTTCTGTCCCTGATGAGTGATAATGGTGATGGTATTTCCAGGGAATGTTTGCTTTTTGCCATAGTATCTCCATCCCTAGCACAATGCCTGACACAAAAGAAGCATTTGGTAAATATGCTTGTTAAATGAGTGATGAAGGAAGGCTAAGATTCAAATCCCACCTCAAATACTCACTGTGTGACCTTAAAAGTCACTTAGCAACTCTAGGTCTTTTCCCTCATCCATAAGATGGAGAATATTAGGAATTGTTCAGTTACTTTTCATCATGTCCAATTCTTCATGACGCCATTGGGGGTTTTCTTGGCAGAGATCCTAGAGTGGTTTGCCATTTCTTTTTCCAGCTCATATTACAGATGAGGAAACTGAGGTAAAAAGGGTTAAGTGACTTGTCAGCATCACACAGCTAAGCAGTGGCTGAGGTCAGATTTGAACTCAATGGGCTAGACCGGGAATCAGGTAGAATATTAGTAACAGCGCCTCTCAGTTGTGAGAATCAAGTGGAATTAAGGCTTCAAACCTTAAAGTGCCATATAACTGTAAGTGACTATTGTAGGATCATCAGTTTAGAACCGGAAGGAGGGGACAGATGAGGAAACTAAAGCCAATGGACAACTACATGTTCTGTTCCCCCTTTAAGCTCCCCGAAGGACTATTTTTACATTTTTTGTTTTTAACATAGTTCCTGGATTAATCAAAGTGACCCTCTGAAGCTCCCATAGGTAGCATGTGTCAGAACCTAGATTAGAAACCAGATTACCCTCCCCATCCCCCACTCCAAATCCAGTAGTCTTTGCCTTATACCACCCTGCATATCATCCTAATTGAACTTCTCTCAATCTCTCCCCCTCTTTACTCTATTCTCCTTGTGGCTGCCAGATCGATATTTTTAAAGCTCAGTTCTGACAACATCACTCCCCAGCTCAATAAATTCCAATGGCTCCCTATTACCCTTTCAGTAAAATACAATATAACACCACCACTACCATCATCATCATCATCATCTATCACCAGGGACAGAAAATATTAACCTCCAAGTCCTTGCTAGGCCAAATCAGGGAATGTTGGAAATGGAGTATACTTAGATTTTAGCACAACATTCAACAAAGATCTGTCACACTGTTCTTACAGAGAAGGTGAAGAGCTGTCTGTGAGTTAGGTGAAAGGATAGTTAGGGAACTGGGAACTAATTGAATGACGAGACCCAAAGAACAGTCATTAATTCCTCAGCGTCCGCTCTAGCAGAATGTCTTGGAATGATGTCCTTGTCCTTGCCTTGCTCAACACTTTTGATCAATGATTTGAATGAAGGCGTAGATGGTAGCCCTCTCAGATTCTCAACAGATACCAAACAGAGCAAGATTGCTAACGCCTGGAAGATAGAATGGAGATTTTATTTAAAGCTCTCAGCAGGCTACAACGATGTGTCAACTCTAAGAAGACAAAAACATAGTAAAAGTTCTCCACCAAAGCTCTGCTTCTCCTTGGTCCTGGGCTCTTGAAAATTATTCCAATGGAGCATAAGTTCTGGCAGGTTGCTCTGAGCTGGAAAGGCTGTTCAGACCTTACCCCTGGGGATGATGGGCTGGATGTCAGCTGCCTGAAGTCCAGCTTGGCTAAGTTTGGAAAGGCTCAGCCCCAGGCTGACTGCAGAGCAAAGGAATTTTCAGCCACAGTAATCTTGGCTCCCACACCACCTGCTAAGTTGGAGAGAGTTTATGATCTACACTGCTGTCTGGAGGACCCACATCCACCAGATCACAGGTCTCTGAAATCAATTTAAGTAGATGTAATGTAAAATTTTACACTAATTTTTCTTTTTAGAAAATTTAGTTTTTCACGTGCAGAATTTGAAAAGACATGGCTTTATAGCAGAGATCTTTGTACACAGTTAACAGCAATCTTGTAAAGATGATGGGCTGTGAAAGATTTAGCTACTCTGATCAATTCAAAGATCCAAGACAATTTCAAAGGACCTTTGATGAAAAATGCTATCTACTTCCAGAGACACAACTGATGAACTCTGAACGCAAATTGAAGTATTTTTTTCATTATCTTTATTTGTTTTGCTTTTTTTTGAAATATGGCTAATGTGGAAATGTTTTGCATGATTTCACATATTTAATTGATATCAAATTGCTTGCCTTCTCAGGGGGTAGGGAAGAGGCTGGAGAGGAGAGTATTTGGACCTCAAAAAATTTTTAAAGAATGTCAAAAATAAATAATTTTATTTTAAAAATCATTTTGGTCTAATACAACTCCTACAATTATCATAGAGTGCATGAGAGAGAGTTTATGTAGATCTGAGGGACCAGAGGACCCCAAGAGAGTCAGGGTCCCCCAATGCCCCAGCATAGCCCAAAAACCTGCTAGACAACACTTGCCAGGAGGTAGGTGTGAGAGGTTAAGTTAAGTGACCACAGGTTCAGTGTGAGTCATAAATGTGACATGGAAGCCAAAAAGACTTATTAAAGTTTACATTAAGAGAGACGTATCAATCAACCATTACTTACTAACACCTAGAACATGGAAAGGAACTGTGGCATTGTGAATATTGGGCCAGATTCAGACGCAGGAGAATCTAGGTCAAGTCCTGTCTTTGACCCATCCTGACAAATCACAGACCTTCTCTTGCCCGTAGGCAGATGCTCAATCATGAAGAAAGTGCCCACTTGCAATTGGTAAAGGGAATACTTCCCTGGGGGTCCCACCAGGAACAAAATCCCCCTCTTACGACATGCCAAGTACCTGTGATGTGTCCTAGGAACACAGGCAAAGGCTGCAAAGAATGCAATCATTCTCTCAAGGACTTTCCAAGGAGACAAGGTGCCCAAACATAAATCTATACAGAATAAACAGACCCTATCCTGGGTCTGTTCTCTTCTGGACATACTGTAAATGCCATAGGAGAATCAGCTGAAAGTACTGGAATGTTTAGCCTTGGCGGGAGAAGAAAATAGGGGTTTTTTAAGCATTAAATGGTTTTCGTGTGGGAGAGGGAGAAGCAGGGGTGGAAGTCAGAGAGAGACAGGAAAAAATGGAGAGCCAAGGAGCTGTCCCAAAGTGAAATCTAGCTGTCTCTTCTCTCTCCATAGACACTCCCTCCCCTTGAGCTCAGGGACTGTGTTTTCACTTGTTAGTGGATTTTCAGTGCCTCCCACGGCGCCTGCCATATTGTGTTCAGTCTTTTCAGTTGTATCTCACTCTTCATGGCCCCATTTGGGGTTTTCTTGGCAGAGATACTAGAGTGGTTTGCCATTTCCTTCTCCAGCTCATTTTACAGAGGAGGAAACTGAGGGAAATAGGGTTTTTAGTGGCTTGCCCAGGATCACATAGCTAGTAAATGTGTGAGGCCAGATTTAAACTCAGGAAGATGTCTTCCTAATTCTGAGCCCAGTGGCGCATGGTAATCATTTAATAAATGCTAATGGACTGACTGCCTTCAGAGGCAGTGAATCCACCCTCCTTGGGGGTTTTTAAGAAAGCAGAAAATCACTTCTTGGGGATGGGGTGCCCCATTTGGACCAGATGTCCTCAGAAGTACTTGGATTTGGATTCATGTCCTAGGTTCAACTCTTGCCTCTATACTGTAGTAACAGAAGACAAAACAAGTTATTTCCTTTCTCTGTGCCTCAGTTTCCCCAGGTGTAAATAGAGGGAGATGGATCAGATGATCTCTAAAGTCCCATTTAACTCTAAATTCTGTGGTCAAAGATTCAGATAGATCCAGTAATGGGCCACACTATCACTGTCTTTTTCTAGTAATAACCTGCTTCATGGTCATGACTACCTAGAAATCCACTGGTAAATGTTTAATAACTGACTCTCCAAGGGGGAAAGAGAAAGCACAGTACATATTGAAATTTAATTTGCATTATTAACATTTTTTTCATCTCATTCTTAAGCCTAAACAGTGAATAAAACAATAAATCAAGCACAAATTTATTTCATTTACAGATTTTCAGGATGTAAATGCTCACACTGAAAATTTACAGGTGAGTACTGGTTCCAGTACACTCCTGTAACTACAGGATTTCCACATTATAAAGTCATGCATTTTGGTGCAGAAACAGACTAGATAACTTCTGAGATCCTCTTGTCACTTAATGGACGAGACTCACATTCACTTAGACCTGGGTTCAGGTACTCCTGGTAAGATGTACTATGTTGTGTGCATGTGGACAAGGCACAGAATCATTCTGTGCTTCAGTTTCCTTAACTGTAAAATTGGGATAACAACCTCTGTCACCCCTCTATCGCAGGGTCCTTGTGAAGCTCCAATAAGATGATGTACATAATTTGTACAAAATGTCCATAATTTGCTTTGCAAAATTTGAAATACAGTATAACCATAAGTTATTATATCCTTTAAGTTCCTTGACAGCAGGAAGAGGTTCCTCTGGAATCTAGGGCAGAACTATTTCTCCAGAGAGAGAAGTCAGTAAGCACTTGTCCTTCCACCCCCAATTCTAGTTGGAAACGGATGGGAGTTCAGCAAACCCAAATTGGCCCCTCTGAGAATTCCATTTGGGAGAATGGAGGAGCTGTGGTCTGGACCCATGACAGGAATGGGAAAAGATCTTAGAATTAGGATCATGGACTTGGAACTAGAAGAGACCTTAGAGGTTTTTCTCAGTGTTATTTCTGAACTGGAAAGCAGATTGGCATAAGACAGGTTTAGACCAAGATTTTACACCACATACCGCAACAAATTCCAAACAGAGAAACCAAGTATATATAAAAAGTCTCACTATAAAAAATGTTCTTTTGATGAATGGAAGATTACAACTTTTACAGTTATAAATAGGGAAAGGTTTCATAACCATGCATTGGATAGAAATGACTTTTATATAGATAATTTTGATTACATAACACGAAAGTCAATGCAGCCAGAATGAAAAGAAAAGCTAAGAATTAAACAGGGGAAAGCTTTTTGTCAAAAATCTCTAATAAAATCTGACATGAACAAATCTATAGGAAATAGAGATAAATCTGTGAGATGAAGAGCTAACCCTCAATATACAAGCAGTCCAATGATATAGGGAGAAATGTTTCCAAAAGATAAAATGCAAATTATTGACAATCCAATAAAAATGTTAAAATTGCTAAAGATAAAATTCTACATTACCAAATAAAAATGTTTAAATTGCTAATGATATCATTGTACCATTGTACCCATTGTCTATAGGCTAACATCTCACCTATCAGTCTGGTTAAAAAAAAAAAAGCTCAAAGATGAAAAAAGTCCGCATTGGTCAGGTTGTGGAAAAAATGAGCATACTGGCAAAGCTATGACTTGGCCCAACTGTTCTGGGAAGAAAAAAATAGATGTGTAAAAATAAGTTACTAAATTGTTCATATCCTTTGATCTAATGATCTCACTACTGAGTTTATATCATAAGGACTAAAAGAAATGTCTCACATGTACCAAAATATTCACAGCGGCACTGTTTATAATAGAAAAAGAACTGGAAACAAGTTGCATTTTCATTCATTGACGAACAGCTGAACAAATTGTGATATTGGAATGAAGTAGAATATTATTCTGCTATAAGGAATTTTAAATGGGAAGAATTCAAAGAAATATGGGGAGACTTACACAAAGCAGACAGAGAGAAGGCACAGCCAGAAGAACAATGTAGCAAGGTAAAAATGTTACAAGGTAAAAAGAAAACAAACCCTAGAAGGCTTCAGATCCACTTAGCAATACAAGTTTCACATGATCAAAGTTAATCCATCCAGCCTTCTTTCCATTATCAAAAGCTAAATTATAAAAAAACAGAAACTTACACTTTCCCTCCCTTTCAATCATTAATGTGAATTTTTTTCAATACGTGGATTTTTTTTTTAATGGTTAGGAATGATTGAGGAGGGCTACACAAACACACACACACACACATATACACACACATATACACACATACACACATGTATACATATATACATATATATGTTGGGCAGTGAATAGTATGTTAAAATGTACTATTGGAGTAATGAATTAATTCAAATAAAAACCAAAGTGATGTTTCCAAGGCTGTATGGACCATGGAAGGCAGAGGAGGGATGTGTCCTCTCCCCCAAGCCCTAAGGAGACCCAAGAGCAGGAATAGCAGAAGCTGCTGGAGGAGAAAGAGAGTTAATGAGACCTGCTACCCACAGAAGACAAAGGAGGAAAACCCCTCCCTCCCTCTCTCCTGTACTTGGGGAGCTGTTATTAGTCACATTAAGGTATTTCCCTGTGTGTGGCCAGGGACCTATTGTGTCCTTCAGAACTTTCCTCAAACAAAACCAAAGCCTCCCCCTCCCCACCCCCCCCCCAACCTGTCTATACATAAAAAGGGAAGGAGAAAATGGAGACAAAGGTTCCTTTTGCCTGAAATCTCTAGATAGTGAAGACAAAAGACAAAATTGCTCCAATTCACCATTTCCCTTAGCCTATGTAAACACAGCTCCTGTCTGTCTGTCCTTGTTATGGTTGGGTTTCTGGCCCAAGTTTCCTTTTTGAAAAGGACAGAGGAGCAGAGGGGTGAGGAGTGAGGGCATTGAGGAAATCTGTTGTGACCAGTCTCTGGATTTTCCTTTCACAAATGGGGAAACTGAGACCCAGAGACAGATTAAAGTGACTTTGTCAGAGTTACACAGATAAATAAGAAGATTCAGTGACGCTGCCCCACCCCCAGCTATGACTTATGGTCCTTAAAGCCAGGACAGCCTGGATTCTCAGTGATCCTTTTAAAGTCACTATAAAATGTGTCAGGAGGAAGTTTGGTCTAGACAGGCCTAATCATAGGTTCTATTTTAGAACGTCTAGGGTCTTCTGCTGACCTCAGGCAAAGACAGTACCAGGTTCTCACCCTGCTTGACCTCTGGAGTACTCAGAGTCAGCAACTGGCTGACCTGGCTGAAAGGAGGAACACTAATGTGAAATGTCTTGGAAACAGGCCTGGCCAAGAAGGAAAGACAAGGAAGCTATGATTTTCTTCCTGTACGTTTGAGCCTGTGGCCCAGTAGTTTCTATCTAGAGTCCCCAGCCAGGCCATGGGCATGTAATTTTAAAAGGAAGGGTGATGTCTTCAGTCTGCTTTGTCACTGGCCTCCACCCTCCCCATCCACATTTGGTTCTTCTCCCAGCCCTGGGGTGCTAAGGCTTCTCAAACACCCCACCCTGATATAAGGACCCGAGGGAAGCCAGGGTTGGGCAGGGTCTGATCAGATCTGGTCAGCATCTTCTTGATGTGATCTATTCAATGGTGCACTTGAGCCAGATCTTAACTGGAGAGCTGATCGGTAAAATTTCAACATGAGAATTTACACCTCAGACATCCACAAACACTACAAACCAAAGCTTGATTTATCGTTTTGTTGATTGTCGAGACTTAAGACAAGTAATGAAGAAAAAAATACAGATTAAATTTTAAAGTGGGTCCTTATTTTTTCCAGAGAACCAGTTACTAGCACACTCCTGGATAGCCTTCAAAACTGGTAAATATATACTAACATCAAAGTCTGGTACAGTGGGTTCTTAGAAATCAGTCCATAATTTTCTGGGAATTAACCTGTACAGGAATATTATGTGTTACACTGAGACTACAGGTTGATAAAGATGGCGCTATATGAACATGATGAAGCAAAGTATCTACTGGTCAGCTTGATCTTCCCTGCTTTGGCATTCTGATACGATTTCAAGGAACTCCAGTGTCAGCTATAAATGAGTTTCATCATGATCTACTGTGACTCATTCCATTTGAAATTCATCAAAGAAGTTGCCCTGATCCAGCTCAGATCATGTGCTATGACCCCACTATTGGCCACCATATTGGACAGGATAAAGTAGAGCTTGTGGCAGCAGGAGGGATTGAGGCACAGGGTGTGTGTCTTGGGCAACTTTGTCATGGTGTTGCTGACATGAGTAAAGTATTCCGAGTCAGCCCAAACACATAATCTTTTCCCAGAACCTCATGGTACCATATAATACCTCTAAAGCTCTGAACTTTTCTAACAGTCCTGAGCACCAATCATCTGACTGTAACATCTGAACATCTTTGGGGGAATAGCTCTCCACAGAGGCATTATTCAAGGACTATAGGATCATCAATTTCAAGCAAGAGTTCTTGACCTTTCTGTGTGTCTTGGAACCTCTTGGCAGTCTAGTGAAGCCTATTAACCCCATCTCAGAATCATGTTTTTAAATAATTGAAGGAAACAGTAAAATTCAATTTGTGATTAATGAAAAGTAAAATGTAATTGTAATTTTTTCCTGATCCAAGCTTCTAGATTACCTGAAATCTAGTCCATGAACCTCAGATTAAGAACCACTTATTTAAAGGTCCAACCCTCTTTTATAGAAGAGGACACCGGGTCCCAGAGAAGTAGTGACTTGTTCAAGGTCACATGGGTGAGACTTCGTTGCTGTTCAGTTAATTCAGTCATGTCCCACTCTTCATGACCCCATTTGGGGTGTTCTTGGAAAAGATACTGTAGTGGTTTGCCATTTCCTTCTCCAGCTCATTTGACAGATGAGGAAACTGAAGCAAACAGAGTTAACTGAATTGCCCAGGGTCATACAACTGGTAAGCATCTGAGGTCAGATTTGAACTCAGGTCTTTCTGATTTCAAACCCAACACTCTGTCTACTACACCATCTAGCTGCCCCAAGTGAGACTTAATTAAGACTAGATTGTCAGAATCAGCATTTGAGCCCAGATCCCCCCATGAGAGGTAGCATGGTACACTGGAAAAGGGACCTGGGTTCAAGTCTTGCCTCTGCCACTTGCTACGTTTGTAATTTTGCAAGTCACTTTATGTGGACCTCTCTTTTCTTGTCTGTAAGACATGGGAAGATAAATAAGATGGCCTCTAAAGGCTCTTTCAACTCCATCTATTATCCCAACTTGAAGAGCATCCCAAACTAGAGAGGTCAGAGGCAAAGTCCCCCAGAGTGAACTTCTCTCTGGCCCTATTCTTTGATTGAACCACATCCTATAACCCTGCCCTCTGGCTTGTCCTGGGAATGAGACCCTGGCTCAAAATGAGCCCCATTCAATTCACCTGGAGATGCTCCTACCTATCCTAAAAGATTTTCCCCTTTCTCTTGCTTCTTGAGATTTCATCAACTAGCCATTTACAACTCTGCCTGGGTAAACACTTTAACTCATCTTGTTGGTTAAGTAACAATAAGAGTCAGCATGTATATAACACTATAAACTTTACAGAGCTCTTTATACATGTAACATCTCCTATGGGCTTACTCTCCCAAACTGAACAGATACTGAAAGAAAGGGTGCCCCAGAGGGGTGGTTGCTACTTCTCTCAGGGTTCTAAGGGTAACCTTGTAGGTAGCTGGGGCTCCTGGTTCAGCCAATCCTGAGCCCCCACCAGAGTGTTTCCCATTAAGAATCAAACAATTGACATTTAGAGAAAGGATTTACTAAGAAGTTATAACAAGAACAACTGGCTAAAAAAAAGTGTACTCTCTCCTTGCACATATAAGATCCCTTGGAGGACAGGCTCAAATTTAAAGTATAAGGGAAGAGAGCCAAAATTATAAAGAATACTGTAGAAGTTTCCCGCTAGGGAGTGATCATGCATGAGTGATCATGGCATCTGCTGCTCAAGTGGACTGGGCTTCTCACAAGGTACAGTGTGTCCACAGGATAGATAGCTCAGCTGATGATGCTCCAAGGGTCTCAACTGGATTAAATTACCCCAGCTGTGGGCTGGGTTAATCAAGCTGTTTGTCAGCCTTGCTGTTTCTTCTGCTCAACTGCTAGTGGACTAAACCACTCAGCTGCTATCCTACAATCTCTCCAAAACTTGAAATGCTCACAAGACCACTTGCCTGGCTTTATCCATCTCTGGGTCCATGCTTGGTCACCTCTCAACATCTGTGGCTAGTGCTACTGGCTCCAGTGGACTCTGCTACCAACTCCAGTTGCCATTTCCTTCTCCAGCTGGAAGTTGCTGGTATCTCCGCCAGAACCTCCAGATCTTCTGAATTCATAAAATCACATCCTAATGCCCACACAGATGCCCAATATCAGGAAAGAATAAATGCAAAGAGACAGAGACAGTCATTTGTGTCTCCCATGACGACCAGGTAAGCGAAAAGGAAAACAACCCTCTTGCCACTCAGCAGTGCCAACCATGTCTACTTCCTCATCACTACAAAAGGAGAGACTGAGAGATGGCAGGTGAATCCTTGAGTAAGCAGACTCAAATCCTGTTCAGCAACTACTGAGTCATCAGTTCTTCTGTGGCAATTAGAACACTCTATCATCAAACTATACCAACATGGCTAGAAAATGATACCCCAACCCCTGTCAACTTTTCTTTGGGTCCCTTGGAAGATTGTGGAACATCTCTGCATGCTCAAAAGACCAGTCCACCCCATTACATATATGCGATCTCATTTCAGCCTCACAACAAACCTGAGGTAGATACTTACAGATATTATTATCTTCTTTATAGATGATGAAATTGAAAGGACCCAGAAAGGTTAAATGACTTGGCATATAGTTAGCCGGGGTCAAAGTCAAGAACTGAACCTAGGTCCTGATACCAAGCTCAGCACACTGTCTATTAAGGCAGGATGCTTGATGGGGAAAAAATGCAAATAAATCACAGGGTGTGAGTCTCCTAAGGAATACAAGACTGAGCTAAGTTTGGGCAGATTAGAAAGAGTGCATAGACTCCAGGCTGAGGCTCTATTTGCCAAATTTCAGCCCTATGCACATTAATGAGTCTGTGTTCTGAGGCTCTGAAAAATGGGGTTAATTATGGAGATGGCGACCCTTTCCTATGGCAGCTCAACCATGCAAAACCATAATATATCACAGAAATAGGAGAAACCCTGTTTGGAGATACCCAGCAGCAAAGAATAAATAAAAAGTTTTTTTTAAAAAAGATCCATCAACCTAAATTGAACTTCATGTAATATACTGACATAACCAAGATTAATTTGTCTAATCCATCATTTCGTAAGGCAGTGTCTGCTGCCCCCTCCCCTGCACACACATCATCACACATTCAGCCCATTTGACTTTGCCCTCCCCAGCTGACATGGGCAGAGACTAATAATAATAAATACTCATCAGCACATGGGAGCATAGATTTAGAGTCCATTGCACATATCAGAAAATTGGGACCCAGAGAGTTTAAGCTATATGCTCAAGGTAATACTGAAGAGCTAGGATTTTAATTCAGATCTTCTGCCTCCCAGATGGCATAGGGGGATAGATAGCACTCTAGGTATGCAGTCAGGAAGACCTGAATTCAAATGCAACCTCAGACACTTACTAGTGGTGTGACCCTAGACAAGTCTATCTGCCTCAGTTTCCTAAACTGTAAAATAGGGATAATAATAGTACCTATCTTCCAGAGTTGTGGTAAGGATCAAATGATAATAACTTGTAAAGTATCTAAGCACAGTGCATATAGTAGGCATTTAATAAATGCTCTTTTCCTTCCTTCCTCCTTCTTTCTACTGTGCCAATAACTGTTAAGACCTACATTTGAGTCCAAAAGCTTCACAAGTACAGGATGCAGCTCATGTATCACTGTCTACATGAAGCCTTCCTGACTCAGCTGTCCTTCCCCAACCCCAGCTGATAGTGCCCTAACTCCCCAGTACTTCTTTACATTTGTTGTCTATGTTCTGAAAGATGTCCTTGTCTCCCACTTTAGAAGGCAAGCTTCTTGACTGGAAGATCATTTTCATTATATTCCCGATGGCTGGCACACTGCTGTTCATCAGTAGTTTCAGTTGTGTCTAATTCTTCATGACTCTGTTTGAGTTGTTTTTGGTTTTTTTTTTGGCAGAGATGCTGGAGTAGTTTCCCATTTCCTTCTCCAGCTCATTTGACAGATGAGGAAACTGAGGCAAACAGGATTAATTAATTGGCCAGAGTCACACAGATAGTAAGTTTTTGAGGCTAGATTTGAACTCATGAAAATGAGCCTTTCTGATTCCAAGTCCAGTGCTCTATCCACTGTACTACCTAGCTGCCCATTGTGAGTACTTCATATATACTTCTTGCTGATTTACTAACTGAGAGGGAGGTATAGCTAGACAGTGGGGGATGGGGTGGGAGAAACTCCAAACTTAAGTTGATCTCAAACTCAACCAAAAAAAGCTAAAACAAACTAAAGCTGCATTAAGAGAAGTGGGGTATCCAAGATGGCGGAGGTATGTATTCTGATGAGGGCAGACCATATTCTGAGTACCTTGAATAGGACTCAAAACAAAAGGTAGATTAGAATGGGGACTAGGGGTAGACTAATGCCTATTAGTATGCGCTGGAATACAGAAGAATTGATTAGGCACTTACTTTACTTCAAACCCTAGCAGTACAAATGGAAAACCAGTCAGTCCCTGCTCTCAGAGACCCTACTCTAATTGGAGAAGAAAAGATCAGCTGCAAGGAAGAAGAAAAACCCCTTGGATGGCAAGACACCAGGGTTCTCAGGTGTGGAAGTGGAGGAAGTAACAGTATGTGTATTGGTGTCAGTAATCTCAGGCAAACTACATAGCACAAATACTTGGACAGGTAGCAAGTGGGTCTGGGACAATCCATCTCATCCTAGTGGGAAGGCAGACTGGAGGAAAGGCTTAACAACCGTAGAGCTGGCAGTCCAAGGACTGGGTTCAGCAGCAGCCAGCACTAGGTTAGGGAGCCTGTCCCCTCCCCAGGATGTTGGCTCTGGGAAAGAGCCTCAGTCACTCAGAGCTAATTACAGCTCTACCTTCTCAAGAAAAAATACCTTGCCTCTCCAGCTATCACCAACCCCCTTCCACTCCATTGGCCATATCTCTGATGCTGTCCCAGCTCTTGTCAGATGCATAGGCAACTCCAGAGTTCTACATTCCAGCCTGAGATGATCGATGAGGTTGGGGATTTGCTTCCCACTCCCTCTGTCTATGAAGATTGGCTTTTGGAAAATGAAGCTCCCCCATTACCCTGATGAATCTCCCCAAATGATAGTCAGTTTCACACTACTCTTCATTTAGCTCTGCTCCCTGGGTGTTGGAGGAGCCAACACTGAGCATCTGTGCAGAAAAGAGAGAACTCTCTCACTGGAGAAGACAGGATGTGGAAATGTAATTAATAAGGAAAATCATTACCCCATCACCTCAGTTAATTAGCCCGTTTGTTGACTAAAACGCACCCACCCCAAATCAGGCAGATTGCCCAGATAGAAAAGTCTTGGCCCATCTCCCAAAGACCCAGTAATCATCTCCAGCTGCCAGGACATGACCAGCTCCTTAGCTGGGTTTCAGTATTAGCTTGGGGGCAAAGTCCATTCATTATCACTTTTAACAAATCCATCATTCCAATTCCCAGAACCTCTTTAGAGAATCTCAGAGTTGGAAGGTTACTTTTGAAGTCATCCAGGCCACCAAGAGTCTTCCCCTACTCCAACATCTCCAACCAGGGTCCTGAAGCTTTTGCTTGAATACCTCTTGAGAGACCTCATTGTACTTTCATGATTAGGAAATGTTAAGCCTAAATTTGCTGTCTTGAAATAGGTACCCTTTTCTACATGTTCTTCTCTCTAGAGTCAAACAAAAAAAAGGCAAATTTCTCTTCTGGGAGACAGATATTAAAAATATCTAAAGATAGGTATCATGAGCCTCCCTCTGTCCAACACTTGGAGTCTTTTCTTTTCCAGTGAGAATTCTTCTCCGTTGTAGCTAAACTGAGCAGAGATCTCCCAGACCAATGAAAGATACATTCCAAGAAAGATGCTAGAACCCCTGGTTGCTAAGGTGAGGGGATTTGGTTGGGCTGAGATACTTTCCTTGTCTCTCTGCCCAGCCTCCCCACAGGGAGATTATGGTCTGGTAAAGAGAAAATAGTAGTAGATAGATAGATAGATAGATAGATAGATAGATAGATAGATAGATAGATAGATAGATAGATGGATAGATAGATAGATGGATAGATGGATAGATGGATAGATGGATAGATGGATAGATGGATAGATGGATGGATGGATGGATGGATGGATGGATGGATGGATGGATGGATGGATGGATGGACAGATGGATGGATGGATAGATTATGTGCTAAGCTCATTAAAAATGACATTAGTTAACTTAGATCAAATGATATAGTACCAGACTGTGGAGAGTAGGCTGGATTTATAGGAAAAAAAGAGATCCCAAGTGCACATAGGTATTCAATGTCAGAGGTAAGATGAACCAGGGTGCTCATTAGTCCAAATTAAGTGCCTTTTCTACTATACCACAAGCACTGATAGTTTTATAGTGCTTTAAAGACATAAAATCATAGATTTAGAGCTGGAAGAAACCTTAGAAACCATTTAATCTAACCCTCTCATTTTACAGATAGGGAAACTGAGGCATCATGAGGTTAAGTGACTTGCCCAAGGTCACACAGCTAGTAGAAGTCTGAAGTGACCTAGGTCTTCCCAATTCCCACTAGAATTCTACCCATCATATCACACAGCCTCTCAACCTACCTGCCTTGCCTCATTTCATCATTCCATTCACCCTGAAGGTATTTTTATAGCCATTTTACAGATGAGGAAAACTGAGAGTCAGAGAGGACATATGGTTTACTCATGTTTGGTCCATTCATTCATTCATTCAAAGGTATTAATTAAGCACTTACTATTGCAGACCCTAGCTCTCCTGTTTCTAAATCCAGTGGTCTTTTCAGCTATACCAAGGAAGGAAGATGAGGAAAAGGCATTTTCTGTCCCTCACATCTGCTGAATTCCCTTCTTGAATTGCCTGGTCCTGTCTGAATGTTCTGGCCCTTTCCCCAGGCCTCCTCTTCACTGCACATAGAGTACCCCAAGTGCCCAGGAACCATGGCTAGCACACAACAGGCTTTACCTGCAGGCTCTGTTTCTGGCTCTGCAGCTATCTGGGCTGCTTGGCATAGGATTGTCGATTTAGAGCTGGCAAGAACCCTAGAGAATATCACTGAACTCTCCCACGCCCGTCATTTCACAGATGAGGAAACTGGGGACTGTAGAGGGGAAATGACTTGCCCAAGATCAGGCAGGTAAGCCTCAGGGGCCAGAATTTCAATTCAATTCAATAAACATTGATTAAATATGTACATGTGCCTGGCACTGTGTTGAGCACTGGGAAAGGAGATCCTATTACTCCTTGAGGAGCCAGGTGAGAACTGGATCTAGACTTGGGATCAGGAAAACCCAAGTTCACATCACACTTATCATGCACTTTATTAGCTGTGTGACCTGGTCAAGTCACAACCATTTTCATTGTCATACCAATAACAGATAGTACCTATATAGCACTTTAAGGTTTGTAAACCACTTTGCAAATAATATCTCATTTGATTCTCATAACAACCCTGAGAGGTAGGTGTTATTATTACCTCCATTTTACGAAAGAGGAAACTGAGACTGGCTTACCCGTAGTCACACAGGTAGTAAAGTTTCTGAGTTAGGATTATAACTCACATCCTCCTCTCTTCAAATCTGGTACTCTATCCAATATATGCCTCTTTCAACCTCTGTTTCCACACCTGCAAAAATATATGGAAAATGATAGCAACCAGCTCCCAGGGTGGTTGTGAGATCAGATGAGATATTTGGAAACTGCTTTGCAAACCTGAAAGACGAGGTTGATGGTGGTGATGCCAAACACAACTCCTTCTTTACCCATTTGGTATCTGGCTTAGCATGAACTCCCAAAGGGCAGGATCAAGGCCTGTGTCCTTGGTCATGGACAGGATGTTCTGGGCAGGGCAAAGAAAGATCTGGCAGCTGCAGGGCCTGGCAGACACAGCTGCGCCCTCTGAATCTGAGCCTAGCTTGGAGTGTGTGGGGGCAGGGAAGAAGGAGACCAAGCTAGAGCAGGAGTGCCTGGTATGTCTGGAGAGGGAGCTGTTTTTTCTGTTTCCTCCTCCAACCCTGGAAGCCTTGGTGTCCCTGAAAATGAAACAAAACAAACTAAGCAAAACCTGTGGGTCTCGATCACTATCAGAGAGGGACGTTGAGAGTACCCTCCAAGAGCTCAAGGATAGCTCCCTGGGTGCTAGAACCTCACCCTTCTCTAGACCTGCCAGGCTCCTAAGATCCTGGAGGATAGAATCAAAGCTGGGTGAGACCTTGGAGACAATCATATGACTACTTCATTTGACAGATAAGGAAATTGCCCCCATTCATCTACATGGGGAGCAGCAGGTCCAAAATTCAAACCCAATTCTCCCAGAAGCAATACTTTTCTAATATACCTGGTTGGATCAGGGTCCTTGTCACCTGGGCATGTGGCTCTGATAAAGGAGGCAATGAATGGTAGAAAGAGCATGGTTTGTAGGCAGCAAAGTCTGGGTTCTAATTCATTTTCTCTCAACTTACGGGAGTCATCTTCTCTGTGCGACCCTTGGTAGGTCACTTCTCGCACGACTTTAGTTTCCTGGTCCATACAAATTATTTATCATTGTCAAATTCAAATAGAAACAGATTACTGAGGGCAGTATTTTAAGTTTGAAAACCACAGATTGATATTTTCTATGCTGCATTTTTATGTATTTCATTAAGTATTTCCCAATTACCTTTCCATCTGGGCCAGATTACCCTGAACTCTAATTCTGAGGCTTCTACATCTCTGATGAAGAGTTTTTAACCTGGAATCTTAGGACATTTTCATAAGATCATAGGCTCAGAACTGGCAGTAAGGGATCTTAGAGGTCATGTACTCAAACTGTCCCATTTTACAGATGAGGAAACTGAGGCAAGGGAGAAGAAGCACAATGTCAATGAGATAGTAAATTGTAAAGCCAGCATGTAAAGCCAGGCCCTCTGACCTAGATCCTACCTTCTCTCCACCACCCCACCCTGTCACCCTGGTCAGAGTGAAATCACTGAGCTCTCTGTGACAAAACAAAGTGGGAAGGCTTGGTAAGATACAGGTGTTCTCAAAAAGCTCTGGGTGAAAGCATGAGCTGAAGGTATGTTATGGTGGCCCCCAAAGTCCATGCAATCTCTGTCTGCATTAAGGGAGGTTTCTGGATCAGGACCAAGGAGCTAACAATTTCCCGTGCTCTGCCCAGGCCAGCTCACACCTGGAGTACTGGGCTCAGATCTCAGCAGCCCAGCTCAGTTTAAGAATGGCATTGATATCCCTAATACAAAAATATTTATAGTCGCTCTTTTCGCATGAACAAAATACTGGAAACAAAAGGGATGCCCATCAAGCAGGGAATTACGGTATAAATTATGTGAATGTGATAGAATATGAATTATATGAATGTGACAGAATACGATCACGTCACAGGAGATGATGAAGGGAGTGCAGACTTGTATGAACTGATGCAGAGTAAAGGGACAAGAACCAGGAGAACCATATATACAATGACACCAATATTTTAAAGAGCTCTAACTAATGGAGGAACCAAGCAGGGAATCGTAGGGGACCAGTGAGGATTCCTGCTCTGCACCTCCCAACAGAGAGAGATATGGCATCAAGATGGAGAATAAGACATCTACTGTTAGACATAGCCAGTGTGTGAATTGGTTTTGCTTGAATGCACATATGTGTTACATTTATTACATACATGTTACATGTCAATCTTTTTTCTACTTTTTTTTTAATGGGGAGGGAGGTAGGAGAGAAAATAAATGCTTGCTTATTGGGGAAAAAAAATAGGACATTGAATTAAGTTGGAGAGCATCTGGGAGGGTGAGGGACCTTGAGACCATGTCATGTAAGGATCTTGTTGAAGGGACAACATTTGGAGACATTGAAAACTCAGCAGGAGGTATTCTCTCTCCCCTCAAACCCTCCCCTGGAGGCTGAAGGCTTCCCACCCTGGGCTCCTCCTTTAAGCCCCTCTTCACTCCAATCCATCTTCCATACAACTGCCAAACAGAAATCCCTTTCCTCAAGGGCAGATATGACTTCATCACTTTCCCAGTCAATCAGTTCCAATGGCCCCAGAAGAGAAATACAAACTCTTCTGGTAGGCTTTTAAAGGTCTTCATGACTTGGCCCCAACCTATCTTTCCAGCCTCATTATCCCCTTATTGAACCCTTTGATCCCATCCAACTGGATTATTCTGGGTTCCTTATGTACCACACCCCTTCTCCTGACTCTTTTTCCATGCCTGTAATTCACTCCTTCCCCTACATATTTGCCTCTTAAAGTGCCTAGCTTTCTTCAAAACTCAAAGCACTCCTTCCTCCTCAATGCCTTTCCTAAACCCATCAGCTCCCATTGTCCTCCCTCATGAAATGACTTGGATTTAACCATCTTCTATTATTATATCCCATATACATCCATTTATGAACGTATTATCATCCCCCTCCCCTCTGAATGGAAAGAACTATTAATTTGTGTACCTCCAGCTCCTGGCACATAGTAGGTGCTTTATAAATGCTTCTTAATTGACACTTAGACTGGAGAACTGTGGCCTCAGGGAGGATGTGAGAGCTGTGTTCAAGTATTTGAAGTACTCTCAGGAGGGGAAGGCCCTTGACTTTTCACACCTGGCCCCAGAGGGCAGAACCGGGAACAAAGGGAGGATGTACAAAGAGCAAAATTAAGGCTTCAAACGAGAAAGAAAACTTCCTAGCACTAAAACTGTCCCAGAGTGGCCTGGTCTATGCTACGGGTGGTGGGTTCATCTCCTTGGAGGTCCTCCAGCAAAGTGTGGCTGTCTACTCATTAGGTGTATTCTAGATGGGATAAGGGTTGGTCTAGATGGCTGCTGAGGTTGGTCCCTGGGGGAAAGGAACCCCAGCACAATCCCTGAATTGGGTGGTCTTCCCATTGGAATGTAAGCCCACTCCACTACCCTCACCCCCAGGCCATGGTGTGCTTTCCCCTTTCTTCATCTCCCTTCAGTGTCTGACCCCTAGTAAGAACTTCATAAATGCTTATAGACCAATGGATTGACTTTGGGAACCCTGTGTTTCATCAGCTCTCCCACAGCGCCACACCCTCTCAGCCCTCTCTTTTCCCCTTCTCCAGAGGATTCTGCGCAGGGGCATTCAGCACACACATGTTCAATCAAACATGTTACAAAAGCAAAGTTATTTTACTGCTCTGTGAGATATAGATACAAGCTGCACACAGGCAGATAAAAGTGATTTACAAGCACCCAGCCTCACTATTCTCCTCAGCCTGGCGCAGTTTAATGTCCCAATCCGACTCTGAAGTAAAGCCATCCCTGTTTTCCTGCTTCCCCTGTCCCCTGACCAGTGGAGAGTTCTTGCTGCTTGTCTGTCCCTATGCCTGCCTCTGCACATTCATCCATCCTTCTATTTCTGTTCTCCTCTTGTCTCTGTCTTAGCCCCCAGGACCTCTCTTAACTTCTTAGCCTTCCCAATCACTGAATATGGGAGATCATACTTGTTGAGTATTCAAAACTTCTGACTTGTATCCTCCTCGGCATGGCAGGCTCACTCCTTTACCCCTTGATCCTTGCTATGAGCCTCTAGATCCACCTCTGCTTCTAGGTTGAAACCATTGCCACAGAACACTGACTCAGTGGTTCTGTTTTTTTTTCTGGATACCAATCAGCATCCAGTCTCTTTTCTGACCCTTCACCAAGTCACTTCCTCTCTGGGGGACCATCTTTGCTCTCTTCCATAACAGCTGCTTCCAGCAGTCAATCCACTACAATCAACCCATCCCTTCTCTTCCCTCCTCCCCAACCCTGTTCCAATGTAACTGGCAGGCAGAGAAAACTCTGGCCTGTTTCTGACAACAGCATTTTAAAGAGGTCTCACTGTTACAGGGCATTTTGTGGACCCAAATGATTATAACTGGATTTATTTCATCAATAAAACTGGGACTGCAAGATTGGATGTCTCATGTGGAAGCTGAGACAGAGAAGCTGAGATTGCCATCCAGCCAGAGCTCCGGCTCCAGGCTCCAGTGGAAATAACCCTTGCCCAGGTCCGAGGTCTAGCCCATTCAGATTCCAGAGGACGGTGGGCAGGGGACATAACAGGAAAACGTCCCAACAGCTTTTCAGTTCCAGAATGACATTTCCTCTGGTCGAGGGAGTAGAGAGGAGGAAGATCCATTAAAGATGCCATCAGACCATGGTAAGCATTGTAAATAGGGTGTTTCTGTTACCACAGTTCAGAGATGCACGAAGACGTTGTAGCCAGTTTGGGCCTGCACTGGAACAAAGGTAGCAGAGACATTGTCGAACTAGAGAGTAGGGGCAAAGGAAACAGGAGGCAAAAACCCTAGGGTCAAAATCCCTGATCTGTCACTTACTATCTAGGTAACCTTGGCCATATCATTTAGCCTTTGAGACTCAATTTCTTCATCTATAAAATCAGGAGGCTGAATGGAATGGCCTTTGAGGCTCCTCTCAGCCCTAAACCCATGAAAAACTTTAAAAGTTAGACTTATGTTTAATCTAGAGAAGATTTAGGGCAGATAATTGGTCTCCTCTTTGTATAGGCGGAAGAATGGTGGTGGAGGTACATAATTTTGAATAACATGTCGGTTTTCTTTTATTTTTCCCATTCTGTATTCTTTATTACTGAAAATGACTCTCTGGGAGGGAGCTGGGGAAGAGATATATTAGACAATACAGGTGATGTAAAAAAATGGACACATAATTGGGGAAAAAATAAAATATTAAATTAAAAAAGATGGCAACCTTTTATTCTGCCCAGTTTTAGGGCAGCCTTAAAAGTTGCCTTTAAGTATCTAAAAGATCTTTGTATGGAAAAGAGATTAGGAGTTGCATCAAAGATTTTGAGCTAGAATTGAATTTAGAGATGTTAGATTGGCCATCTGAGCCAAATCTACAAATGAAGTAAGGGATGCTGGGAGTGTCAATAAGTAAGAGAAAGAGAATTCGAACCCAGGTCTTCTGGCTCCAAGTTCAGTGTTCTTTTTCTAAAGAACTCTGCTACTCTGGCTTAGCCCAGTGACTTGATTCCCATCACTGCTCTTCCTCCTTCCAGGGTAGAGCACAAAGATGCATATACACTTAATAAGAATCACATCTCTAAACCATTGTGGTCTGTAACAAAGCACCTGGATTCAAATTCCATCTCTGATATTTACTACTTAGGAGACCTCAGGCAAGTTATTTCACCAACCTAGGCCTTAGTTTTTGTTCACTGGTGGTGCACTGGATAGAGTCCTGGAGTCAGAAGGAACTCAGACACTTCCTAGCTGTGTGACCCTGGGCAAGTTATTTTAACCTGTTTGCCTCAGTTTCCTCATCTGTAAAATGAGGTGGAGAAAGAAATGGCAAACCACTCCAGTATCTTTACCAAGAAAACCCCAAATGGGATCGCAAGGAATTGGACATGACTGAAACGACTGAAAAACAAAAAGGTCAAGGTCATAGTTGCCTCCTCTATAATGGGATCTAAGGTCTCTTTCAACTCCAACTCTGTGATGATATGAACTGGAGCTGTCCATTAAAGGCATGGATTTTGAAGAAGTGAGGTCTTCATCACTAGAAGTGTTCAAGTAGACACTGTACGGATGACCACCCATTAAGGCAGCTGCAGGGAAGATCCCTGGACTGAGTGAGATATTAGGTCTAGATCACCTAACTTCCATTCCATCTCTGAGATTCTAGGCTCTGAAATCCAACCTTGCCACTGGGTGACCATTCATTCTCAGAATAATCAACATTCTCATGCCCAGAAGAGTCCACAGAGGTCATTCGTCCTGGCTAGTCCCCCTACCTTCAAATGAGGCTCTAGGTAGCCACAGGTAAACAGCTAAGTGACTCCTTTTCTGCCCTTTCCCCCTTGACTGGGGGCCAGCATTAGGGAACAAGTGAGCCCCACTCTTCTCTTCCCAGGCTGGAGGCGCCTGCAGCCCCAAGGGAACACAAAGCTGCTTCAGTCTTGGCAGACCTAGAGTCTCATCTTGGCAGTGACTCATCTCTCCTCCTCTCTCTGAGGGAGGAACAAAGACAGTCAGTGCCTAGAAGCAGTTTCTCTTTTCACCTTCTGTTTATTGACTTAAACTTCAATTTACAGTGGACTCAGGGTCTGGTGGACCATCCTGTGGATGTCTGATGTCAGTCATCCCACAGTAATTAGAGAGAAGAGAAAGAGTAAGACCCTTCCTTAGCCCTGTTAGCTGTGAGGACTAGTTGGGCAGCTGCCTGAAAACCCTGGGAGAGCATCTGATCCAGCCTCAGAATGAGTCTGAGAGGAAGGCAAGAGGAAAGAAAGATTCTCGATTCCTCAGTGATAAATGGAGAAACTAGGGGACAGAGAGGGTAGGTCACTTATCTAAGGTCACTTAGTGAACCAGAAGTCTTCAAAGAGGGCTTTGATCCCACCTTGGACAGGGGAGCAGCTACCCATCCCAAGAGAGTTTAGCTTTCCCCTGGAGTCTTTGATCCAAATTCCCTCCCTTCCTGCCCAAGACAATAGCCCCTTTGACTCCCGAAGGTCAAGCAAATGGGCCAGGTCATGTCAGGTCAGACTGGGTGGGCTGGGTTGCATTACTCCCTGCATTCTCTTCTCTCAATAATCTAGCTTCCAGGAACTAGATATGATTGTGATTCTGGGTGCTTTGGAAGGAAAGCTCCCCTAAGTATCCACAGAGTACTGTGTTAGACTAACCTGTAGGCCTTGAGGTAAAAGGAAGCTTGTGTCTGGGATGGAAGGCAGATGAGAGAAACAAAACCAGGGATTTTCTCACCCAGGGCCAGTGAAATGGAGTAAACCCTCAGGTGAGCAAAAGGGAGTACCACTAGCCTGAAACAGAACCTCACCACCACCCCAGGATACCAGCTACTGCGCAAGAGTGTCTGGGAGGAGTCCCTTATTTTAAAGGAATCTCCTTTCAATAAGGATTGTCAGAACTCGCTAAGTTCAACACCCTGGGACAAAGCCCATGATGCCCCACCCTAGTTAATTCTGGAGAGGAGAAGGATAAAACTCAGGCCAGGAAATTTGGATCTTCATAGGGAAGGGGCATTTTCATTCTAAATATCTTAGCTGTGTCTAGTTGATGGGGTACAGGTTCTACAAGGCCCCTTGAACTCTCCTTGAATTTTCCCACTTCTTGTGAGGGAGGGGCTGGAGAGCACTGGCATAACTGAATTAGGCTGCAAGGCCCAGAGGATCTGGCTGACAAGGGAAAAGGTCAGTTGGCACCTGAGTAGGGGAAGGGGTCAGAGAGGGAGATAACCCAGAGACAGTCATGAGGATAAGGCCACAGAGGGAGCCACCTCAGCAAGCCCAGTGACTGGGCTGGGAGAGATTGGAGTAGCGATAGGAACTGGAGAGGTAGTGGGAATGGAAACTGGGGAGAGAGGGGGGCCGAAGCCCTGGGGGCCATAAGAAAGGAGTCATTTTGTTGGCCCCTATTGCCCTTTCGTGAGCTGCGAGCATCTCACAATCTTTCCTGAGAGCAGGTTTTGAGAGAGTTTGACCAAGGCCATTATGTAGGAATTTTCTATCCATTTTCCTTCTTGGCAACAGTATAACTCTAACTGCAAGAGAGTATTGTGTTGTAAATTCCCGAACCAGGACCACACTTCATGGCCCTCTAGGTGATACTGAGGCCAAACCATGTTGCAAAAGAACACCAGCTTTTTCTTTTTAAGTTCTGTAGAGAAACTAAATTTTTTCCAATTTTGTAAAAGACAACTCAAAGGCAAAGTTTTGGGAATTGGAAAGGATTGATCCATTAGAGGAGTGGAGGGCTGGAAGTCCCTTCCTCCATTAAGGAGGATCTGAGAGTAAGCCTCAAGAAACAAAACAAACCAAGACAAAAAGACAAAAAACTACCTGAAATTTTTCCAGTTCCCTAGTGCCCAGAGCACTGAAAAAATTGGACATACACTTCTGCATGGGGCATCTCTCCTTGTCCTGCATGCTTCAGAAAGTGTGCCCAGGTCCATGGCCTCCAACATAACCGCTGGACAGAGAACCTGAGAGTATGAGACAATCTCCTAGCTGTCTGACCTACTGCGACCTGAGAGGTCAGGCCTGAAAAAGCACCTCCCAGGTGCTTGGAGGATGAGACGGGATAAGGAGAGGAGTTGGCTGACATATCTTTCAGTTTTGGCTGGAGAAGAATTTGAGATTGGTGATATTCCTGGTTGAAGTGTTTGGGCCCCCTAAACACTGACACACCAAGTCCTACCCAAATGGATTCAATTCAAGTCTTCTTCTAGTCAAAGCAAAACAAAAGTGTATTAAAGATCCTGCCATATTGGGTTAACTTTTAAGAAGTCTCACCATTTGTGATGCTTGTACTGACAAGCTAGCTAGACTGAATTTGATTTTAACTAGACTGAATCTAAGCACCTTCATGGAGGCAAGTTGGACTTTATATACAGAAAGACTGTGGGAGGGATCTAGGGGTAGTCAAGTAGTGTGTGAGGAGAGATCTAGGGAGGGTCTTGAGAAGGAATCTAAGGAGGATCTTGATGGGACTGGGTGACCTGAGGTCAGAACCAAGATAGGGGGATTTTGATGGGATCAAAGGTGGGTGGGAAACAGCTGGAGGCCATCTGGCATAACAGACAATGAAGGGTTAAGCTACTTTAAGAAGAATAGATTTGAGCATTGATATTTTGATAGGATTAAGGGTAGGAAGTAGGTGGCAGCAATCTGGAAGTAACCAACAATGGAGGGCCAGGCTCAGTTAAGGGTAACAGAGATTGGGGCATAATGACCATGAAAAATGTATGGCCTCAGTGAACCCCAGATCAGGTAGGAAGATTCGAGGATACTTCAAGGGGGGGATCCCAGAGCCTGTACCCCATCACAGTCATTCCCCCATTAGAATGTGAGCTCCCAGAGGACAGGGATGGTTTTTGCTTTCTGTGTATCCTCTGCATCTAGCTCAGTGTCTGGCACATAGTAGATGCTAATATATGCCTTTTTGAATGACTGTGGACTTCAAGCCCTCCTTAATCCTAAATTTGGTCCTGCTCCCCTATATCTTAGAGTCCCAGTGGCCAAGCCCTATAACACAGAGGTGGTGAGCTTCACATAGTGGGACTGTTCCAGCATCCCTCAGAGGATTTTCTATGAGAGAGGAATAAGGTTTATTCCACTAGTCCAGAGAGGGAACAACTGGGAGCCGTGGGTAGATAAAGTTCCTAGAGGTAGATCTCCCCATTAGAACTGGTCCAAAGGTCCTGGGTTCCTCATCACTAAGGACTTCTAGGTATGCTGTGGAGGGGATCCCTCTTCGGGTATTTGTTGGACTAGATGATCCCTGCAGTCCTTTCACCTGAGACAATGTGAGTCCATCATTTCCTGGTGTAGTGGAAAGATGCAGGGAGTTTTTTGTCTAAGGATCCAAACGCAAATCCTGACTCTATTTGAGACTCATCGCTTATCTTTCTGAGTCTTCACCTGTAAAAGGAGGGGGCTGGAACAAATGAACTCAAAGGTCCCTCTTGCCTCTAAATCTATGCTCCTATGACTCCACAGGGGCAGGGAGGGGCTGTGAAGCTTCTAGCCCCAATAATCTCTCGACATTCTATTGGCTATTTTTAGCTATAAATGAGATTTTCTCATTATTCAGTCGTTTCAGTAGTGTTGGACTCTTCTTGAACCCATTTGGAGTTTTCTTAGCAAACCCATTCTGGAGTGGTTTGCCAGTTCCTTTTCCAACTCATTTTATAGATGAGGAAACTGAGGAAAACAGGTAAAATGACTTGCTCAGGTTCATATAACTAGGGGGAGTGTCTGAGAGGTACCCTCTCTCATCCCTACCTTGTTGATCCAGCAGCACCCCTTAGATGGGTGAGGGGATATAGGAGGAGAGACACGTGGGAAGACACAGCCTCAGGGACAAAGACATCCCAGGTAAGAGACATGGGAGCAGCAGTTAGATGGTCTTGCAGCTAAAGCTATGTCTTCCCACTCAGCTGTCCATCTGGAGGGGCCTGTGGAGTCCACAGGGCAGGGACTACCTTATGTATTAAATTCAATTCCAAGAGTCCCATCTGTTAACACGTCAGATTTTGGGGGGGTGGAGAGGTGACACTGAGAGTGAGAGGGTCCTAGAAACCTTCCTATCCAGGTTGTCTCAGGAACAAGGCAGAGCAAGACCCTTTTAAATAAAAGCAGCTCTCAAATTCCTTGAGTGATTTAAGAGGCCTGCTGTCTGAGGGCTGTTTGGAATAGTCAAAGCTAGGATGGGCCAGCCGGAACCAGAGTGACCTGATGTATTTAGTGTTAGACTATCTGTAGGGATCACTGAGAGCAGGGGGAAGATGATCCAGTGCTCAGCACCCCTCTGCCTCAGCATCTAATAAGGAAGAGGAGAAAAGGTGACTGCTCTCCCTCTCAAAATTGTTCCTATCCTTCAAGGCTCCTCTCCTGAAGGTGTTGTATTCTGCCCCTCCAGCAGAAATGAATTTTCTGGGCTCCACACTGCCTCCTCTCCTCACCTCCTACCCACTCCTCCCCTCACTTTCACTCTTAGAATTTTGCAGTTCTCATATATTTGCAGTCACTCTTCCCCGATTGTCTGTATGTCTGGGTTCTTATCCCTCTAAGGGACTGGGCATTTCTGAATCAAAAACTAGGTTTTATACCTCCAGGTCTCTCTCCACTCTCCCCTACACCCAGCAGGTTACTGATAATGTTTGTTGCATTGAATGAATTAATGAATGAATGATGGGAGAGAGACCAAAGGCCCACCCAAGTCTAGGGCAGAGGAAGGATACTTGGTTACTTACCCAGGTTGGGTGAAAAATTTTTTAGTGCCTTCCCTCCTTAGCCTCAAACCTGGGCTTTAGAGTCTCTGCTGTCCCCAGGTTGTCCAGATCTTGGCCAGGCTCCCAGTCTGTACCACCCTTCTCCTTCCATCTATTTCTCTACTATCCCCCCTTCCCCTCTAAATCTATGATCCAATGTTCTATGAACTATTTCTACACTGCAACCCCCTCACCCCCAAAAAAAGCCTGTTCTCAGCAAGGGGTGAGTTGGGAATGAATCTTTCTGACAAAATGCTTCACATTGAGTTACAGGTTTCATAAGCTCCCCATATTGTATTTTGAAAGGGGGGCCAAATCCTAAACCATAGAAAGAAGGATGTAAAAATGGGATTTCAGTGGGAAAAGGAACAGAAAGCGGTAGGAAGTCGCCTTTCAAGAGTACTTGGTTTGGAGTCAGAATACCTGAGTTCAAATCCAGACTCTACCATTTAACTACCCAAGTGACCTTGGATTTACCCCAACTTACATTTCAATTCTTGGAGACCCAGTCTTCTCATCTAAAATACTGATAAACATAGCGACATACAGAAACAGACAGACTGCGGGGAGGCGAGGTGGCAAAGGGGATAGAGCTGCATCCTTGGAGTCAGGTAGGACCTGAGTTCAAATTTGGCCTCAGATATTAGCTGTGTGACCCTGGACAAGTGACTTAACCCCCTCAAAAGAAACAGAGACTGACTCATCAGATGATCTAAAAGGTCCTATCTACCTCTACAGCCCTCTAAATCTAGCATCTGGGATCTCACCATTACTTGAACAGCTGAAAGAATCCAGGTAATAGAAATCACTGAATCTATTATCTTATCAGTGTGGGGACCCCAAAGGATTCAATAAACATTTGTTAAGTACCCACTGTGTATCAGGTAATAGAGATTAAAAAAAAAAAAAAAGACCGACAGCCCTCTAGTCATAGGGAGAGGGGCTGAAGGAGGTGGTATCCAAGGCTTGAGTTAGCAGCTTGGTGATGAGATCAAAAAGGATGAGCTTATCCTTGGGAGGGGCATCTTATTCCCTGGAGTTGAAACTGGGCAGAGAAACAGATGCAGAATACAGTGAACAAGGAGTAACAGCTTAGAATCCACTTACCCTTTCCCAGCTTGTGTGAGTGAATGAATAAATTTTGTCCCATATCCTAAAAATCCCTGGGAGCCTTCCCGAAGGCCTTTGGAAATTCTGCAGATACTACAGGCCCCACGGGGCTATCGGTTGATGTTCATTACTGGGTCATCTCCTTTTGGAATTCCCATCACCTGGGAAATTTCCACCATCCTGAGGTGAATGGTGGGTGTAAACAGGCTGCTATGTAGGACAAATGAAGCATTTAAGGGTTTTTTATGAACATTTTCTTGATATCTTTTGTTTTCACATCATCTTTTTTCCCCCATTTTGTTCCTTCCCTATGGCCAGCTCAGACAGTAGTGGCATGAGGATTAGAGCTGAAATTTTATTTCTGTAGGGTAACAGTTCTCAAACAGATGACCCATGGGGGTCCCTGAGACCCTTTCAGGGGGGTCCATGTGGTCAAGTTTATTCTCCTAAAAATACTAAGATGTTATTTGCCTATTAAAATACTGCTTCCCCCACCCTATTTACCAACTACGTAGCTGTGTAAGGCCAGTTTTTCTTCATATATTTCAACCAAAACAACATATCCCTTCAGTGAATGCAGAAGCAGATAGGGGAATCTAGCTGTTTTCTATTAAACCAGATATTAAAGAGATTTGCAAAATGTGTAAAACAATGCAACTCTTTTCACTAATTTTTGTTCTATCCTAGTACTTAGCACAGTGCCTAAAGACACTTAATAAATGTTTAGTGATTAATTTGGGGGAAATAGTTATTTTTCAATAAAATGTTATTTATGTTAACCTGTTTACTATAAAATCATGTTTAGCATATTCACTTATTTTTTACTGTTTGTGACTATTTTTAAGGAATTAATAAATATTTTTAAATTTTATATTTCAACTTCTAATACAGCATATTATTATCCTGATATTAACAACAGGAACAAAAGTTTTATGGGATCATCAATCATTACTAAGAATATAAAAGATTGAGAGGGAAACTCCAGGAAAAGGAAACTCTTCCTATCAATGCAAGTCAACCTTCCTCTACTAATGGCTGTGTTGGAGACTTTTATGGAACACTGAAAGCCAAAGTGACTCACCCAGAGGTCACATATCCATTGTCAGAGCCAGGAACTGAACCTGGGTCTTTGCTACCCCTGGAGTCAGGAAGACTCATTGTCATGAATTCAAATCCACTGTTACCCTGGGCAAGTCTATTAATCCTGTTTACCTCAGTTTCCTCATCTATCAAATGAGCTGGAGAAGGAAATAGCAAACCACTCCAGTATTTTTGCCAAGAAATCTCACGTTGGGTCACACAACTGAAATGACTGAACAACTTCCTGGCTCAAAGGGCAGCTCTCCCTCACACTGCAAAACAAGAAAAAGAAGGGGAGAAATCAGTTCAATAAAACTAACCAAGACACCAACCAAAGCTGATAGTATAAGCAATATTCCCCACCCAGAGTCCTCTATCTCTATAGGAAAGAGAAGGAGGAACATTTTGTCATCTCCTCTCTAGGCTCAGGCTTGGTTGCCATAGCTACACAACATTCAATTTCAGATTTTTGTTCTTTCCATTTACCTCACTGTTGTTATTTTGAATATTGTTTTCTTGAGTCTGCTTACTTTACTCTGCATCAGTTTATAGAAGTATTTTCATGCCTTCTCTGTATTCACCACTCATTTTGACAGTGCATTTCATTTCATTTATGTAACACAATTGGATTAGCCATTCTCCAGTCGATGGTCGATGGAGACCTACTTTGTTGTCAATCTTTCAATACTATCCACACATACCACCATGCATACACACACACACACACAAAACACACATACACACAAAACACACACACACACGTTTTCACTGATAATATAGTCTGACCTATTTTTTTTTTTATTGAATTAGTCCTGGCTTCCTTCAAATCCTAACTAAAATCCAACCTCTTATAGGAAGCCTTTCCCAATCCTTCTTAATTTTAATGCCTGCCTACTCCCTGTTAATTATTTTAATTTATCCTATATATAGCTTGTTTGTACATGGATGTTGGCACACACTGTCTCTCTTATTAGACGGAGAGCTCCTGGAGAACAGGGCCTGGCTTTTGCCTTTGTATCTTTATCATTTAGGACAGTACCTGGTGTATAGTAAGTGCATAATAAATACTTGTGAACTGACTGATTTCATTGGTATAGTACTGGTGAAAAGGGAAGTCCCTTTACCAACACATCTCTTACTGGCTTTGCTCCTAAGAGTCCAGAATTGCCTGGAGAGCACCTGGAGTGACAGGGTCAGGACTTGAACGAGAACAACATTCTCTCCACTACACTACGCAATCTTCCATTAAAAGAACTGGAGGGGTTTGCCATTTCCTTCTCCAGCTCATTTTACAGATGAGGAAATTGAGGCAATAGGAGTAAAGTGAGTTGCCCACAGTCACACAGTTAGTAAGGGTTATCCTCAGTTTCCTTCTTCGAAAAGCATGAATGAAAATAATAGCATCTATCTCCCTGTTTGGCATGAGAATCAAGTGAGATAATACGTGGAAAGTTGTTTGAAACGTTGAAGGTAGCTAGTTTTTATGTGTGGGTGGACGTTTGGGAGTGGTGGAGGAAGGCTTCAGAGGAGGAGGAGGAAGTGAGAACTGGCCTGTTGCCTAGAGCTGGCAGAGGAAAGCCAACAACTTTAGGTCCCTACTCACACACTCACACACACACACACACACACACACATTCACACTCATACACACGTGGATATGCACACGCTCAGTGAACACTTTTGCACACTCACATGTACACACATATACATACTCAAGCTTGCACATGCATTCACACTGACACACACTCACATTGGCACACGCATTCACTCCTACACAATCACATACACACATTCACATGCACACATGTACATACACACGTGAGCATGCACATATTCAACACTTTCACTTACTATGCACACATTCACACGTGCACACTGTCACAGGCACAGACTCCACACACTCTGTTTCAGGTCAGGGAAGGAGCCTGCCATATAGCTACAGAATGCATGCCTGCCTTCTGCCTGCAGGACTCTGAGCCTAGAGGAAGGAGGGCTGGGGGAGGGGAGTCTTACACCAGGAATAACTTGTTCTGGTCCGTGTTATTCAGCCCCTTTCATCACAGGAACAGGCAATAATGACAACTGCTTGGCCTCTGTTCTTCCAAGCACATTGGCTTTTGCTGTTGTCCTTCTTCAGGCATGTCTAACTCTCCATGACTCCCTGGACCGTAGCGTACCAGGCCTTTCCACCCTCCGCTCCTTTCCTTGGCATTCAAGGCTCCACCCGGTTTTCCAGCTTTATCTCTCCACTGCTCCCCTTTCATCAGAGGCATCAAACACAAACTCAGCTGGTCCCAAGAGGTCCACAGCACTCAGAACCAAATCACAATGTAATTGGCATATATTTAACAAAATAAACGAAAATACAATAATCATAGTCCCTTAATTTCCTGTCCAATAGTGTCTGGTAAGACAGCACTATGAGAGGAGAAGCCTCTGGCTTTACCCATCTAGGGGTGACTTGAATACAGACAGACCTCTCTTCTCTGCCTTGGCATTTGTTTGTTGGTCTTAGGGGAAGGAGATCATGTCAGAGTTCTGAAAGGTCCAGAGAGCCAGCCCTGCAAGTTTGGGAGTTTGGGAGCCATTGAACCCATGCCAGACTTGTCAGCCAATCCTGCCCAGAGGATACTGGGACTCACCCAGCGCTTGAAAACGAAGTTGGTGGGTCCAATGCCATCTCACAGTCACTGCCCACCATATATGTGGTTCGGTGAGAGGCAGGCCTGGTGGTGGTGGTGGTTCCTCCTCCCTTCTTGAAGAGGGCTGATGACATCAAAAGGGTAATATCTTGACTTGTCTGTGAACTGGATTTAAATGAGGCAAAGTTGCAAAGTCCTCAACCTCCCTCTCCTCCTAACATTATTGAGTATATTGTCACATGATATAGGAAGTGGTTCCAATGTCTTCTCCTACTGCTTTTGGAAAGGCCCAGTCCTAGGGACCAGATTCGTCTACAGTGAGAATGGATGGAGCATGTCGCGTCATTTCTGTAGGATGCAACCACTCCAGGGTGCTTCTGCTTTTTCTCAAGTCTGAGCATCCCATCCATGTAGGTAGAGGTCCCTCTGGGTGATAAAGGCCAAAACCTCACTGTACCCCAGTGATTCCCATTCGCTAACCCCTTGCTGGTTCATGACAATGGTCTAAGGGGGTCTGTGTTAAAAAAAATCTTTAATGGTATTTAGAAATATGGCAACTCATAAAGACAAGTTCAAGAGACCCCTTAACATTCCTTAACATGCCTTAAGCAATAGTTGCAAAATATTGTGAGCAGTAAATTACCCTGAGAGTTCACAACACATTTTTGTTGTAGCCATTTAAAAGCGATTATAGGAATAAAAAAGCACTGCTTGGCTACAGTCTGCATGCTCCTGTAACCCTATATTCCTTTGAAGTAAAAAGAGTCCTGTTCTGACTTCCCCATACAGACCCTAGTGGTCTGGTACTTTATCCAGCCTACCTCTGCCTCATGAACTTCCTCAGCACAGTGAGGGGCATTGGAAGAGTGGTTATAACCACTTCTCCAGAGCCTGGGGAAAATCCCCATTTGTCCCAGCTGGGCATGGCTCTGTTCAGTATGGAAGAAACAGATAAATATTCCCTTGGCAGCAGTGGGCACTGAGTGGGGAAAGCCTTGACCAACATCTTTAAAAAGAGGCCAATGCTCTGAACTCAATGGAGAAATATGTGACCTCAGGACTGTGAATGTGGTCTAGCACATAAGGCTACCTCCAGGCTCTCTGGTTACCCACAGCCTTGATCCAGGGTATAGAGCTTCCCATCGTGACCCACACTCTATACCAGCCCCAGACGCATACACATTCACACAGGCATGCAAGCACACACACACAATACAGACACACTTGTACTCATACGCAATACAGACACACTTGTACTCACACACATACACAAAGGGATTTGACAGATACATACACAGACCAACACATAGAGAAATTCACCATCACACACATATATTGAATCATATGATATACACATAAATATTTACACTTAAATACTACATACTTATACATTCATAAGTTCACAGAAAGGTAGATTCAGAGTTAGAAGGGACCTAAGAGGTCATGCAATCATAAGATCATAAGGTAGCAGAAAATAATTTTTACAGATGAGGAAATGAAGACCAAGGAGACAGGATTTGTCCAAGGTAACCCTTGGCAGAGCTGAGATTCAAAGTCTAATTCTCTGACTCCAAATCCAGTCCTCTCTCCATGTCATCATGCTATAATATACTCATGTATACTCATATATATGTATGAATGCTTGCATATACTTGCATAGATACACATACAACTTGGAATATACTCATACTCATATCAACATGCAAACTTATCTACTAACTTGTTCAAACACACATCTATGTTATGTAAACTGCACAGGAGGAAAACGCTTCTGAAGGTCAGGTCCTGCTGAGAAGGTCTTGGCCTCCTACCACTGAGCTATTCAGAAGCACCACCATGGGGCCATTTAAGGCCCATCAGTCCATGATGTCCTTCCCCAGGCCCGGAAATGTCTCTGGTCTGTTACAAATGTAAGGAAGAAGCAGTTCTTATGGCCTCCATGGCCCTGAGAAGCCCTGGGGCAGAGAGATACCTTGAGGACAGAACCCAGAGATTGTATTCAGTAGGCACTGACATTGCTTGACTCTGCCTTCTAGGAGGAAGAGAAAAAGGGAAGGGGTTGCTTGAGATATTTGAAAGGCCTGTCAAAGATTGTGTCTCCAGGCAGATCTGTAAACAGAAATTTTGGATGCGTGGGAAAGAGCAATGTGAAATGAGATCTCAAATAAACATTGTCATTTATGAGATGAAAATAATGCATCAAGTTACTAATACAAATAGAATTGTGAAACTATTAGCTTAGATACAGTGGCCCAAAGCCCCATGCAGGGTGACCCTGGGACAATACACTGTGGGGAGAGACCTCGGGATACCAATCCAAGGGGAAAAGACCCCCTTCATGAGATACCTCTGGGAAAGCCTAAGAGGGAGTGTCAGGAAAGAGAAACCACCAAACCACCTGGCAAATGCCCATTTTAACTAGTCTTGCTATCTACAATGTTGAAGGATTACAAAGTTTATCAAAATGTAAATGTAGCAAATTGCAAAGTCTTTTAAGATTGTTTAAAATGTTTGTGGCCTTCAAATTTTGGCACCCTGGGACAAAACCTTGATTGCCCCACCCTAGTTATGACGCCAGCCCCGGAAAAGTTTATAGCAGCAAAAGAGTCAGGGTACAGCATATACAGCTCATACTTTCTAGGAATACAATTCCATTCAAGAAGTATTCATTAGAAGTCAACTATGTTCCAGGCTAGGTTATGGTAAGTTCTGGTAATGTAAGAAAAATTAAGCAATGTCTACCCTCAAGAAGCTTGTAGTCTGCTAGACAGGAAACATCATCACAGATGCAAACAAAAATATGCAGAGTAATTGGGTTGGGGAGAATACTAACAACTTGGAAGGGAGGAGTAAGAAATTGAGGAAGTCTCAAAGGAAGCTGGGGATCCCAGGAGGTGGAGATGAAGAGGGATGCCATTCTAGGCATGGGGGAAAGCCTGTGCAAAGGCATGGAGGTGGGAGATAATCACAATAGGACAGCTTGGCCAGGAAGAAAAGTGTATGTGACAAGGAGTGATATGAAATCAAAGTGGAGAGACCAGAGTCTGGTTTTGGAAGACTTTAAATGGTAGACAGATGTTTGTATTCTATTTTGGAAGCAAAAGAGAACTACTGAAATTAATGAGCAGAGGAATAAGGTGGTTGCATTTACACCTTTGGAATATTAATTTGGCAGTTTTATGGAGGATTGATTGGAGAGGGGAGGGGTTAGGTGTGGGGGGACCAGTTAGGAGACTATTATTGCAATAGTCCAAGTAAGAGGTAATAAGGGCCTTCCCTGGGGTGGTGGTCCTGTGGGTGGAGAGAGAAGGCCACATGTGAGGGATGCTATGGAGTTAGAATGACAGGCTGTAGCAACTGATTGGGTGCCCCTCTACAGAACTAGGAAAGTGAACTGGGCAGCTCAGTGGGGCTGAGTTTGAATCCAGCCTTAGACAGTTACTAGGTAGGAGACCCTGGGAAAGTCACTTTAATTTTGGGGTGCCTCAATTTCCTCATCTGCGAAATGGGAATAATGATAATAATATACCCACCTCCTAGGACTGTTATGAGAATCAAGTGAGATAATATTTGCATGCCTTACACATAGTAAGCTCTATGTAAATGCTGGCTATTATTATTAGGTGAGAAAGCGAGGTGGAGGAGGTAGAGATAATACCTTTGAGATGCTTATGGGACATCCAGGTGGTTGTAAGACACAGGACTGAAGCTCAGGAGGGAGATGAGTAGCTGGATATATACTTTAGGGGAGTCATCTGCCTAGAGATGATCATTAAACCCATGAGGGCTGTTGAAAACAGTGTGGGACAGTATATGCTTCTTGGCCTGGTGTCAGAGATGGATGCACATTTCCAGCCAGAAGTCCCTTGATTCCCTCCCTCCCTTACTTCTTCCTTCCCTTCCAAGGTGCCATGAACTTATTCCCATCCTTGTCTTTCTAGACCAAGGATTTCTTCCTCCCAGATGTTCACCTGTTAGATTGCTATCCATCCTTTAAAGCCCAACTCCAATGCCATTTCCTCAGGGAGGCCTCTCCAGGGTTTTCATTTGGCAGCTGCTTCCATCAATTATCACTAGAGTTATCTGTGTTTGTCTTATTGTCCTACTGAGCCATTAGCTGCCCAAGAGCAGAGCCAGAGTTTTGAAGCTCTCCCTCCTCTCCTAAGAGCATCTTCATTAAACACAGTGAAGGCAAGATCCTTCCTTATTCACAGAGCAAAGAGATCAATCAGTCCCTGAGACTGGGCTGTGGGTGCTTGAAGGAGCAGGCAGGGTCCAAGCGAATGCTAATAGAAGGGAATTCCCCAAGCTGCTTACTGAGCTCTTTGGAACTGCATAAAAACCCAGCCCTGAAGCATCTGTTCTTCCCTCTCTTAGCTTTTTCAACCTTATCATTAGTGTGTAGCATTTTAGGGTTGTCACGAAACTTAGAGAATTTCTAAGCCAAACTAGAAAGTCAATCTAGGTTCAAAACCCAGCCTGGCCACTTCCTGCCCTGTCTAAAATTTCTCTGTCAAATGAGACTCAGAAGGTCTCTCCTTGTCTAGGAGCTCTGAATCCCAGACTTGTATAGGCAAAGTGACATGGCAGGGTTTTGATTTGAACCCAGGCCTCTCTTCCCACCATATGATAAGGAAAAGTTTCCATTTCATCTTCTCCTCCATAGGTTATGAGTGGGGGCAGCTAGGGGCCAACACAGCATGTGGAGCACAGGACCTGAAATCAGGAGACGAGTTCAAATACAGTCTCAAACGCTTCCTACCTATGTGACCCTGGGCAAGTCGCTTAACCTTGCTTGCCTCAGTTTCCTCATCTGTAAAATGAGCTGGAGAGGAAAATAGTAAACCTCTATGCCAAGAAAACCCCAGATGGAGTAACAAAGAGTTGGACGTGACTGTAAAAATGTACACAAGGTGGTTGGAAAGCCTGTCTTGAATCTGAGAAGCTGGCTTCAAGCCCTGCCTCTGACACGTACTGGCTTTGTGATCTGGGCAAGATATGTACTCTCAGGGTCCCAGGTAACTGTGAAACTCAGTACCGCCCATGATTCTCAAGACCATTTCTCAGTCTCTCCATCTGCCACCTTCTCGGGCTAAGACTTCCACCTCCAGTCTCTTCCTCTCACTGGGGAGTTGGTCCTGCCACCCTCTTTAGAGGAAGCACTCCTGCCAGCCAGATCAGCCCAAGACTCCCCAGACTCCTTCTAGATCTCGCCCCTGTGGAGCCCACCCCCGGTCCTTCTCAGTTCCTTTTATGGACTGTATTCTCCCATTAGAAAGTTAAGGTCCTTGAGAGTAGAGGCTGTCTTTCTTGTTACTTGTATCTGTATCCCCAGCCCTTGGAATAGTGACTTGAGTAAGCCTTAATACAAGTTTTCTTTCTCCCCCTCTCCATTTGTGGGTCTCTTTCCATTTCCATCTATCTGTCTGTCTCTCGCCCCCTCCATGTCTCCATCTGCTTGTCTCTCTTTTACCTTTCTCTCTCTCTGTCTCTCTGTGTCTCCCTCCCTCCTTTCCTCTCTCCCTCCCTCCCCCCTCTCTCAATCTCTCCACCTCCATCACACACACACACCCACACATTGATAAAATCACCTCTCTCTCTCTCTCTCTCTCTCTCTCTCTCTCTCTCTCTCTCTCTCTCTCTCTCTCTCTCTCTCTCTCTCTCTTTCTCTCTTTAAAGTAACAAGTATGCCGGGGTCCGAGGTATAAAACAGTAAACACTAAACCACAGACCCCAAGCTGGAGGAGGGGAGGAATCCACAATATGCATACAGACAAAAAAATATAAATAAATACAAAATCAGGAAGGGTAGAAGAGAGGGGCCCCTACCAATTTGGGGAGAAGGGGATCAGGAAAGGTTTCCTCTAAGGGTGGCACTTGGTCTTACCCTTGGAGCCTGGGGCTTCCAAGAAGTAAAATTGAGGGAAGAGAGGACAGCCTGGGTCAGAGGGATCAAGCTGGCAGATGGAATGTCCAGTGTGGGGAACTGCACATCAACTCGCAAGCATTTATTAAGCACCTACTGTGTGCCGGACACCGTGCTAGGCTCTGAGGATACACTTTCAGAGACGAAAACAATGTGCTTATACTCTAATGGGGGAGACATGTATGCCCAAGATGAATAAAGGCAGTTTGAGCAGAGCAGGTGCAGGTAATGATCAGTATCATTCAGTCCTCTCATGGGAGGGTGGAATACAAATTCCTCCCAATGCCTTCCTTTATAGAGAGCAGAAACTGGACCCTCAGTTTACTCTACTCTGCGTCTGTGTTGGTTTCAGCTCCTTAGAGCAAGATGTCTCCTGCCAGATAGCTTGTTCCCTACCCTCTTTTCTGTCTCCCCCATTAGACTGTCACCTCTTTGGGGAGGGGAACTCTATTTTTTTTTAATTGTATCCCCAGAGCCTGACACATACTGTTGTTCAGTCTTTTCAGTTCTGTCTGACTCTTCATGGCCGTATTTGGGGTTTTCTTGGCAGAGACACTGGAGTGGTTTGCCATCTCCCTCTCCAGCTTGTTTGACAGATGAGGAAACTGAGGCAAGCAGGGTGAAGTGACTTGCCTGAGATGACCTAGCTAGTAAGTATCTGAGGCCAGATTTGAATTTGGGTCCTCCTGACTCCAGACCTGATGCTCTATCCACTGTGTCACCCAACTGCCCATGCCTGGCACAGAGTAGGTATTTAATAAACATTTGTTGGATTGGATCTGTAAAGGCCTCCTATAGAGGGAGATACTTGAGCTGAGTTATGAAAGCAACCAAGGACAATAAGAATCGGAGGAGAAGAGGGGGCCGTTCCAGGCATGGGGGACAACCAGTGCCAAATAGGTCAGTTTGTCTAGAATAGAAAGCACTTGGGAAGAGGCTGGAAGGGAGGATAATGGGCCATCAGCTTGAGAAGGTAGGCTGAGCCAGATTGCAAAGGGCTTTTACAGGGGCACGCTGCAGCCAGCTCTTAGTAAGCTGATGGTTAAATTTTCAGCCAGCATTTATGACCTGGGAATTGGCAAGCTACAAATCAAGACTCGATATTGCTTTGTTCATTGTCTAGACTTAAGAAAGTGATGGAGAAAATGTAAGTTAAACTTAAAAGTGTGTCCTGCTTTGGTTGTTAAACATTTCCCAGAAAATCACCAGCTTTCAGTACCAAACAGAGAATTTTTAAATTTGCTTCTAGAGGCAATAGGGATCCACTGAGCTTCTGGAGCAGGGGAGTAACATGGTTGACTGTAACCTGCCTCTTCCACCTGCACCACAGAAAAGATGGTAAATGGAGCTGAACTATTACTGACTGGGGTATAGGCAGATGGAAGGAGGAGAGCTCCTGGACGTCCAGAGGAGCTGATTCCAGTCCCCACCAGGTCAACGTTGCTTCTAGTGGATCCAAATAGTAATACACAGACGCTCAATAAATTGCTTGGTTGACAATGGGTTAACTTTGGTGGAGTTAAATGTTTATGGAGTAAGTACTCCTGACAGGTCAGCCTCCTCTTAGAAGTGAAAAGATAGGGATAGGAGTGTGCACAAGGTATCGTACCTGGTCAATGTTTGCTGAATCGAACTGAATCTTGTCCAAACTCCTCATGTTACAGAGGAAGAGGCTGAGATCTCACCAGGCATAGGGGTGGGGGTTCCCTGCCCCAAGTTCCACAGTAAGTCAGTGGTCAAGCCAATTCTAGTTTGGCACTCCCAGTTCCCACACCAGAACTCTCCGCGTTGGACCACCTTACCGCTTTCACCTCAAGCACTCATCACTCCAATCTTCCTCTTTTCCAAGCCCAGGCAGGAAAGATAGACTTGTGTGAGAGGTGTTAGCACACTTACTATGTCCTTGGGTTTGCTTTCCAAGTTGGAAATATCAGGTGGTTTCCATTATTAAATATTTACCCTCCCCTTGGCTTCTGTGTCATGGAAACACCACACCAGGATGAGCAAAGAAAAGGAAACACCAAGTGAGAGGAAGGATGCTATACCACTGGGTGGGCAGGGCTTGATTTCTGCAAAGTCTGACACCTGGGCTTCCTGCTCATTTGTAAAGGTGCAAGGTTAGCAAAGACCGGAAGGCAGGAGGCTGTGCCATCCAGGTTCTGGGCTCTGAGCCCAACTCTGCTATCTTTATGGGTGCCCCCAACTGGGTCCAAGTTTCAATATCCCCTTCTGTAAAATGTGAATCATTGTCTCTGCCTCATAGAGAAGATGCAAGGAAAGGTGAGGATCCCGAAGAATTGAAGGGTTCAAACTCCAGCTTTGCCATTTGGATGACTGTGCAAGTCACAGGCTTTCTGAGCTCTTCTGTCAAGTAAGGAAGCTAAACTAGAGGACCCCTGGCCCAGACATAATTTTATTAAACTATGACCTTGTGGTTTGGTGCTCTCATTACTTCCATTATCAACTAACTCTGTGAAGTCTTTCCTGATTTCTTACCCATATATCTCTATATATCCCTACATATATGCATACACACACACACACACATGTTTCTTCTCCATTCACAGGGTAAGAGTTTAATAAATATATTACCTGACTGGTTAAACAGGGGCAGCATGATGTAGGTAGAATGCTTGGTTGGAGTCAAGAAGGCCTGGATTGAAATCTGCCTCAACAGTTCCTGGGGATACCTAGATCCCTTTAGGGTTTATTTCTGGTGTCTCTAGCACTATCTTGGTCTCATCAAGGCTCTTTATTGGGCTCAGAACGTTGGATAGGAATGGAAATAGACCTACTCAATCAATGTAGATTCACCAATACAAGAAAACTGGCAAACGAACAACATCTTATCCCCCAGTAATCAGTCAGGTGCCTTCTATGCACTTAGAGTCTTAATGAAAAAATGGGACTTGAACTCAGGTCTTCCTGACCTTGACACTGGCTCTCTATCCTCCACACTACTATTATTTCTCATAAATAAGAGCTTGGTGAATTGATTTGAATGAAAACCTCTGATGCTTACTGTCAAGTATCCCTCCCTAGTGACCCATTCCTTCCAAGCACGGAGAGTTCCTGCACTCCCCTGGCATTGGTGACCTACAGAGGGCCAAGGATGAAGGAGAGAAGGCAGCAGATCCCTGGCACCTCCTGGGCCTTGTGGATCCAGCGTGGCCATGGGTTCCTCTCGCTGCTCCGTAGAGGAGCAATCCTCCCAATGGCTCCCTGAACAGTATGGGTGTTGGCATAGGTAATAGAATCCTAGATCAGGACTGTGAAACCCTGGGTTCAGACTCTGCTTCTGACACGGACTAGCTATAAATCATAGCTAAGAAATTCTCTGAGTATCGACTCCCTCATCAGTGAAATGGAGGAAATATTGGAGCCATGGTGCATAGAGAATTGACCTCGAGGCCTGGAACACCTGGAATCAAGGGATAGCTCATACATGTGCCCTTGCGCTGGCTCTTCGGAGCCCTGGGCAAATCTCTAAGTCTTTCTGTTGCAGAGGAGGGGCCACATGTTTTGCTAGATGGGAATTCCTAACAAACAGTGTAATCTCAGTCCCTATCCCTGCTATCTGTAAGATAGGTTAGTTGTGAGGCTTAAATGAAATTACAAAGCGCTGCATACATATCAATTACTACTGTTGATTTCAGACTCACCTTGAGGGCCATGAGGACTAGGGATTCTGGTTCTAAGTCTGTGAGATACTAGATGTCAAATAGGGTTTGCTTAAGGTGTGAACCCTTTGGATCAAAGATTTACATCTGGAGAATGCCTCAGACATCATCTAGTCTAAGCCCCTCATTTTGCAGATGGAGAAACTGAGGCTAAGTTACCCAAGATTTCACTCATAGCAAGTGGTAGAGCTGGGATCTGACCCCTGAGTCCCTGACTCTTAAATTTCACTTTCTACTGTATGCACCATGCACTCTCTTAGGCCAAGAACCGCCATCCTGAGACACTTGGCCTTTTGATCTAACTGCTAGAGTGTGCTTAAAGGTCATGTCAAGCTATACCCTTGCTCCCCAGATTTCTCATCCCCTAGAAGAAGTCCTTTCTCCCTTGCTCCCCCGAGGTCACATCAGGACAGAGGAGCGTGCCACCAGAGGCAGGCTGCTCTGGCCAGGAGCCTCGGTAACAAAATCCCCCAGGGGCCCGCTGGGACACCTCCAGGCCAGCACCGGATCCCATAGCAACACGGCAGAGAGCACTGGGGCCCAGCCCAGCCCAGCTCCCCAGCTCCCTCGTATTGACATTGGCTCTGGGGCTAGGCAGCCTGTTTATCCAGAGAGACTTGGAAACAATGAGGCTGCTTCTAATGCGCCAGCTGGGGAGGGGGGGAATGGAGGGCAGGGGCCCAGAAGGGCAAAGCAGACCCAGAGGGAGGCTTTGAATATTAATGTCTTTTCTCCCACTCCACTCTGTCTGGGAAGCCCTTCAGTTCTGCAGGCAATTAGGACCAGGAGAAAAGGAGAAAAGCTTCCCTCCTGGCCCAAGGCTCCAGACATACTGAGCCCAGAGCTAAGAAAGACTTCCAGGAAGATTTAGAGCCGAAAGAGACCTTCTGGGACATCAAATCCAATCTCATCCTATTCCACTTATTTCACAGATAAGAAACTGAGGCTGGAAAGCCAGTATCATTCTGGGAGAACCCAGATCTGAAGCCAGGAACCCTAGACCCTGGAGTGGGTAGCCAGCAGTTGTGCTTGGGGTGGTAGTTGAAGTATATAGTAGGGTTCATGAGGATGGTTCATGGGGAAAGGGTCAGTATGTCAGTCAATAAACATTTCTTAAGTGCCAGGGATGGTGCTAAGTGCTGGGCAAAAACATGGGCCCTGCCTTCAAGGAATTCACATTCCAATGGAGAAAACAATGTGCAAACCACAAATAAGATACATACAAGAGAAACTGAAGATAATCTCAGAGGAAAGGCATTAAGAATTAGGGAAATCAAAGAGGTTTCTTTTAAAAGATGGGATTTTAGCTGAGAGTTGAAAGAAACCTGAAGGTAGAGATGAGGAGCGAGAGACTTTGAAGCATGGGGCACACCCAGAAAAAATGCCCAGAGTTGGGAGATAGGGAGTCTTGTACAAGGAGCAGCCAGGACACCAGTGTCATTGAGTCGAGTAGCTGGAGATGGGGGAAGGAGTCAGAATTCTGTCTGAGATTGGACAAGGGTTTGGGGCTCACAGCCTGGAATGTGGCATAGACTTTAAAAATTATTTGTTAGCCAGGATTTGAGTTAAAGTTAAGATCAGAGTGGGGAAATTAAAGGTTAAGGAGGGGGTGTGATTATTGGGAAGGATCATTCTTAGGCAAGAGGAGAGCTAGTCACCTGGGTGTCTCCCCAAGATAAAGTGTCAAATTTGATTGCCAAGAGAAAGAAATGAGGAAACATCCAATCAGCATTTGTTAATCTCCTACTAAAAACCAGGCATATACTAGGCTAACACCAGGAAATAAGCAAAATAAAATCAGACCCTTCCTTCAAGAACTTCACATCCGACTTGGAAAGAAACAAGTCCCATAGATAAATTAACACAAAATACATACACCAAATATGCTGCCCAGAGACAGAGGCATGGCCTAGGTGACATCCAAGGGTCCCATCTAGCTTAGTTATTCTATCTGTGCCCTGGGAGAGCACTTCTTCCCAATGAATCACTTCCCAGAAGGGGAGAATATGGGCACTTTTCCTGTGCTGGAGTGATGCATTTCAGAGACTCTCAGATTCACCAGCCTTTGTTTTTCTAAGACTCTTCCTGCCAAAATTGCCTTGGTAGAAATCTTATTCATTTCAGAGATTAGGTCACTGGCAGCTTTCCATGATGAGGGATGGGCTCGTTCCACAGATACACTGAGAATGAAGACTAACTCTGGGCACATTGACACGGAGGACCCCATCTACAAAGGGTTTCCAGCAATTGGGGAGAGAAGAGAAATACCTAAGAAGATATTGAAGGTAAAATCTGGGGTTCAAGACTTCTAGTAGCCAGTCATAACCTTGGACCAGTATTTAGGCTACTCAGTTGGAAAAACAAAGGAACACCAGCCCCAGTCCCTGCCCTCAGTGAGCTCCCAATTGGGGGACCAAGATCCAGGTCCTGCCTTAGGGGCTCTGACAGATGAGGAGCAGACACAGACCCTTCCCTCAGGGAACTCCTAGTTTAGGACTAAAAGAGTAAGGAGACCCACCTTCTATTGTATGTAGGGAGAGAAGGAAGATGAAGGTGGTGTCAGGAGTACAGTCAGTGTGGTAAGGACCTTGATTGTGGATGGGAAGTGGCCTAGAGACCTGGCCCTGGCCAGGAGAAGGGGACAAGGTAGTAGAGTAGGAAGAATGCTGTCTTTGGAGTCAGAGTGCTCAGGGTTCAACCCTTACTCTGCCATGAACTAGCTGTGAGACCCTGAGTAAACCATGTGACCTATATGGACCTCAGTTTCTTCTACAAAATGAAGGTACTAGACTGGACAGCCTCTAAGGTCCCTCCCTTCTTAATCCTTGATCTCCTGATCCTACTACTAGATAGCTTTACATTCTAGTCAGCTCTTTTGTAACCCCCCTTTTCCCCCCTCCCTCCCTCCCCATACATCCTTTCCTTAATGGTAACCACAGAGAATGACTTGGCTGTAAGGAATCAACACTCCAACTTTCACAGACATCCTCTTATTTCCACTGCCTAAATCATATGCCTTCCATTCTGAAGTCTAATAAGGATTATTGTAGCTTCAGCCTTCTTTGGCAACTCCCAGAAAGCTTTCCTGACTCTCACAGGGTGGCTGGGGGCAGGGGATCCGCTAGCACCTGTTAAAAATATGTCACAGTCTCCCTACTTGATATTGGAGCCCAGTCATCCAAGAGGATAAGAATAGCGGGTATGTATACCATACTTAAAGGCTTGCAATGCCCTTTATGTACATTTTTCTCATTGGAGTCTCACAGAAACCCTACCACCAGGTGCTAACTGTATTAGGATCCTTGGTTTAAAAGGGAAGAAGACACAAACCCTGCCTCAGGGAGTTCATGGTTTTTAGGGTTAAAAGAGTGAAAAGTGGGAGAGGGGAACCTGCCCCTCACAGGAAGCATTTCATAGGATCATAAATTTAGAGCTAGAAGGGAGCCAAGAGGCCATATAGATAGAGGTCCTGATATGGAGATAGATGATGGATGGATGGATAGATAGATAGATAAATGCATGGATGGCTGGATACAGACAGGCAGATAGATAGATAGATAGATAGATAGATAGATAGATAGATAGATAGATAGATGATGGATAGATAGATGGATGGATAGATGGATGAATAGATAGATAAATGCATGGATGGATGATAGACAGATCAATCGATAGATACATACATACATAGGTGATGGATGGATGGATGGATGGATGGATGGATGGATGGATGGATGGATGGAGGATATAGCACAAAGACATTAAGTAATTTATCATGGTCACACAGGTAGTCAGAAAGTGAGGCAGAAGTAAAATGGTATTTTCCTTGTGCTGAGTGCCCATCTGCTTGGCTCTATCCTGGTCTGCCAGGTTCTAGCTGTAGGTGGAGTAGAATCTCTGCTTCAATACACCCAACCAGTGATCTCATGGCCTTCTCAGAAACTCCTCCAGTGAGAGGGGAGCCATTCTCTCCTTCCCCACTTTGAAATAGCTCCTCCTATTAGGAAGTTTTTCTTCACATCAAGCTCCCCCTCACTCCCTATGATTTCCACTTCTTCTGCCCTCTGAGGCGAAAAAGAACAAGCCTCATTTCTCTTCTACATTCAAACCTTTCAAATAACAGAATATAGCTATCATGTCTTCTCCAACACTCACCTCCCACCAGCCTTGTCTTCTCCAAATTTAACATTCCCAGTTCCTTTAACTGACCTTTCTATGGCAAGATCTCAAGTCTTAACCATCCTAGTTCAAACAATGAATCAAGCCAGCAAGCAAGCATTTACTAAGTATCTACTTAGTACCTAGTAGTGCCAGGCACCATTCTAGGCCCTGGAGACTCAAAGAGAAAGTGAAGCAGTCCCTACCCCCAAGGAGTTTCTAAGGAAGACTTTCAGTTCAATAAATATTTATTAAGCACCTTTTGGAGTGGGTGCAGAGAAGGGGAGTGCCATAAAGCTGATGTGGGTTTTGCAATCAAAACTAATCTAATCAGCAAGCTGGCATGCCTAAGGAATGAATGACAGGCTCATGACAATGCGATTGCCACTCACAGGAAAACACCATTCCACCATCATCAGTGTTTATGCTCCAACCATAGCAAACACTAATGAGGTAAGAGAAAAATTTTATGAAGACTTAGAGACCCTTATCATCAATGTGCCAAAAGAGGACAAGCTTGTAAGTCTGGGTGACTTTAATGCTAGAGTAGGCTCAGACTACCAGACTTGGCAGGGAGGAATGGAGTTGGAAACAGAAACAGCAATGGTCATTTACTGCTGAAGACTTGTGCATCACTCGGCCTTCTCATCACCAACACTGTTTGCCATTTACCTGAACACAATAAATATCATGGATGCACCCTCACAGCAAATATTGGTATCTAATAGATTACATGACTGTAAGGAGAAGAAACAGGCAAAATGTGAGAGTGACAAAGGCAATGTGTGGTGCAGAGTGCTGGACTGATCATACACTTATCCTATTCAAGCTAAATATTCATATTCATCAAAAGTGCCACCCCCAAGGGAAAATGACTACCAGAAGAATTAATGTCAACAAATTAGATTTCTTCTCTGAGTGTGAACAGTTTGTTGCTAACTTGGAGGGAAAGTTGAGCCAACACATATTTGGCAACAGTGGAGCAGAAAAGGAGTGGGCAGCTTTTAGAGATTTGGTGCACAACACCACACTTGCTCATCTGGGTCAGAACACTCACAAACACCAAGACTGGTTTGATGAAAATGATGAGGAAATTCAGAAGCTGCTAAATGAAACACGAGAACTCCACAGGATACACCAGCAGGATAGTTCATCCACCTCTAAGAAGGCAGCATTTAATTCCATCCAAAACAAAGTACAAGCAAAGCTTAGAAAGATGCAGAATTCCTGGCTCAGTAAGAAAGCAGATGAAATTCAGTTTTATGCTAATAGCAACAATCCAAAGCGCTTTTATGATTCCCTGAAAGCTATTAATGGACCAAAAATCTATGGTGCATCACAACTACTCAGTGTTGATGGAGTCACATTGATTGGTGATAAGGATATTATCCTAGAGAGATGGGCTGAACACTTCCATAGTGTTCTCAACAAACCATCATCAATCAATGCTGAGGCCATTGACTGTACCTCAGGTTGAAGTCAATCCCTCCTTAGCTCAACTTCCAACTGAAGAAGAGGTCTTGAGGGCCATTAGGCTCCTTTCATGTGGCAAAGCACCTGGTGCTAATTCTATTCCAGCTGAGATTGACAAGGTAGGGGGACTATAGCTCATACAAAAGCTGACTGAAATTTCCAGGTTATATGGCAAGAGGAGGTTATCTCCCAGGAATTCAAGGATGCCTCCACTGTCCATCTTTATAAAGGTAAAGGGAATTGCTTGCCATGCAACAATCATAGGGGAGTGTCTCTTTTGGTCATTGCTGGCAAAATTCTTGCTAGAGTCCTCCCTAATAGGCTGATCCTTCACCTGGAAGATGGTCATATACCTGAGTGCCAGTGTGGCTTCAGAAAGGGCCAAGAAACAGTCGATATAGTGTTTACTGCCTGACAACTCCAGCAAAAATGCCAAGAGCAGAACAAAGGTCCTTACACAACATTTGTAGATCTGACCAAGGCCTGTTATTCATGAGGGCTTATGGCAAATTATGTCAAAATTTGCTTGCCTGGAGAAGTTCATCAATATTGTATGTCAATTTCATGATGGCATGTTTACCCTAGTTCTGGATAGTGGACAATGCTCTTGTGCCTTCCCAGTCACCAATAGAGTGAAACAAGGCTGTGTGCTTGCTCCCATGCATTTTAGCATAATGTTTTCAGCCATGTTGTCAAATGCTTTCAATGAGGATGAACACAGCATCAAGGTCAGCTACCATACTAATGGTGAGTTCTTCAATTTGAAAAGCCGAGACCAAAGTGGAGGGAGTGTTGGTGTCTGATTTTCTGTTTGCAGATGATTGTGCACTCAGTGCAGCCTCTGAAGCTGAGATGCAACAAAATATGGATTAATTCTCTGCTGCCTGTGCTAATTTTGGCCTAATAATTAACACCAAGAAAGCACAGGTGCTCCATCAGCCACCAACACACCATCCATACATAGAACCATCATTTACAACAAATGGAGAAGTTTTGAATGCTGTGGATAAGTTCACTCACCTTGGTAGTGTGCTTTCCAGGGATGTACACATTGACAATGAGGTTGATACAAGCATTGCCAGAGCTAACTCAATGTTTGGGAGGCTCCAAAGAAAAGTTTGGGAGAGAAGAGGTATTAGACTGACTATCAAACTGAAAGTCTACAGAGTCGTTGTGCTGACCTCATTGTTATATGCCTGTAAAACATGGACAGTCTACCAGTGCCATGCCAAGAAACTGAATCATTTCCACTTGGACTGTCTTAGGAAGATTCTGAGGATCACCTGGCAGAATGAGGTACCAGACACTGAAGTCCTTGCTCAAGCTGAACTGCCCAGCATTCAAACTATGTTTCAGAGAGAGCAACTCTGATGGGCTGGTCATGTTATTTGAATGCAGAATGCATGCTTGCCAGAAAGACTATTTTATGGAGAACTCACATGGGACAGGTGATCACATGGTGGTCAGAAGAAGCAATACAAGCACATTTTCAAGGTCTCTCTCAAGAACTTTGGATTTGACTGTGCAACATAGGAGACCCTGGTACAGGACCACTCAGCCTAGTGCGCCCTCATCAGAAAGAGTGCTATGCTCTATGAGCAAAGCAGAATTGAGACAACACAATGGATGCTCAAATTTGGAGTATCCACCCCCAAAATTCATAGGGACTATCTGTGCCCAACCTGTGGTAGAGCATTCCGAGCTTGTACTAGTCTGCTCAGCCACGGTCATCTTGGTCCTCTTCGAAGATGAAGGACAACAACCAACCAACAAATGAACTAACTGGGCACAGTGGGTAGAGGCTGGGCTTGGAATCAGGAAGACTTCTCTCTTCTTGACTTCAAATGTGGTCTCAGACACTTATTAGCTGTGTGACCTTGGGCAAGTCACTTCACCCTGTTTGCCTCAGTTTCCTCATCTGTAAAACTAACTGGAGGAGAAAATGGTAAACTTCTCCAGGATCTCTGCCAAGAAAACTGCAAATGGGATGAGGGAGATTCAGACATGACTCAGCAACAACACCAGCAACATACCAGACATTGTGTGAAGTGCTTTCCAAATTCCTCTTAATTCTAGAGCCTTCCCTCTGTTGATTATCTCCTATTTATCCTGTCCATGGCTTTCGAGTTCATAGTTGTTTGTAGACTGTGAACTCCTTGAGGAGTGACCTTTGCCTTTTCTTGTATCTCTAACGTTTAGCTTAGTGCCTGGCACATAGTAGGAGTTTAATAAATTTTTTATTGACTGTCTACCAGGGAAGATGACATGTATTTAAAAGACATCTATAGATATGCACAAAATACATGTAAAACATTGTATGTTCTCCAGCTAACCAATGTCTTTCTTGTAATGTGGTGCCCAAAACTAAACACACAATGCTCTAGAGGTGATCCGATCACAGGAAAGAACATCTGAATGACCACAGAACCACACTATCAGTGATCTAGAACTGGTAGGGATGTCAGAAACCATCTCACCCACTCTCCTATAATTTTACAAGGGAGGAAACTGAGGCACAGAAAAAGAAAGTGATTTTGCCCAAGGCCACCCAGGTAGTAAGTGACTGAGGCAGGATCTGAACTTTGGACTTCTTGATTTTAAGCATTCCTAGAAATGTAGACTAGCGCAAGAATGTAAGGGCCTTTTTTGCCACCATATTATATTTTTGATATATACTGAGCTTGTGACCCTCTAATATCTAACCCACTATTTGACCATGTTCTCCTCTCCATCTTGTAAGGTATTTGCAATTTAAGCATAAGATTTTAGAATTGTCCTTATTACTTTCTGTCTTGTTCCATTTGATCCAATGCTCTAGCCCTGTCAAGATCCTTTGGATGATTCTGATTTGGCTAGACAACCTCTCCCAGCTTTGTGACTTCTCCAAACTTATCTACAAAATCATCTACAAACTCAATAAGTGGGTCTAATTAAGAGTTCCCAGCTGGAGGAGGGGCTTCAACTCTGGGCAATAGCAGCTGGTGAGAAGCCAAGCTAACCCAGAAGAGGACAAACCAGGCAGCAGAAGGGGCTGGAGATTGAGTGATCGGAGAGTAGGTCAAAGCATCTCTGGCTGTTTCACCTGCAGGAGAGAAGCCTCAGAGGAACCTTGAGGAACTGAGATACAAGTAGACAAAGTCAGATCCTGCAGACTATGTGGACTGGACTTGTTCTTCATGGCCCCAGAGGGCAGAAGTCAATAGCGGGACTTTGTGGAACCAGAATTCATCTCCCTGTATGGAAAACCTAAGTAGTCATTTAAAAGCATCCCAAAGCTGAACCTCGCACTGGAGTGGGAGGGAAAGAGCAGTTCTTCACTTGAAGATCTCCAAGTGGATGCTGAAAAATTGCTTGTTGTAAGATGTTGCAAAAGAAGATTCCTGCCTAGGTATGGGATGGACCAGATGACTTTCAAAGTCACTTCAAATCCTGTCCTGCTGTGAAAAGGATACTGGCTCTAGATTCCAAGGATCCTTATTCACAGGCTTAGTAGCACATGGGTTTGGCAGAGAATAGGTGCTTGGTAAATGCTTGCTGATTGACTGTTAACTATGTGAACTTGGGAAAGTTTCTGAGCCTCAGTTTCCCCACTCTGGGGTTCCAGCTCTTGCTCCATCTAGGGGCCTATGATTCTTAGAGCTGGACTTTGAGGGAGCTCAACATCTTGACTGTGATCCTATCCAGGTCACCTTGACAGTCCCTGGAAGGTTTTAATTTTCTCTTCAAGGACATTATCAGTCCTCCCAGGTGATGGAGGTACCAGGAGTCCTAAATCAGCTGGGCTGAACTGACACCCAATGGTGAGGTGTTAAGCTCCAGAGTCCAGTCGGGGACAGTTACCCAACCCTTCACTGCCAAGCATTCATAGGGAGAGCCTCTATCCACTCCCCACTTCCCACCTCCCAGCCCGCCTCCACCTCCCCCAAGGAAGGAAAATTGGCAACAATCTTGAGCCAAAGGGCAAAGGATTTTTTTTTAGACAAGAACAAACCTCATGAATGTATTTTCAGACATTTAATTATAACCCTTTCAAAGCAATAACTCCCATAACAGATGGGCATCTGTCAGTAATATCCTAACAACAGGAGACACCACGCTCCATCTGATGTTATTAACACTGGTTATTATGTGTGTTCAAAAGTCACGGACTCCAGGAGGAATATTCATGTAAAAAACAGAAGCTGAGCATAGCCATAGCCTGACTAGATTCAGCCAGAAAGCCAGCTTAATAACCCTACATGCTGAAATGTGTGATTTTTCCCAGAAATGTTTATACAGAGCCAGACGCACCTTTCCCCGAACTCTGGCTAGTCAGCCAGCCTGGGGATGTTTACAGGTCCCTTGGTGCTGCCTGGCAGGCTGCCTGCCCAGCCCTGCAAACAAAAGGAACTCAGTCTTCCCTGAGACCCATCACCTGAGATATCTTGGAGGAAGAGATTCCAAACTGCCCTGAAGGGGCCTGTTTATTATGCACCTACTATGTGTCAGGCTCTGTGCTAAGGGGAAGGAGTGCTGGGGTTGGGGAGTCTGAGGACCTGGGTTTGAATCCCAGATCAGTCATTTATTAGCTATGTGACCTTGGGTAAATCACTTAAAGTCTCTAGGCTTCTATTCTATTCTATTCTATTCTATTCTATTCTATTCTATTCTATTCTATTCTATTCTATTCTATTAATTTGTCTAATGAGAGGGTTAGGTGATCATCTCTAAAACACCATCTGGCTCAAAATCTACGAAAGCCTTTCCTTTCCCCCTCTCTGAAGCAGCAGATTTCTGGACTGGTTCAGACCCTGCAGAGGTTCTTATTAACTAATTCTCTGATTCTGAACAGCACCCACCCTGGAGCCCTGGGTATAATTACCTCCAAGGGGGAGTCAAATGGTATTCAACAAACAAAGTAGATCAAGAAGATCAAGTCTAGAATTAGGGATAAAGATTGAATCTGTGATTTCATTAGCATAGGGACCTCCCAGGCGAGGGAGAGTTGCCTAGAATACTGGGAGAGTTAGTGATTTGTCCAAGGTTACACAGTCAGTATGTGTTTGAGGCAGGACTCTGCATCAGTTCATACAAATCTTCTAAAGTTTCTCTGAATTCATCCCTTGTATCATTTCTTATGACACCCAAGGCTTCTTGGCTTTGAGACTGGCTCTGTAACCACTAAGACAAGCATGGAATATATGTATTTATGTATGAATTATTTATGTATGTGTGTGTGTATAGTTATCCCTTCCACATCACAAGGATTAGAAGCATGATGCCCCTATGATCTGGAAAATCCTTGTATGATTTTTTTTGGCCTTCCCTTCAACCTAAGAAGTCTGATTTTTTCCTTTTTCTTTTATGGGTTGTTTACAGTACCTTATTGCAAAATTTGGGTGAAGTATTTGGTCATAGGCTCTGGCTACTGCAAAACTCTCCCAAAATTTCCATTTAATTTCTTAGGCCAATGGCAATATATCAGAATCGCCATGGGGAAAGTCATGATATGGAAGGAATAACTGTATTTGATTTCAGTTTATTGATGGAATATGTGTGTGTGCATTATGTGTGCATGTGGGAATATATATTATACACATATATGATGGTAATTTATTTTCTCCATGAAAAAATGCTAAAAAACATAAAAGACTTGGAAGTACCCAACTGACAAAGACTAAAACAAGTAGTAATAGTTTATAACTTCTATTTTGCTCTCTCATGAGGTTGATACAATGTTAAAACACGAACTATTTTATGATCTGATTAAATACACATTTCCCACTCAATACCCATCATATAGCAAGCCAGGCCAGAGTTTAGGACTCCTCTGTGGCCATCTTCTCCAACAACGTATATAGTGATAGAATGTCTTTTCTTCTTCTAGTGAGCTCCTACTGAGAGGCCTGCGAATTTCTCACCTCTAGAATTCACAAGGCTGCCTTTCGAAGATTGGCCACATCCTTCTCAGGTTTGCCCTTCTGTCTGTCACCTATGGTGTGGGAAGGAGCACAAGACAAAAGAGGCAGCCAGGAGACCAAGGCCCAGAGTCAGGCAGGACACATGCCCTTTTTCCTGGGCTCATAGCTAGTGCCAATCTGCCCAGGGCTGAGGGGGGGTCCCAGAGTTACATGATGCTAGATTATAGGCATGGAGGACCTAGAGTGGTATCCCTACTGGTATTCTACTGAGTGGACTAGCTTCTCTTTATTTAATGGCCTATCTTCTCTAACCCAGGTTTTGTTTAATTATTTTGCTGTACTAGGCTGCCTTATATTCCACTGTTGCTTGGCCAAATATAGGGAATCAATCAATAACACCATCCTCTTAGCCATTACAAAGGGGGAATGTGGACCTAAGAGAATCCCCACCCCAGTTTATGCATCATCCCAAATGAACAAGATCTTTGGCACTAAAGCATGCCCACCCCCAGATGTTACACTCAGACCACCCCTGCAGACCCATCCTCACACATACTCCATGGGATGCACTACAATCTAACCCCTTCCAATTTCCCCCTCTCCCCAATCATATTTTTGGACTGGGCCCATGATTTAATTTATACAGAGAGACCTGGGACCTGTAGAAGGACAGGGGGGAATGAAAAGAAAAACTCTCTCCCAACACAGAGTTGTACTCCCTTTGCAACTTAGAAAGTTGTATGGTCAGCCACTTATAGTCAGTAAACAGTTATTAAGCACCTATTATATGCCACTATACTAATTTCTGGAGATACAAATATAAAAAAAAGAAAGTCCTTACCCACAAAAGTAAGCTGAAAAGGCAAGGTGGCCAGCAAAGGGAGGGGGGAAAATTTCTCCACTGGGTATGGGAGTAGGAAGATGGAGTCAACCCCAAAGAACCACCCCAAGGAAATGAAAACATGGCTGATCTTACTCAAAGAGTAGGGATTTGAACCCAAGACCAATGACTCCAAATCCATCCCTCTTCCTATTGTAGCATGACACTTTTATTCTAATTCAATTCAGCCAACATTTTTATTTTTTCTTATTCTAAACTTGACATACACACACAGACACATACACACACATGTGAACATTTTCTTGTATGAAGACATTGATGCTAGTTCACCATCACTGGCCCTTTTCTCCTTCCCAGTTCTCTGTAGCTTCTCCCAAGTCCACATCCCAGTGTTGCTAAACCTTTCCTTCTCATCAATAAATATAGTCCAACAAAACCAGTCTACATTTTCATTCTGCACCTCAAGTCTATCATGTCTCCATCAAGATGTAGGAAGCATGTTACATCATTGATCCTTTGGAATCTTGACTATTTGCTGCATTGATCAGAATCCTCAAGTCTTCCAAAGTTGTCTTTCTTTACAATGTTGCCACCATTGTATAAACTGTTCTCCTTCCTCTACCTGTTTTACTCTGCATTAATTTATCCAAATCTTCCCAAGTTTCTCTGAGTTCATCCTAATCATTTCTTATGGCACCATAATATCCCAATTTATATACCATATACCATAATTTGTTCTGCCATTTCCTAGTTGCCGGACACCGCTTTAGTGTTGTTTCTAACTCCTTGTTCCAACATAAAGTACTGGAATTCATATTTTAGTGTATATGTGACCTATTTCTTTTTTTTTTATCTGGTTGGAGTGTAGGCCTGGTAGTGGTAATATTGGGTCAAAGGGTACACATATTTGTGGCAGGGAGGTATAGTTCTAAATTGTTTTCCAGAATGGCTGGACAAATTCGCAGCTCCACCAAAAGGACACCAGGGTGCCTGTCATCCCACAGTCCCTCCAACAACTGTCATCTTTTCTTATCTGTCAAGTGCAAGATGGAGAAGTAAGTCTTTAAGTACTCACTCTGCTAATCTTGGTGTCAGGTAATGAGACACACAAAGATTGGGCTTTCCACTACTTCCTGTTCCCATATCTCCAAAGCAGCATCCTCTCTCTTCCCCCTGACTAAATTAACCCAGCACTTCTTACCTGCCTCTCCCTTGACCAGGGTCAGAAGTAGGATTCTAAGGGATCTACTGGAGCCAGCTCATAACCTGCTCAGAAGGGCCAGTTGCTACATTTTCGGTGTGAACATTTATGTCTCAAAAACTGACAAAAAAGCTGCAATTCAGGGCTTGATTTATGGTTTTTCAAGTTGTCTAGTCTTAAGAAAGGGATGGAAAAAATATTAACAATGCAGATTAAATTTTAAAATCTGTTCTGTAGAGATCCCCACCAAAAAAAAGAGCTGGTTGTTAAACATTTTCCTGTACCCCTTTGCTTTGAGCCCAAATCTCCTTAATTCCAGTTGTAGTCATCTGTCTGCTCTGTGCACTCAGCACCTAGACCACAGCGCCAGTGGCTCTGGAGGAGAGCATCCTGGGCTCACAGTGGTCTTGGGCCTGGCACAGAGGCCTTTTGGTTCCTGGCCCTAGCTCTGACCTTTCCAGGCCCTGACAGGAACCCTGGGACACCCACCTGTCTGCCTGCAGTATTTTCAAGCTTTCAGAAGATAGTTGCTTGGAGAGTTTCATAATGTCTTGAAATGCTGATGAGGCTTTAACATTAAAATTAATGACAGAGAGGCTGTGGTCTTTCCAAGAGGGAACAGGGACCGAATGCTCCTCCCTTGAAGAAAGAGAATGAGAATGGAGCCTTAACTAGGGAGGGCTCCACTTTCCCCAACAGGATCCCTTTAATCATGGGAAATTGATTTTAAAGATTAAAGACCCCCAGCTTCAGGCAGAACCACTTTGGAGTAATTGGGATGAGAGAGGCCTGAAGCCCCCACGCCAAGAGCAGGGAGCTGAGCTGGGGTGATGGATGGGAGAGGAGGCAGGGCTGATGGAGAAGGGGACTGGATAGGAGGAAGAGAGGGGCAGGGAAATGAAAGGCTCTCTCACTCACTGAGAATTTCTGTGGCTCAGAATAAGAACCAATCGCCTTCTCTGTGATCAATGACATCGTTCTCTATGGGAATCTGCTCTCCCAAGGCAGAAGGGGAGCTGCTGAGGGCAAGGCCCCTGTCTGTCTGCACTCAGTCTCCACCAAACTGGGAGCTCCCTCAGGACACGGCCTGTGTCTCTCCTCTATCTCTCACAGACTGTGAGTTCACCCAGGGCAGAAGCAAGGTGGACCTTTCTCTCCCTGGTATAGAGCTGGGTGCACAATGCGTCTCCGAAAATAATTTGAGTTGAATTGTGGCAAACCTTCAATAACCCAGACCCCCAAAGCTTCCTTAGCATGTCCCAGGTTTCCTCTTCCTAGGAGTACACTATTAAAGAGACCAAGCCTGTCTACATTCAAGTTGGCTCAGCCCCAGACTCCCTAAACCATAACCTATTGACCTAGGCCTAGTGGGAGGTTCCTCTAATCCTGGTCCAGTTTCCTTTTGTTCATATGTCTATTAGAATACAAATTCCTTGAAGGCAGGCACTATTTGCATCCCCAGTGGGTCAGCACAATGTCTAGAAAAGGTGCATGCTCTCTCCTCTCTCTCCGTCTCTCTCTCTCTTCTCTCTGTCTCTGTATCTATTTCTGTCTCTCTCTCTCTTTTCTTCTCTCCCTCTCCCTCTCTCTCTCCTTTTCTCTGTGTGTGTGTTTCTGTCCGTCTCTCTCTCTCTCTCTCTCTCTCTCTCTCTCTCTCTCTCTCTCTCTCTCTCTCTCTCTCTCTCTCTCTCTCTCCCCCTTTACTTCTAGGCAGAGGCATTGCCTACACTGACTCTAATTTCTCCAGGATTCATCTTTTAGAACAATCAAATTTATTTTGACTAATGGGCAGTGGCTTTCGGGGCCCAGCCTGGGTGATTCTCTTAGAGGGGAACGTCTAAGTTCCCATAACAACCAAGGTATGTGAATCTGGGACAGGAGAATCAGAGGATCATAGACTTAATGCTACAAGGGATTTTAGAATTTCCCTAATTCAATGCCCTCATTTTACAGATGAGAAAACTGAGGTTTGGTGAGGTTAAATGACTTGCTCAATATCACACAGGCAGTAAGAGGTAGGTTGAGGAGTCTTTTATTCTGACACTACTGCCAGACTCTGTGGCATCTCTGCCCAGGTCCCTCCTACCAGACACCTCTGGGAAGCTTCCCAGGATTTAGATTTTAAAGGGGCCCACCTTATTTGGTAATAATGATGACAGTGGTGGTAGTGATGGTAATGACAATGATGATGATGATGATGGTGGTGGTGGTAATGATGATGATGGTGGTAGTAGTGATGGTAATGATGATGGTGGTGGTGATGGTAATGATGATGATGGTGGTAGTAGTGATGGTAATGATGATGGTGGTGGTGATGGTAATGATGATGATGATGATGGTGGTGATGGTAATGATGATAGTGGTAGTGATGATAACAATGATAATGTTAGTGGTGATGGCAGTGATGATGATGACTCACATCTAGTCCAATCTCCTCATTTTATAGATGAGGAAACAGGTTCAGAGTTGGTGGCATAGCCAGGATTTCTTTCACCCCCAGAAACCCCCAACTCCAAATCCAGTTTGCGAAGCACCTTATATGTGTTATTTCATTTGACTTTCTCCACAACTTTATTAGTTCTCTAGTCAATCAACTCCTCAAGAAGGATTTATTGATTGCCTTTCCCACCATGGTAACAAGCCCAGGGTTATCTCTTGTGGAGAAAAGAGGAGATGTGAGGCCAATCATTGGGAAACTTACAATATTGGGAGGGGTACTGAAGATGGTGTTTCTTGAATGGAAAGAATGTTAGCTGGAGTTCCCCTCTTTGACCTTTCTAAGACAAAAGGTGAGTCTGGCAAGAAAAATTCAAGTTTCTATAGGCCTGATCCTATTCCTTTTTTATTTTCTATCTATCTCAGTGTTATCCTCCTTTCAATCAATCAATGAATCAATCAATAAGCATTTATGAAGGGCTCATCCTGTAAAAATGAAATAGTCCCTGCCCTCAAAGAGCTTCCATTTGAATATATTCATCAGAGTATATACATGATATATAGTCTTCCTTATAAAAACCAAGAGTTCAGATCTGGGGTTCCTCTGTGAAACATCGGGTCTCTGTCTGACTCTGTTCTGCTCTGTTCATCTCTAGATGCTAACTCGCTCTGGAACAGGACCTTTCAGTGTTACACAGCTCCCCACCCCCACTGACACAGAAACCCTTTCCCTGGGGACAGGAGCAGCTGTTTTCATCAACTGTTCATACCTTTCTGCTTAAAGTCCTGTGTCAGGAAGGGTAGAACCACCAGCTGGGAATCTCTGGGGCACTACTACTTTCAGAGCTCTCCTCCTTTTCCGTATTTTCTAGAAGGGAGGGATTATATGATATGCCACTATGGTACTGTGGACAGCAGCTACATTTGGAGTCAGAGATGCTGAGCTCAGTTCTGCTAGGGTTACTTCCCACGTGGGTGACCATGGGTGAATTATTTCACCACTCTCAGCCCTAATATCTGCAAAATGAAGGGACCAGTCAACCAGCATTTGTTAAGCACCTACTACATGTCAGACACATGGTAAGGACCTTTAAGATCCTTTCTGAATCTGAGATCCTATGAGAAACATCAAAGACTGTTTAATTTGTGACATTGATTATAAGTTTTAGAAGCCTTCTAAGTAGGGAAGATCACTTTGGATGGGGGAACTTAGGAAAGAACAATGGATTTGAAGTCAGAAGACTTGGAGTAAAATCCTGCTACCTTAGGAAAATCATTTCACATCTCTAAGCTTCAGTTCCCTCATCTGCAAAATGAGGAAGTTGGACTATTTCTACTTTCAGGTCCCTGCCAGCTCTAAATCTATGATTCTCAGCCTCTCAGTCCCCTGCTACAATCAGATTATAAATTCTTGACAAGGCGTCAAGATTGGCACGTTAAAGAGGGTTTCCTCCCCAGGAATTCCTTATATTCATGAAGTCACAGGACTGGTACTTTCCCCCTCACGCACATACTCCTAAGTACTATTTGAAAGCTCATCGATCTGGAGTTGGAAAAGACCCTTTATTTTACACAAAAGGAACCAACAGGTCAAGTGATTTATCCAAGGCAGTAGGTAGCATAGTTCAGGATTTTACATCAGGTCCCCTGATACAGATTTAGGGGTTTTCCCAGGATTTCTCCTAGGTGTCAGGGATACAGACAATGTAAACTATAACTCGTGCCCAAAGGGAGCTTACCACCTGAATGGGAAGGTGAATAGTGCAACATTTTCACAGGTAAATATATACAGGCTCATGGAAGGAAGAAAGAACATTGATAAATAAAAGAACTGGGAAAGGCTTTCCATGAGCAATGGCCAGGGGAGAGGGGAAGGGACTATTGGGAAAGGGAAGCTACATAACTGGTCAATACCAGAATCCGACAGAGCCAGCCAGATGGCTTTCACTGGCTCTGAACCCACTGAAGTCTCCACTTCTGGCCTCCAATAAGATGTAAACCATCCCCTCACTCTCTTTGCCACCTAGGCTCCCAAGTCCATTGAATGAGTGGGTAATTGAAAAAGAGAAGCAGAGTCTCCAAAGCCCCCAATGACTCAGAGAGATGAGTCAAATCAAGCAGTGCTTTAGAGAAGTGAGTCACCACGAGTGGGAGACACCTCCTAATCAGAGTTTGAAGGGCCCTGGGCAGCTCCCCCTCCCCACTTCCCCCTCTTACCTTCTGTGCATCCATCCTCTGTTATTCTGATTGCCTGCTTCGCACATCCCAACGGTCACTTAGCAACGGGAGTAGGTCTCTCCAGACCAGGACCAGACCTGGCCCTGCTGTCTGCTCTTAGAGATATTTTTTCCCCTTCCAGGTTGTTCTGTGAACTAGATGGAGTCAGAGAATCCCAGAATTTTTGAGTTGGAAGGGACCTCAGTGGGCATCTAGTCTGTCCCATGCCTGAAAGAAAATTCTTTCTGCTGCTTATCTGACAAGGGGTCTTCCAGTTTGTGCTCAAAGACCTCCCAGGAGGATCATCTAGCCACCATTTGGCAATAGCACTGTCCAAGGTTCCCTAATCTCAGTCTGCCCACCTCCATCCCCACCCCACATCACAATTTGATGAGTTCCCTCTTGCTCTCTGACCCTCTGGAAATTCTCACCTAAATACAAACCTAAAATTAAGAATGAAAAATCATTTATCAGGTGCTTCCTATGGTAGTTTGCAAATGGCTGGAAAATGGTTCCTAGCAAGGGTTTCCTTAGATGCTGCTCTGGGATCAGCTAGGGAGAAAAAGAAGAAAATTAGAGGCAGGTAGAGGAAAAAATGGCCACAGTCATGATCTCTTCAGGCATTTGAAGAAGGATTATTAGACTTGTTATTCTCAGCCTCAAAGCAGAACTAGAAGCAATAGTGAAAAAGAAATAGACTCACCCCAATATACTGAAAAAAATGCTAATAATTGTCATCATTAATGTTCAGTCATTTTGGACTCTTCATGACCCCATTTGGGGTTTTCTTGGCAGAGATACTGGAATGGTTTGCCATTTCCTTTTCCAGCTCATTTGACAGGTGAGGAAACTGAGGTAGACAGGGTGAAGTGACTTGCCCAGGGTCACACAACTAGTAAGTGTCTGAGGCTGGATTTGAACCGACAGAGAGGTGGCACCAACCTCAAGGGGGTTGGGAAGGCCTTACTGTACAAGGTGGTGTTTGATCCGGGACTTTAGGCTTTCTGCTATATCCACTGTACTACCTAGCTGCCCCTAACAATTAGTTGTCTCAAAATCAAATGGACAACCTCCAGAAGCTCCCCATGTCTGGAGTTCTTTTGGCAGGGGCTTAATGACTATTTGTCAGAGGTGATGGAGAAAGGATTCAGGTTCAGGCACAGGTTGGGCTAGCTAGTCTCTGAGATTCTTCTGGTCCTGAACTTCCATGAGCTTGGATCAGTTGTCTGATTGTGACTTAGTTACAAACATATTTTCATCTCAGGCCAACAACCTTCAATCAATCCATCACAAGGATCAATTAACACCAGCTACCTGTCAGGCATTGTGCTACATGTTAGAGATACAAGATAAAAATTACTATCTTGGTTCTCAAGAAGTTTGCAATCTAGCTGGTGAGAAACCACACACACACACGCACACACACACACACAACAAATGAATAGAAATAGGCGCAAAATTGTTGGAGTTATGAACTGATCCCACTACTCTGAAGAGTAATTTTGAACTATGCTATAAAACTGTGATCCTTTGATACAGCAATACCTCTGCTAGGTCTGTATCCCAAAGAAATCCAAAAAAGAAGGAAAGGTCTTATTTGTACAAAAAAAAAATATTTATAGCAGATCTTTTTGTGGTAGCTAAGAACTGGAAATCAAAAGGATGCCCATCAATTGGGGAATGGATAAACAAGCCATTGCAATGGAATATTATTGTGCTATAATAAGTGATAAGCAGAATGATTTCAGAAAAACCTGGAAAGATTTATATGAACTGATGCATAGTGAAGTAAACAGAACCAGGAAAACACTGTACACAGTTAACAGCAATACTGTTTGATGAAGAACTGTGAATGACTTAGCTATTTTCAGCAACATACTGATCCAAGATAATCCCAAAGAACTAATAGTGAAGCATATTATCTGCCTCCAGAGAAAGAACTGATATTGTTTAAACACAGACTGCAGTATGCTATTTTTCACTTTCTTTCATTTTTTTCTTTTTTTGAGTCTTCTTGCACAAAATGACTAATATGGAACTGCTATACCCAATTGTACATGTATAAGCTATATCTGATTACTTACTGTCTCATGGAGATGGAAAGGGAGGAAGGTTAAAGGTTAAAATTTGGGACTCAAAACTTTAAATCAAAAAATTGTTTTAAAGAAATGGGTGAAAATAATCATGGGAAGGAAGCACAGTGCTAATAATTGAAAGATAAGGAAAGGCTTTGTAGCTTGAAATAGGCAACCAATGGAGCTGGTCATGAAGATGTGATCCCTCTGGAGCCACCCAGCACAGGAACTTTCTGCAAGTAATAGTATCATCAATAGAGTGTTCCATTGGGCATCCAGAAGGTCTGGGTTCAAGTCTCTGGACCACCCATTCCTCCTGGGTAATCTCCCATCTGGGTTTCTATGATATTACACTCTCCTGACTCTCTGACTTCTATGACAACTAGTCTTCAGTCTCCTATGCGGTGGATTTTCCAAATGAGGAAAAGAAGCACCAAAGTGTAGTAGATTAATGGCCAGACTTAGAGGCAGGAAGACCTGGGATCAAATGCAGCCTCTGACTGATACTGCCTTTGTGACTCTGGACAAGTAGCTTAGTCTCTCAGTCTCTCTATAAGCCTAACTCAGAAGAGCTGTCATTTTGTATTTGTTGCAAGAGTCTTTACATCAGGAATGTCGCATGATAAAATCACGGGTCCTGTTTGGTAGGGGAAGGAGAAGTCAGGGAAGGAGACGCATGAAGTTAAGGTTCAGAGAGTTTAACCAAGGATCACACAACTACCAAGTATCTGAGCAGAGCCCAGGTCTTCTTGGCTCTTAGTCCAGTTCTCTAACCTGTGCCCCTCTGCAATAAACTTTGTTGTAGTCATCCAGTCAAAGGGTTACTCAGTGTTCTTTATTTTCTTTTCATGAAGGATGTTGATTCTTGCTGTTTATGTCCTGGGGATTTCACTGTGCTATGATTAAAAACTAATCTGGGATGTTATGATTGACTCACCAGAAGACATAGGGCTTCATCATTGGTTTTCAAAAGAGACTATGGCCTTCCAAATTGCTGCCATCACTTTTGAAAACAAGAGAGAAACTTTGCTTGTTCAGAGGCCCAGTGAGGATCAGGCTGCTGTTGGGCAGTTGTGTGAGCCAGAAGTGTAACTAGGACAGGGTTGCTGTCAATTTGTCCCAGGGCAAGAAATGCATTGGGTGCCAATGGCAACCTTTTCTCCTATAGTACCTGTCCAGCAGCCTTTTAGAATGTGCTTCCTCCCCTTTCCAGCACCACCTCATTTATGGGGTGGGCTTCTTCCTCCCAGAAGATATGGAAGATCCTTCCCCTCTGGTCCTGAGCTTCCATGAGCCTGGATCAAGTATCTGATTGTGATTTATCCACAGAAATGTTTTCATCTCAGGCCAACATCCCCCAATCAATCCACCACAAACATTAATTACCACCTACTACCTGCCAGGCACTGTGCTACCTACTAGAGGTGCAAAGACAAAAATGAATATCTTGGTTCTCAAGAAGCTTGCTGGTGGCTCTCCCCTGGTTGCTACCCCTTCCGTTCTACCCCATTCTACCTGCTCCTACAGTTAAGAAACCTCAAGGTTATTCTGGTGTGGGCTCCCTTCCCCAGACCCTTATCTCTCATGAACATCTCTGCATCACTACCTTCAGAATCACAGAAACCTCCTGGTGTCCTGGGGGGGCTGCTTCACCACCTTGTTTTTCCCAGCCACAAACATTGCCAGTTATAATCCTACTGAGAGTAAATTGTTTCAGGAGGAGAAAAATATACATCAGTAGTTTAGATGATAAATGGAAAGAGACACAGCAACCCATTAAACATAAGTGGACATCTGTGGATATTTACAGTTTTTCTCCAAGGGAAACTCTTCATTCCTGTTTTGTGAAAGATCTGTCACTGCCTTCTAGGTCAGGCTTCTCAGTTCCATTCAAGCCATCCCTCTGCCTTCTTCTTCTGCTATTGGATGATCCATTATTTAGGGGGTAGGAACCAGGAGAAATCAAAGAGGTTCTCTTGAAAAGCCTTGCAGATACTTCTCAAAGTTTACCAGTCCACAGGCACTTTTCTCCCTTTGACAGACTTCTAGACCTTATTCTGCACTGACCAGGGTGCTGAACACAGTTCCTTTGACAGCAGGACCAGTCAGTTAACTGGGACATGGTGATTGGAGAGCGAAGCAGACCATGGGAAAACATGAGTCTTAACTTTAGGTAAAAACCTGACATCCTCTTCCAGTCTCCAAACTGTTCTTCCCTAGGAGACAGTCCTTCAGACATATAATGACAACTGTCATAATTTCCTCTCTCCCCAGGCTTTTTCTTCTCCCATCATCCCCAGTTCCTTCAAGAGATCCTTCTATGGCATACTTGCCAGTCTCTTCAGCATCCTCACATTAGCCTGTCAGTAGTTCAACCCTTTAGTGGGACCTCAATCTCATTGGTATGTATGTGTTCTCCCTCTAAAAGAGCAGATTATCCCTGCACATAAAGGTGGCCAGGCTGTGTTGATGCAAGAGATAAGGGAAGGAAGCCTCTGCACGGTGGGTCCAGTATCCCCCTGGGGCATCAGGAACAAGAAGAGGAAGTCACTGAAAGTAAACAATCACACAGAAGCCAGTTTCCTGGCATGATTCTAGGTGCAAAGTCCTTCCCCCTTTGTTTCAGACCTTAGAAAAGGGAAACTCTTCCTTCTGGAGTTCTGGAAATCCCAGAATGTCTGAACTGAAAGTCTATCCAGTCCAATCCATTATTGGGCAGGAATCTCTTTTATAACCTACTTAGCAGGGGGGTCATCCAGCCTTTGAAGACCTCTAGGGATGGGGAGTTAATAAAGGCTCTCATCCCTATTCAAATACATCGAACAGTAGTCTCATGCTCCAGTCCCACTATCCTGCAGGTCTTTTTCTTTCCAGGCTAAACATCTCCAATTTTTGTTCTCTTTTTTGTTTCTTTCCTATTTTTTTAGGCTGAGTCTCTCTATTTCACTTAGGCTAGATGAGCAATGGTCACTCATGGGCCCAACCTAAGAGATAATCAACATATGGGTGCCAGAACTTGTGTAGACACCCAATCAATTATTACTAATATTAATTATCAATAATTTATTAACTACTATTAATAAGTGGATATCTATGTCATTTTACATTTACAAAATGTTTTAGAAATGTTATCTCATTTGATCCTCACAATAAACTTTGGATAATAAACTAGGTGCTATCGCTATGTCCATTTTACAAATGAGGAAACTAAGGCAGAGGGGAATAAGTGACTTGTCCAGGGGAAAGGGGAAGGAGAAAAGGAATAAGCATTTATATAGCACCTATGAGGCACTAGGCATTGTACTAAGTACTTTTTACAACTATTTTCTCATTTGACTCTCATATTAACCCTGGGAGGTAGTAATGATGGTAGTATTATACCCATTTGACAGTTAAGGAAACTGAGGCTGGCAGAAGCAAGGTGATTCACAGATAGGAAGTGTCTAAGGCCAGATTTGAACTCAAGTCTTTTGGGCTCCAAATTCACAACTCCTCCATTGTACTACCCAGCTGCCTCAGAACTCCCAGATTCAATGATTCACTAGCCTAAGCTTCCCCAGGAGCAGAGACTACAGGAGAGTATCAACCACATCTGGCATCTGTAGTTTTTTCGACTGAATTCAAGGCTCTTTACCATCTTCAACTCCCTCCTCTGGACACTCTCAATCTTATCCATGCCTTTCTTAAAATGTGGTTCCCAGAGCTGAACCCAATACCCCAGATGGCAGCAGAGGACAGTGGGAGCACCATTTCTTTTATCCAGGACCCCATGCCACAAAGTGTGGTCTGAGATTCCATTAGTTTTCCTGGCTTCCATATCCCTCTTTTGATTCCTGTTAAGCTTGTAGTCCATGGCAGTATCTAGATCTAGACAGTAGAACATCTGTCTAGTGAGTTTTGGACCCAGTCTCAAAGGCACTGCTCGTTTTTAACCATGGCACATTGTGAAAGAATTCCTTCTCCCCACATTAAGGAGATCTTGGCTCCAAACAGTCCTTTCCCTACACCATTTCCATGTCCTAATATGGCTCATGATCAGTTCAATGTCTGAGCATTTAAATTGACAAACCTGGGTATTTACTGTCCCTTATGCATGATTGATGTTTGGGCTTGTCTCTAAGGAGAACCATGAGCTAATTACTCAAGAGTAACCTGACAGTGGCTTTCCCAGCCTTCTGTGGTTTCTGTGCCTTCCACCCAAGAGCTGTGCTAAAGGTTAATGGGCCACATGTGGTCCTCCCTCTTACCTCCTGTGCTGAGGTAGTCATCAGCCATACTCAGAGTGCTCAGACCCCTGAAGATTGCATTGCTGTCAGCATCATCTCTTCCTACAGTATTGCACGGATGGCTTGACAGATTTGCTTGAAGTACCCTGCTTCTCTCTTGGGGCAGATGTGGCTTTTGCCCCTGAGACTGCAGGTGTCCCCAAGCAGAGGGGACCAGGGATAACCAAATGCAAAGACTGTGTCCTCCACCCCCAATCATCCAAAACAGAAAAGCATAAGCAGTCTCTCCTGGTAGAAGCTACTCTATAGCCCGAAAGTCTTCTGGGTCCCAGAGGAAGTTAGCCAGTGGGGCACTGGGTAGGCATCTGACTGGATGGACTCAAGGACCAAGAATTTCATTTCACTTGTCTGATGAGTTCATCTAGATTGTCAATCCTCTGAGGGTGGAGATTGTTCTGGGCACCATATTTTAGGAAAAAACAATGACAAAGTATCACTGACTAGAATGATCGGTGGCTTTTAATCCATACCACCACATGGGAATCAGTTGAAGGAACTTGGGGTGGTAGTCTAGAGAAGATAATACTGGAGGAGGATGAAGAGGATGGCTTAACTTCAAGTATCTGAAAGGTTGTGATGTGGAAGAGGTCTAGATCTGTTCTTCTTGGCCCCAGAGAACAGAATTGGGAGTAATGGGGAGAATTTACAAAGAAGCAAATTTAGACTTGATTTAAGGACAAATTCTCTAACATTTAGAAATAGGTCAAAGTAGAATGAGCCAGTGAGAGCGATAATGGGATCCCCTTCATGGGTGGTCTTTTTTTCTATTATCATTCAATTCTATTTTATTGTTGGTTTCCAGTACTTTCCCTCACCTTTTCCCCCTCCACCATCCAGTGAGAAGGAAAGCAAAACTCATTATACAGATACGTAGAGTCATGCAAAATAAAGTACACAGGAGGTCTTCAAACAGAGGCATTGGATAACTCCTCTCCAGATACATTGTCAAGGGGATTCTTTCCTGGATGTTGGTTGGGGTAAGTTAGTCTCTGAGCACCGGTGATCTTTCCTTCCAGCTCCAAAATTCCGTGCTTCTGTGAGACTTCTGTGAGGCCAAGCACACACCTGAAAAAGCATCCCTTCTCTGATATCCCCAGTAAGTGATTGTCCAGTTTCTGGGAGCAGAACTCCCAAGACGGGCATCTACTACCTACCCATACAACCCAATCCATCCATTTTCAGGCTACCATCATTGTTAGAAAGGTGCTCCTGACACCAAGCCCAAATTTATCTAAGTGCTAGTTAGAGACTTATTGATTCTAGCTCCTCTACTTTGGAGAAGAGGAAAAAAATAACAGTGATCACAAAGATGCATGAGAAAATTCTAAGGTGCCTTCCATGGGGAGGAAGGCAAAGGTTAAGGAGTCACAGGCCTCCACCCACACAGCTCTTGTAGGCTCACTTATGGAAATTCTTTGAGAGCAGAGCTGCATCTCACAAAGGGAAGGAGAAGGCAAGGAAGGGCACCGGCTGCTTGGTTTGTTTTCTTTATCTTGAAGGATCTATTTAGACACTTTTTATTTTTTAGACATGAACTTTAACTATTTTCTTGGCATATATGTTGGGGAAAGGAAGATAGAGTCTAGGGGTGGGACCTAGGGTTTGATCCCTAGGGATACAGCAGTAGGGTCCAGAAGACTGAATTTAGATGGCCCAGTATGGGCAGAAAAGTACTGGATTTGAAATCAGAAACCCAGGGTTTGAATCTGGTTCTGCTGCTTCCCACCTGTATGGCAAGTCACCCCCCTCCTCCATCTCTGGGCCTCAGTTTCCTCCACTGGGAAATGAGAACATTGGATTATGTAACCTCTAAAATCTCTTCTGGCTCAAAGTCTGATTCTGTGAATATTCATGACCTGTGGCCCTGGAGACCTTGACCAACATGGAAGTACAGAGGAATTTCTTTCCCTTTCCCTCTGCCAAGGAAGGTAGTGGACTCCTCATCCCTGCTTTCAGGATGGCATCCCTGCCCTGGCTGGTCTCCAACGATTACCACCCTTGTAACCAGTCATTTGGATCTTTCTAGCCTAAAGGATCTGGCAGGAAGCAGAACCAATTTCCCCAGCCAGCCAGAAGGCATTCCCCTGTGGGCATCCCCGGGCAGTCCCAACCCAGCCTAAACATGCTGCTTATGTGGATGGACAGATGGACTGACATATGGACAGACTCTTTGAACAAGGTCCAGAACTGATTTAACATTCAACATGAAACACCCCAGCATGGTGGAGTAGGGAAAGCATTGGACCCGGAATTAGCAGGGATCTGGGTTTGAATCTAGCATCTGACATTGGCTATCTGTGAAACTGGGCAAGTCACTTGACCATTCTGAGCCTTTGTTTCTTCATCTGTAAAATGGGAATGATAATACCTGTAGTACCTAGAAAATTGTGAAAATCACACAAAATAATGTGTACAAAGTACTTTTTACAGACCTGAAATCACTACATAAATGCTAGTTATTGTTATCCTGTAGTGATAGCGTGATGTTTTGGGAGGTAGCATAATAAAGCTGGAACAAGTGGCTGTGGAGGAAGAGGTTCTGATACTTGACTATGTGACCTTGGGCAAGTCACTTCAGCTCTAAATGCCTCGATTTCCTCCACTGTAAAATGGTAATCATAATAGCACCTACTTCCCAGGGTTGTTGTGAGGGTCACATGAGATAATAGGTATAAAAACAGTACCATGCTTGGCACACATTAGGTGCTTAATAAATGCTCCTTCCCTTCCTTATTTCTCCTAGTAGAAGGTGAGCTTCCTGAAGGCCTGACACATAGTTTGAGCTGTTGTTTAGTCATTTCAGTCATGTTCAACTCTTTGTGACCCCTTTTGGGGTTTTCTTGACAAAGATTCTGCAGTGGTTTGCCATTTCCTACTCCAGCTCATTTTATGGATGAGAAAACTGAGGCAAATAGGGTTAATTGACTTGCCCAGGGTCACCCAGCTAGGAAGTACCTGAGGCTAGATTTGAACTCAGTTTCTCCTGACTCCAGGGGCCACACTATATCTACTAAACCTCCTAGCTGCCCATATAATGAATACTTAATAAATGCTTGCCCATTGCCTGGATGACAGCTGACCTCAGAAAAGAGGCAAACTGGCCTTTATCTCTAAGAGTTTTATCTCATACACCCCAGGGCTGCTTGAGACAAATTTTATGTTTTGTTGATAGGGACGCAGATCCAGGAAGAGATGTCCTCTACCCACTCAAGGTGAGGATTTCCCAATGCCTTCCTTCCTCTTCGGGGAAACTGGCTTCCTGAGCCTATTATCTGCCATAAACAGAAGGTTTATCCAATCTGCCTATTGATCAGAGAGATTAGAGCCTGGCTCTTTCCTCAGGGGCACCCTGCCTCCCACTGATCTGCCCCTGACTGATGCCTGTATTCTTTGCCAGTTTTATAAGGTGGAGGTGAGGGCCTGGAGATTATTCCATCACTCACTGTGAATGCCAGAGGATGCCTGATTTCATCTCAAGCGGTGAGATACACAGTCTCTAGGGCCTCCCAGGCCTGTTTTCACTTATACCCACAAAAATAAACAAAACTGTTTTTGACAGTATCATTTTTGATAACATACCTGATGCTTGTGCTCTTCTTGCTTCAGGAATTGGGTATGATAGAAAACTGAAAAGATCCCCCTGGATGGAGTGGTGCCAGAGGTCAAGGACCCTTCCTGGGGTAGGGGGGAGGCAGTAGTGACAAATAGAAGGTTAGTGAGAGAGACTGAGGCAACAATGTATAACAACTGTAAGTTAGCACATGTCCACTGCACAAATAAGCAAATCAATTCAGTCCCACTTAATTCCAAAAGGCTTTATGAAGTACCCACTCTGTACTGGGGGCAGCATGAGACCTCCGTCCTCATCAAAAACAAAAGTGAAAACAGCCCCTGCTTTCAAGAAACTACCACTTCCCTAGGGGCACCTGGAATGTTTCTGTCACAGAAGTAGGAGGGGATTGTCCAGGCCTCCCCTCAGAGGCTGTTTTTTAGGTGCTTTTCTGTAGTTTGGGGGAGCTAGCACCCCACAGATGGATGGAACTGCTTGCTCAGATAGCTTAGACCAGTTAAACTCAAGTAGAAACCTGTTGTTTGTTTGTGTTTCAGTTCTGTCTGACTTCCTAACCCCATTTGTGGCTTTCTTGGCAAAGATACTGGACTGGTTTGCCATTTCCTTCTCCAGGTCATTTGACAGATGAAGAAACTGAGGCAAACAGGGTAAAATGACTTGCCCAGGATCATACAACTACTTCCTTACTTTAGGCTTGACGCTCTAACCACTGTATGACCCTAGCTGCCCTTAAGGATCCATGCAGATGGCATATTGACTCAGAAAACCACTTATTAATATTATCTATGTTTTATTACAGTTTTACTTATTTCGTTAAATATCTCCCAATTACATTTTAATCTGGTTCCTGACACACTCAGGAGTATTGCCAGCAGCAGTGCAGCCTAGGTCTTTGATACCTCTGGTTTAGAGTCCTTTTCCCAAGCCTTTCTTGTCTCCCTGTTTTCCATTGTCTTCTTCCTCACCCCCACCTCTTAGCATGCCTGACTTCATTCAGAGCTCAGCTCCAGCATCACCTCTAGAGCAAGGCTTTTCTGATCCAACAGCCTTTGCTCTCCCTATCCCACCCCTCCAAAACAAACAAACATAAATCCCACCTCTTCAGATCCCGGATGACCTCAGACTATCCGTGTGATTCTGGGCAAGCCACTTAGCCCTATTTGCTTCAGTTTCCTTATCTATAAAAAGGGAAGGACTAGCTGAACCTTTCAGCTCTACATCTGAGTTTCTATGAATCAGATTCCTACCTGAGAGACTTCCATCAAAGTTTTCCTCCAAAGCACTGTAGTGTCTTGCAAGTAGCCCTGGGTTTTCAAAGACTATACCAAAGCTCTAGGTCAGTGGTGTAAAATTCAAAATAGACTTGGATCCTTGTGGGCTGACTATTAACTTAGAAAAACCACAGATTAACATAATTTATATTGTATCGGATTTTTATTTATTTTGTAAACATTTCCTAATCACACTTTAGTCTGGTTCAGAATTTTACCCATGGGGAGTTTGTCACTTCTGTTATAAGATACTGTAAGGGCCAGGATAGTCCCTACTGAGTCAGAAAGGTCCTGCAAACAGGCACAGGGATGAACCAGATGTTCTTAGTACCTAAGGACCAGCTGGGCTAAGTTCAGAAAGATTCATCCTCAGCTTAGGTCAGTGGGATGGAGGCGGGGGAGGTTTGAGTTTTTGTCCATGCTAAGTCCCCTGAAATTGACAATTATCAATTTAAGAGGGTCATGGTAAGCAACTCAGCCTATATTTGTGGCATGTGTGCCCATATCTATAAAAGAATGGATCTCTGAATCAATCAATCAAACATTTAAAAGTACCTACTTTGTGCCAGCCACTGGGGATAAACTTTGGTATCCTAACCAGATTTTCAGATCACACAAAGTTGGGAGGTATGGATAACATAGTGAATGATAAAGGATCACACCAGTTTACAACATTGGGATGAATCTAATAGCAGAGGATCCTTGAGAATGAATGTAAAGTCTCACACTTGGTTTGGGAAATTGACTTGATAAATATGAGAGAGAGTTGGCATGGTCAGGCAGCAGTTTGCTCATAAAGATCTGGGGTGTTTCTATTAGATTGCCAATTCATGTGTCCATAGCAAGATATGACAACCTAATTCCCCCCACACCAAAAAAAGCTAATGCAATTTTGGCCCCCATTCCAAGTGACATAGCTTCCAGGAAGTGATGGTTGGATTGCCCTGGAACCTACTGAAATCCCATCTGGAATACTGGATTCAGTTCTAAGCACCACAATGTAGAAAGTGTGCTGATAAAAGTATGTGGGCAATCAGATCAGTCAAGGACCAAGAGTCCATGCCGGATGAGGAACTGGAAATGGTTAGCCTGGAAAAAGGAAGCATGGGAGTGGGGGAGGGGAAATGCTGGCTATCTTTATGGATCAGGCTTGTGGATATGACTCCAGAGGAATGACAGGTGGGAGCCAAAGACACAGATTTAGACTCAACTTCAGGATGAGCTCCCTAAATATTAAAGCTTGTCCCAAAGTAGAATGGGCTGTCTCATTAAGTAGTGAGTTCACTGTGAGTTCACTGTTATCACAGGTCTTCAAACTTAGGGGGGACAACCACTTCTCAAAAACACTGTAGACACGTTTTTATTTTTATTTTTTTTACCAGTCAATGAGAGAATTTGTTGTGTTAAGTTAAATATATTTGTTACAGTGGGTTTTGTTTTTCTTCAGGGTGGGAGAAAGAAGAGAGATTTTCATTCATTGAAAAAAAATTTAATCAAAGCTATTGTTGGGGGCATTCTTATTCTGAAACAAGTTAGGTGTTGTTCAACCTTGACAAGCTATAATTTGACTTTTGTGAAGTAAGTGACCTTGTTTTGCCTTTTTTTTTTATATTCCAGCACTTAACACAGGGGCTGACACACAGTAGGTGCTTAATAAGTGTTTACTGAATTGACCTTCCCTACAGTGGACCTCAGTTTCTTCATGTGTAAAAATGAGTTTTGAGGAACTCTCAGGTCTATATCATCAGTTTATATCCTATGATTAAGACTCAGAGGAAGCCCACTGCCTTCTCAAACCCACCAATCCAACTATTCCATCGGTATGGAGACTAGTTCCTGCCTGGCAACAGGACACAGAGATGGATGATTTATGGTTTTAAATGAGACATTGCCAATGGATTGCTGGCCATCGCTGGCATTGCTTGTGGGGGACTTGGTTCCAAAGTGTCAGGGACTTCTGAATAGCATTTCCCGCCCCTCCCTATCTTTCTCCTTTCTCCTTCCTTTTTTCCTACATTTTGTTGCAGAAAAGGTGTTGCAGGTTCAAAAACACTAAATAAGTGGCACATTAAATAAAACTCCTGTTTTCTCCCTCTTCTTACCCTCCCCCCCCATCTGGAGCTGGTCCCTTGGGAAGCCCTGAGTGTCTGCTACGAGAAGTGTTTGGGATTGGTTGGATTTCATGGGGGTGGGTTGTGGTTGGCCACTTAGTCATTGCACAGCAATGAGACCTCCACACAGGCTAGCCAAGCTTGCTCCAATACCACTGGAGGGTAATTATAGACTCTGCCAGAGCGGTTCTAAGTCCCACTTGTCAGAAGTCTGGTGGTTGGGGTGGCATGGCTAAGGCTTGCCCTAGCTTCTCCTCCCAGCACCTGTGGCAAGGTTATCTCCCTCCCACTGGCCCACGGGTACAGAACCACACACACACACACACACACACACACACACACACACACACACACACACATACCCGGAGATTTATGACCTCAGACCTGAAAATGCACAGTGTCGATTGTTTCCTCTGGGCCTAGGCTCTGCTGGTCAGGGGGATTGATTCTTTCCAGTCTAATCTTATAGTGGTTTGTCCTGGGGCCTGACCAGATTGGGCCAGCCAAAGCTCTATAAGCCATAGAGTGAATACCCAAGAAATATTTGTCAGATTTCATTGATTTAATTTGTATTTGTACCATTTAATTTGCATTTTTAAAATACATTTTATTTTGCTTCAGTGAATATGAATAATAATTGTACTTATTTTATGGTATTGTCATGAGACTCAAATAGCATCATATTTATATGGAGCACTTTGGAAACTTAAGTGTTATATACATCGTTTTTGTTTTTAAACAAGCATTTACTAAGTGCCTACTATGTGCCAGACTCTGTGCTAGGCACCTTACAGATGTTATGAAATTTTATCTTCCAAACAACCTTAGAAGGTAAGTGCTATTATTTTTCCCATTTTACAGATGAGGTGACTGAGGGCAAATGAGGTTAGATTTGAACTCAGATCTTGCTGATTCCAAATCCAGGACTGTAATTCACTTGGACACTAATATCAGAGTCACATCTGGATATGTCATCCCCACTCCCAGGCTAGAATCAACAGGTTTCCAGTAATAAATAGTTAAACCAAAATAACCCCCACCCTAACCTTGTCTGACAACACTAGCAGGATTCTGCCCCTATAAGCCCTCTGCTTGTAATCAAGACAAACCTTTCAGAAGAACTACTTCATCTGACAGAAAACCAGCCATGTCACACTCAGATGGGGGCCACTAAATTATACACAAGGATCCCTGTCAGTCAAATACTGACTTTAAAAACCACATATTAACATTATCTACATTCTAGGAGGTTCTAGAGTGCTGGATCTGGAGTCAGGAAGTCTCTTCCTGTGTTCAAATCTGGCTTCAGACACTTACTAGCTGTGTGACCCTGGGAAAGTCACTTAACCCTGTTTGCCTCAGTTTCTTCATTGTAAAATGAGCTAGAGAAGGAAATGGCAAACCTCTTCATTATCTCTGCCAAGGAAGCTCTAAATGGGGTCATGGAGAGTCGGACATAACTGACACAACAATATTATAATTTTATTTATTGTCTTAAATATTTCCCAATTCTGTTTTAATCTGACTCATGCTGCACCAGAGACCTCCACTGTCCACAACATTCAGCCCTCATTGTCCCTGTCAGTTTTCTGAAAAGAGGGAGATCATAGGAGTAGGTATTCCCATTTGGACAGAACCTCAAAGGCCATCTAATTCACCTCCTTTCATTTTGCAGCTGAGGAAATTGAGGGCAGAGAGGAAAAATGATTTGCTCAAGGTCAGGCAGTCAGTGGCAGGGATGACATTTGAACGGAGACTTTTTGAACTGGAGATTCAGTCCTTTTTCCACCAGCCAGCCTTGGGTAGATCTTATTTTATTACATGGTCATTTGCCCTCTGGTCCCATGCTATTTAGAGAAATGTTAGAGGCAAGATTGAACCTAGGTGCTCCAGGGACACAAAGCCAGTGTCAGGCTGTAAGGGAGGAGCAAAGCAATGGTGTGTGAAAGGAGGAAGACTGGTGGGCAGAGACTGTGCATGGTACACAGAGTGGTGGCAGCTGGAGAGGTGATTCAGTGATCCCTGAGGGGGATGGTGCATGAAGTGATGCTATCTGGAGTAGAGAGGTATGAACATCTTGAGGAACCAAGGTGTGATTCAAGGAGGCATGAAGCGGCCCTACAAGTCCAACTGGGTAGAGCTGAAGCAGAGAGGTGGCAGTGGTGTCCTCCTGGCTCCCACAGCTTCCCACAGGGGAAGCTGGGTATGCTTAAATAAGGATCGAATGTATGCTAATTAGTGTCAGATAACCGAGAGGAGGTTGGGAACCTCAGGCTTGCTTTCAGAGAAGTGACTAGAAGCAGAGGGATAATCAGATGTTGGGCATCTGGGTAACCTAAAATGGGCTTCCCTGAGAAGGACAGTGCTCTGCCAATCCTGAGGCTCTGGAGTCACCTGATTTTCTTCAATTTCCCCATGACTTGTGGTTTCAATCAATCACAAGAATAAAATTATGAAACAGTAAGGGACCTGAGAGGCTGGCAAGTTTAACTCCTTCATTTTACAGATGAGGAAACTGAGGCAGAGAAGGTAAATGACTTGCCCAAGGTCACACAGCTACTACATATGACAGGCTGGAATGTAATTCAAGTCTTGTTGACTTCAGGTAGTTAAGTAGCCTACTTAATAGAGTGCTGGATTTGGAGTTAGGAAGACCTGAATTTGAATCTTCTAGATACCAGTTGAATGACCTTGGGCAAGTCACTTAACTTTCTCTCAGTAAAATGGGGAAAATAACAGCAATTCAAAGAATTGGTATAAGAGCCAAATGAGATAATAAATGTAAAGCTTTTTGCAAACCTTAAAACATCACATAAATTTTTATATAAAATTGCATAATATATAATAAATAACATAAATAATAAATCTTTATTACATGGTGCTACCTCTCAATCAATTAATAGATACTTTGTTGTTGTTTCAGTTCTGGCCAACTTGACTTTGTTTTGAGTGAGGGAAGGCTGTGCAGGTCACCAGCCTCACTTCTCCTCCAGAGCCATCTGAATCCAGTGACCAGATATTTATCAGGATGACTGGAGATGTCCCAGGATGAGGCATTTGGGGTTAAGTGATTTGCCCAAGGTCACACAGTTAGTGGGTGTCAAGTGTCGGAGGTGAGATTTGAACTCAGGTCCTCCTGACTCCTGCACTGGTGCTCTATCCATTGCAACACCTAGGTGCCCCATCCTCCTTCTCCCCTGCTCTCCAGTAATATTCTCAGGTTGGATCCCCAAAGGAAAATTTCACTGGGTTGAAAATATTGTAGGGGGGTATCTATACCCCTCAAAACTATAGTTCACAAGCCCCCATATGTGTGTTTTCCTTTATCAGTCAGCCAGTATACACAAGCAATTCAGAGCAAAGACATTTACTGAGATGGTACAGAATGAATGAACAATGTTGAGAAAACATTCTCCCCACCCCATCAGCCTGGAGTACCTTTTCCCACATCTATACATAGTGTCAGTTGGAGTGGACAAATATATAGCAGACAAATACTAGATGCAAGGCACACACATATGAAGGGAATACTCCCTCCTCCTGCATTATAGGGCCCTTCACATGGTGACCTCATGCTGCTTTCATAGTCTACAACATCTTTTCTGGGCAGGTACCTCATATGACCTCCTTGTTTCTCTCTCTATTTTAGTTCCTGACCATCAGGGCTAATTCTCTCTTGAATCCATAGCTGATTCTCATGTTTGCTGCCAGGAGGCTCATCTCTCCAGGCTATCTTCTATCCCAACTCTATTTTGGCCCATCCCTTGATGCATGTGGTTTCTTCTACTGTCTGAATAGCTCCCCTGCGGATGGGGGTGGAGGGAGGAGAGAGCCATCCTTCCCCTCAGCCCTAGAGACCTCTGGGAAAGACTCAAAGTACCCTCTTAAGAAGCGAATTATTTTGCCATAGCTGAATGTCTTCTTTGATGTCAGGGGTCACTCCTCAGAGGTCTTCTGCCTCAACTGATTACTTGGAGAGTGTTTTTCCATTTTTTTAAAAGAGCAATCAGGGTCATGACTAATTGCTAGCAGCCCTCTAATTCCATCAAACTTGACTGAGAAACCTTTTGGTAATCTATTAAAAAGCTTAACACTGCTCTCTATAACTCCTTAGCTCCTCAACAGAACTGGGAGCGGCCAGAAGTCCTACTCCCCCACTCCATAAGTAAATCCAGAAAAACCCTCTGAAGGAGGCATCCCCTGAAGGGAATGGGAGATCCAAGAGGCAGAGGTGAAGAGGGAGGGTATTCTAGGCATGTACGAAGAGCCAGAGGTGGGAAATAGTGTTGTATGCCAGGGATAGCAAGCAAGCCAGTTTGGCAGGAGTGTAGTGAGTGAGGGGTAGTCATGTATAATTAACCTAGGAAGACAGCCCGAGGCCAGATTATGAAGGGTTTTAAATGCCAAACAGAAGAGTTTGTATTTGGTCTTGAGGGCAATGGGGAGCCTCTGGGGATTCAAGAGTAAGAAGAGAAATCTGCTCAGAACTGTGTCTCAAGCTGTGAAGAGAGGATGCATCAGAGAGTAGGGAGATTGGAGGCAGGGAGGCTATTTAGGAGGCTACTGGTTGCACAGAGTGCAGGACAGAGGTGATAAAGGCCAGAATCATGGCCTGACTTTGGTTCTGAGGTTTGCCTTTGCTCGGAAGTGGAGGATGTTCTGAGGTCCTAGAGGCGCATCCTGACCAGAGGCAGGGGTGAGATTGTCAACAAACAGCCAGAGTCAGGTCTGAACAAAGCTCTCTGGGGTGTGTCCAGACTGAGCCTGGGATCCTGTGGATAAAGGGGGATAAGGGGGGAGGGAAAGGAGAGTTTCGGAGTCCAATTCTACTGCTTCTGGTTTCTGCCCCATATCCCTGCACACACCCTCCCATCAGGCTCAGAGATGTTCCAAATTCCTTCCATGCCTAACTTCAGCCAGTCAGTCAGCTGGTCATCTTTTGCCCTGCCCAGGAGGCAGGGTAGGTCACTGGAACTGTCCCAAGGAAGCCACAAAAGAGAAAACAATGCTGCAGCTGTTTTAGTTAACACACGCGCGCGCGCACACACACACACATACACACACACACATGTCAAACTCATACAAATCCAGAAGCCAGTTTCTCAAATTGGAAGGGACCTCAGGAAGCCAGAGACAGTTAGGACCTAGAAACATAGAGTCAACTGGAGAATTGGACCTAAAGTCAGCCAGATCTGGGGTCAAATCCCCACATGGACACTGGGCAGTTAAACCCAGACCTCCCAGCTGCTCTTGCCTTTCCTGCCCCACCATTACCTTCATACATTTAAAGATGTATGTATTGTCTCTTCTGATAGAATATGTTTCCTGAAGACAAAAGCTATTTGACTTTTGTCTTTGTATTCACAGTCTAGCACAGTTCCTGGTACTCAGTAGGTGCTCCTGAAACACTTGTTGAATTTAACGAATGCTATTGAGGAGATTCTCAGTAAGCGCCAAAGTGGATTACAGGGTGGTTTCTGAGGACCTTCCCACTCTAAGATTCTGTAAATTAGAATAGAGGAGAAGCCTAGTGTCCAGAATGCGGGAGGTGAATGTTCTGCTGTCTTCTGCTCTGACAACATCTGGAGGATTTTATCTACTAGATCTAGGCATCCCATTTTAGGAAAGGTCATTGACAAGTTGAATCAAGTCCAGAGACAGAGTAACTAAGATGGAGGCAGTACACAGAGAGTGTGAGGAAATGGAGGGAAAAAGATTCATAGCCTGAAAGAAAGCTGACTTGGAGAAACATGGTCATTGTCTTTTAGTGTCTGAAAGGCAGGCATGTGGGAGAAGGAGCAGAAATCTTCTAGGGGGCCTCACAGTGCAGAAACTGTCAACAAGAAACTGAGAGGAAAATTAAGGTGATGTTCTACATGGTTCTGGCAAAAGAGTATGGGCTGTCTTGGGAAGTAGTGGCTTCGTCTTCACCATGGGTGAATTAATGGCTGAATTGTCCTGTCCATCTGTCCCATGTGCCTTTGAGGGGCTTCCTGTTCAGGTATGGGGGGACTGAATGGATTCTGAGGTCCGTTCCTGCTCTGAAGTTCTGTGATGCTGTATTTTAGGAAAGTTTTTCCAAGGGGAGAGATGGGAGTCTTTGTCATCCTTGAAGAAAGCACCTTCCACTGCCAAGAAGCCTGCATGGTGTCTTCAGGCTTGTTGGACAGGGTCAGTGACACCAGCTGGGGCTCATGGGCTTTGTGCCAGTGTCTTGGAAGTGCTGCAGAGTTATCATGGTTTAATCCATGACTCCCATGTCCTTCATTCTCCTAGGATCAGGCCCCCTTGGTAGCAGTATCATTGGACTGATAGGTTACGTGAAACTGCATTATTCAAAAAGTTCATGACTTCAGAAAATATCTGTGGTTAATTTAATTTTCAAATGCATAATTTTCACCATGGGGAAGATTCCTGTGTTGTATCAGCAAAAGCAGAACATTTCTGGAAGCTGTTTCTTTTGGGGAACTTGAGATCAATGTCCCTAGATAACTTGGACTTTATGGGTTTGGATTCTGTGGGTTTGCTATCCTTAGACATAGTGTGGTGCAGTTGTCAGATCACTGACTTGGGAGTCTGTGACCTGGATTGTAATCCTGGCTCAGTGTCTACCTAGGTGACCTTGGACCATCACTTCACCACTCTGCCTCAGTTTCCTCATCTGTAAAATGAATAGCTTAGACTAAATACCTCTAAATTTAGATCTAGGATATATGAGCAAAGGGGAAGAGATTGCTGTATGGGTGAGAGGCAGTCATGCTGCTGGAAAACTTCAATTAAAAACTGGATGACCACTTGTTGAGGGGTATTTTAGAAGAGTTTTTTGGTCAGGTAAGAATTGGATTAGATGGTCCCTTTCAGCCTATTCTGAGATTCTGTGATTGAAGGTAAAGTCTCTAATCTACCCAAAATCTCTCTTTTTACCAACCAATCTAGCAATTCTCTTTCAACAAGTGACTCAGTACATAAACAGGCACATATACTATAAGCACATATGTTCACACATGCACAATACACATGATCATACCCCAATGCTTAAGGACATACAACATGTCCAATCAGACACATGCTTACGTCTAATCCCTCATCTGGAAAAGTAGCTATTCTGTGTATTGACAAAGGGCAGAACTAGACAGGTGTTGTAAAGGGGAAGATTTAGGCTCAGTGTGAGGAAAAACTCTCTCATAGTGATAGGGGCCCTAAAATGAGAGGGCTTGTAGGGGAGGTAGTGAGCTGACCTTCCTTAGAGGTATTCAAGCACAGGTTGGATGACCACTTGTCAGGGATATTGTAGAGAGGATTCTGGGTCAGATATGGTTTGAACTAGCTGTCTTTTAGGGTCCCTTCCAAATGTGAGATTTTGGAATTCTGGTACCCAGAGAGGTCTTCAGGGTATCTCTGTCAGTAGCAGGCACTTGGGTTTTGAATGTCTCTAGCCTGGAGATTGGAAATTCCTTAAACTCTTGACTTCTGTTTTCACTTCTATAATTACTAACGATAGTTCACACTTTTGTTGACAAGGTTGACAAAGTGTTTCCTGTACAGTAATCTTCCCAACAATGATACATTATGATTCCCATTTTATAGATGGAAAAACTGAGATTTAGAGGCTTAGTGACTTGCCTGTGGTCACACAGGTAGCAAGGATAATTGTAGGATTGTCGATTTAGAGATGGAAGAGAGCTTAGAGATCATTGAATATACACCCTTTATTTTATAGACAGAAAAGTGTGATCTAAAGAGCTGAGGTTACTTGTTCAAGATCACGCAGGTGGTAAATAAGAGAGCCAGGGGTTTGGTTTTTTAAATTTAGGTTCAAGGACTCCAAATCCCAGTCTTTCTACTGGAACACACTGTTGGATTGGAACCCAACCCTTTCTGGACTCCAAATCTGACACTCTTTCTACTGTGGAGCATTGAACTTGGGGTCAAGAAGACCTTGGTTCAAAGACCAAGTCAGTTAATTATTAGCTGTGTAAGCCTAGACAAATCACTGAACTTTTTTTCCCCTTCAACCTCACTTTTCTCATCTGAAAACAGGGCTAATAAAAACACAAAACAAACCTGTAGTCTGGTCCTCACCTTTGAGAGCTGTTATCAGGATCAGGAGAGAGAAAGAACGTTTATATGTGTTTTAAATTTTACAAACTCCTTTATATCCATTGGATTCTCATAAGACCCTATGGTGTTAATGAGTTGTTTCAGTCAGCCAGACCCTTTGTAATCCCGTTTAGGGGTTTCTTGAAAGAGTTATTGGAGTGGTTTGCCATTTCCTTCTCCAGCTCATTTTACAGATGAGGAAACTGAGGCGAACAGGCTGAAGTGACTTGCCCAGGGTCATACCTAGCATCCCTTACTAGTGTCTGAGGCTGAATTTGAACTGAGTCTTCCTGACTACAGGACCAGCAAGCACTCTGCATACTGTGCCCCCTAGTTGTCCAAGACCGTGTGAGGCAGGTGCTTTTAATTTACTCCTATTTTACAGATGAAGAAAATGAGTACAAGGAAAAAAGTTAAGTGCTCACTCTAAATTAGTTGACTTAAAATTTTAATCATAGGACCATAGATTTAGGGCTGGAAAGGGCCTCTCAGTGGTCGGTCGAGTGCAATGTTCTCATTTTACAGAAAAGAGAACGAAGGCTCAGGAGAGGAAAGTATCTTGTTAGCATCTGAGGTGGGATTCAAACTCAGGTCTTCCTGAGTCACTGAATTCTGGTATTCTAACTCTGTGCACTTTATATCAATGTCAGTTATCATTATTGTACCAAGTTGGCTCTCAGTGAGTCTCAGTGAGTCTCAAATGCTGATGTTTCTTTCAAGTTTTCTTTCTATGATATACTATGAGAAGAAGAAACTTGAGCTTTCCATGGAAATGTCTTGGAAAGAACCCCAGCAAATGAGTATGTTTGATGTCTCTCACTACATTGAGCCCTTTAGGCTGGGGAGCAGCTAACCATGGTATGAAGTCATTCCCTAGGGCTGTCTCTAGCAACTCTTGACAATGAAGCGAACCATATGAAAGGTCCCCTTGAATAAATATTTTTAGACCAATTCAACTGAACATTAGAAATGGAGAAGACCTGGAGAAGAAGTGGAGGATACCACCCCATGTGAGGGAGATTGAGACCTCCTGGACACCCACTGCTATACAAAAAGTTTCCTAGAGAGGGACCAAGGTGGGCAAGAGCTCTCCTGGGGTATGATGAACATTAAAAGGGGAGGGAGGAACATGTCATCTAATAGCTTCCATTTTTAACTAATCTTCCTTATTAAGTAGGGGTGCTAAGCTAAATTATTTCTATTTGCAGGAGAACAAACACAATCAGCACCCCTGGGAAACTCCCCAGCTACCCTATCCTAGTTACAACTTCATTATTCACAAATCTTGAAGAAAAGAAAGTTCTTGGCAGAGATGTGTTCATCCTGCATGGTTCCTATCCCCCAAAGTAGGCATAGGCACATAACAGGCACTCAGGAGGCAATGTGGTACAGTTGTAAATTTGGGGTCATAGGACCTGAGTTTGAATTGCATCTCTGCCACTTACTACTCTGTGACTTTGGTCAAGTGACCTAATATCTCAGAGCCACAGTTTCTTCATCTGTAAAATAAGAGGGCAGAACTAGATGCCCTTTAAGGTTCCTTACAGCTCCAAGTCTTTGCTCCTTGGATACAGGTGCCCATGATCATTTTATCAAAACTTTGGTGGGTGCTTCTTTAATCCTTTCTGAGGGCATTGGGGAAAAGGGGGTGGAAGGAGAAAGGGCAACCTTGAAAGTGTCCTTTCCCTCTTTGCCTAAGAGGAGTAAAGGCACCAGTGGACTCTCCAGCTGTGTGACCTTGGGCAAGTCAGTTACCTGATCTCTGCCTCAGTTTCCTCATCTATAAAATGGGGTTAATAACATCTACTTCCCAGGATTGTTGTGAAGATCACATAAGATACTATTTGTTAGGTGCCTGGCCCACAGTAGGTACTTATAAATACTTCTTTCCTCTTTTCTCCCCCATCTAAGAGCCTACTATCTTTGAGAAAGGGAGAAAAAACCGGTGTAAAAATTCCCGTCAACACAGCAATTCTAACCCACATAGTCAATTTTTGTAGAAAGCCTTGGCATGTCTTCCAGAGGGTTTGAGGTAGAAAATCAGCCCTTAGGTTCTTTCTCTTTATTAATGCTGAGTTCAGGTGCCTTACCTCCTCCAGGATGTGTAATAATGATAATAATATTGGGAATAATTTGATACTATATAATATTGGGAACAATATTGATACGATACAATAATAATTTAGGAGAAAGGAGGAAGGTCAGACCTGTTATTACAGTGGCCTAGGGAACTTTGAGTATGGAAGCTCCCTCTACAGTGTAACATGTTCTTTAGAGCTGCCTGGAGCCCTGAGAAGTCACATGCTCATGGTTACACAGCTAATGTGCATCAGATGCAGAATTTGAACCCAGGTCTTATTGACACAAGGCTATGCCTATCTATTACTTCACCATGTCTCTCTAATAATATCATGCTTTAAGTTTTACAAAGCACATTACAGACAATATTTCTTTTGAGCCTCACACCAATACTGTAAGGTATTATTATATATTGTATATATTGTATATTGTATAATATTGTATAATATACAGGTATTATTATCTCCATTTTATAGATGAAAAAGCTGAGGTTGGAGTGATTAGATGACTAGATTCAAATCCTTATTACCTATGTGACTTTGGACAAGTTACATAACTTTCCGGAGCCTCAATTTCCTCACCTGTAAAATGAGGGTCTTTTCTAGATCTATGGACCCTGTGGCTTTCTCAGAGTCACACCGCTCACAAATGTCAGTCAGGATTCCTGACTCTAATTCCCAAGCCCTCTATTCACTGAACAATCCTACCTGTTCCCAGGTGCCAGGGTGGAAACACCTTAGAGGACCCAATCAATGGTCACGTGACTGCAACTTGCTACTGTGACTAAATGAATTGTATAAATCCTGAGTCCCTAATGTTGCCAAAGCAAACACTTCACTTAGTGCAAAGACCATGAAGAGGGTTTGTCAGTTACTCTGAGTTTGTCTATTTCCCCGGGAAATGACTCTCAGCTCCTGAGTTCCTGCTCTCTCCCTGCGGTGGTGAAAAGCCTATTTGAACCCCAAAGCAGCAGATGGCTTGAGGCTGATTTATGGGATCTGATGTAGATCTGTTAAAGCAAATTTAATTCTGAATACAATTTCATGTCAATTAACTTTGTTCCCAGCCTTGTAGGAATAGCAGTGAAGGGCTGAGGCACCACAGCCAAGTGGCCAAGATTTATGGAGCGGCCTCCCGTGTCCTGGAAGCAGCTAATTATTTATAATGATTCCTGGGGCTTTGACAGTGATCAAAGTTGGCAGTAAAGGCCAAGCCCTGCATGGGAGGGCAAGGATGACCAGCAGTGTACAGGAGCCTGGGGAGCTGACCAGCAGAGAGTTCAAGTGGCCAGGGAGGGCAGGAGTCAACTTCATTCAATAAGTCAATGTACCAGTGAATAGGCAGTGTGGCAAAGTGGAGAGTGTCAGGAAGACTCAAGATCTAGTCCTGTCTCTGGCATATACCACCTGTGTGACCATGGGCCAACCAATTAACCCCTAAGTGTCCTCGGGCATTCTCAAAGGTTCTAAGACTAAAGCAGGTGCCCCACTGCAGCGGTAGAGTGAATTACCCTTTAAAAAAAAATCACAAAAATGCCCTAGACAATAGAGATGCAAAGACAAAAGCGAAATTAATCTCTGCCCTCAAGGATTTTACAGTCTCCCACGACAAGAGGACTACAGGTTCCTCAACTAAATGTTACACAAGGAAAAGCTGGAGCCAATGAATTCTTTAAAAAAATATTTTGATATTTAAAAAGTGTATTCCAATATCTTGGGTTCCTTTGTTATCCTATGTATTTTATTTTATGTTTTTAAAAGCATCATTCTGAGAAGGGGTTCATAGGCTTCAAGGCCCAAGGGGATCCATCATACAAAAATGATAAAAAACCAAACCAAAAGAAAATCCTCTTGTAAAAAGCTTTCTGGTCCCTCTTCGTGGTACTACCTTCCCTCTGGGATTATTTCCAATTTATTCTACATACTGTATTTGTACATAGTTGTATACATGTTGGACTGTGAACTCCTTGCATATCTGACACATAGTAGGTACTTAATAGAGGCTTACTGTCTTAACTAGAACCCACGAACTAATGACTGCCTCAACATGGGAAGCTTTACAAAGGAGGTGGTGTGAGACGAAGCTTGAAGAATTCTAATCATTTAACCATTTAGTAATCACCAACTGTATTTCACAAAGAAATTGAAGTACTTCAGATCTTGAGAATATTACATTCTAGAAAAGATAGGAAAATGAGGAGGGAGGGCATTCTAGACATGGGAATGACTTTTTAGCCATGAACAGACAAAGGGAGATGGAGCAGTGGGTTAGGGGGGAAAGCCAATGTTCCAGCCTGGCCAGAAGGGATGCAGCTTCCACCCAGAGTCAACCAGATGAGTAAATGCACAAGTCATCCCTGTTCCATCCCACAGCTGGAGGCAGCACCCCCTCTGTGCTTTGACCCTGACCCAGATGAGCGGGCTTAGAGTCCCCTTGGCAGGAGTTGAGTTTGAAGCTGTTAACTGGGTGGGAGAGAGATGATTAAGTCAAAGTAGTATGGGGACCATAGAAGGTCTCTGTGATTACCATACTGGGCTCAAGATTCTCTAGTTCCCCAGGTGAATGATCTGGTTTTCTACTTCAAGATTGAGTGAATGATGCCCTTTGCCCTCACCAACATTGCTCTCTTCCTAACCCAATTCACACTGGTAAGGACATTGTTGCTGTTTGACCTTCATACTCCAAGAGGACGGTGACATCAGGAAAGTGATGCCATGACTTGCATGTGAATTGTGTTTAAGTGAGGCAGGGCTGAGCAAGGTCACTAGCCTCACTATTTCCTTTGGAGTCATCTGGGATGGCTTTTGCCATTTGTATCTCAGCTAGATATGGATCACGACCACTGGAAATGGGCCCTAGTAAGGATAGGAGAGGCACAAAAAAGGCAGTTGGGTTTAGTGGATCAAATTCTGGACCTGGAATCGGGAAGACGTGCGTTTAGCCCCTTTCTGAGTTCCCTTAGTTATGTGAACCTGGATAAGTCACTTAACTACCTCATCTGAAAATGAAGATAAACATATTTATACTCATTTCACAAGTCACAGAGTTGTTATAAAGATCAAATCAGGTAATGTGTCTAAAGTATTTTGCAAATCCTAAAACACTATATAAATGTCAATTATTATTTCTCTAAGGAAAATTTGGCAGTAGGAATTGCTGATACCATAGTGGGAGGGCGAGGGTCTATTCCTTTCTGGAAAGGGAAAATAAAGAGTGTTGAAGAAGGGGGAGTTGGGGGTAGGAGTATGGCAAGGAGACTTCTGAATTCAGAATTGATGAGGGCATCTTGGTCCCCGAAAACACTGGACTAAGAGACCATAGGGCAGAAATTGGGGCAGAGGCCTCTAGGGTAGCAGCAGAGCTTGTACAGTGCTAGAGAATTGCCTGTTTTCACATCTATCTGCTTTCATTTCCCAATCCATTATCATTCACCCAGAGTTATAATGTGATGAATATCATTGTGTGCAAAGCCATTTGATGCACAGAAATCACTGTAGCTGCTGCTTCTATTTGCAATATAAAATTGACTTGGTTGGTGGGGAGTCGGAGTGGGGGAAAGGCAGAAGGTGATTCATGCAATTTATCTTCAATACAATCTCCCTGGAAGCTTGATTAATAAAATTCAGTATCCTGATGCTGATTATCTAATCAATTCTTTGGCTATATGTCCTGCAAAAGTGTGTTTAGCCACAAAGTTGGGTAAACATATTTCCTTCCAGAAGATAAGTCATCCAGATTTTACCTTCTCCAGGGGTTTTCAACCCTGCCCATGGTCCAATAATTTTCACACATATGCCTGGACACAACCACCCAGCATCTGTCCCTCTTCCTCCAAAGGAGACAAGTCAAAACCAACAAAACCAGGTAGGGAAGGCAAGCACCTTCTAAGTATTGTCACTGGGAGACATTTAAGGAACTGCCAGATCTGCTTGGTTCCCCCATCCTGGCTGGCCATTCAGTTTTGAAAAGAATAAAAGAGGACTACAAGGGGATTGATAGTGAATATTGATGGTCTTCTCCCCAGGAAGATTCTAATAAATCTGGAAGGTAAACTACCCTAATCTGCCCTGCTTATCATCCTGCTAATTTCTCTCTCTTTAAGACCTTTGATCATCTAGGGAAAAATTACTTTGGAAAAGAATTGTCCCTTCCCAGCCAATGGTAAAAGGTAATGCAACCTTGAAGTTACCAGGTGATTAGAAGCTAAGTGGGGGATGAGAAAAACCCTGACACCTGATCCCAACTCCAAGTGCTCAGTCCCTCCCAAGGCCTTTTCTAACTGGTGGTCCTCTCTAGGAGGTGTCATTATAACAATAGCTAATCTTAAATCGTCCTTGACATACTTTAGCTTATTTGCGGCATAAAACAACTTGGTTAGGGAGAAATATTGTTGTTCAGTAGTTTCAGTCATTTCTGACCCTTGGTTACCCCATTGGGGGTTTTCTTGGCAGAAATAATGGAGTGATTTGCCATTTCCTTTTCTTGATATTTTACAGATGAGGAAACTGAGGCAAACAGGGTAAAGTGACTTGCCCAAGGTCTCACAGCTAGTAAGTGTCTAAGGCTGGATTTGATCTCAGGTCTTCCTGACTCCAGACCTGGAGCTAACAAGTGTGAGAAATAGGATTTGAACTCAGTTCCTAATGACTCCAGAGCTAGTGCGCTCTCCATTGGACCACAGTTAAGTGACTTGCCTCAGATCACTTATATAAATGTGAAAGGTGGGATTTGACCCCAAACGTTTCCTGATACCAAATCTAGCATTAGCCTCTATTCTAGTGAAGTCAAATTCAATCAGAAACGGATTCCTGCCTGCGGCACATGTCGCATTGTATTTTTATTTATTTTGTTAAACTTTTCTCAATTACATTTTAATCTGGTTTCCTGCAGCACTCTGGAGCTTGGTGGCTGGCCCACTGGCCTAGAGTCTGACACTTCTGTTTTACTCCAAATTGTCCTACAGCTGCCCACAAAGTCCCTCCTGGTCTTGGAATGGACTCCAGTAAACCCAGGTTCAAATCCTGCCTCACTAGCTGGCTCATTTTGGACAAGTCATCCAACTCTCTCAACCTCAGTTTCCTCATCTGTTAAAAAAATGGGGAACAACTATACCCAAACCAATATTAACTTAAGGCAAATAAAAAGTTTTGCACACTTTAAAGCAATATAGAGATGTCAGTTTTGTGTCTGTCTCTTGTTTCTGAAGTCAGTTCTCTGGGAACTGGATCTCATGGCTCCTGTCTTGTCTCCTTCATAACCTCTTTGTAGCGTTAGCACTCAAAATGAGGCAGGATGTAGGGTCTATAGAACTTTCTACTCACGGAAACTTTTGTCCAGAGAAAATAGCCCCGAAAGTGCCACTGGCACAACCCTGGCTTCCAAACCTCTGCCCACACTAGGTTCTGTCCCTAACCTGTCACTCCCCATAGCTCCTTCTCTTCCCTTTGTTTTGGGGTGGTGGGCACCAGGTTCTCTCAGTTTCTGGGGCTCCCACCTCACAGCACTATTGTAAAATGCTTATTAGCATAGATTCTGGCATATATGGAGGAAGTGCCTTTTCCCTCCTCTTCATTGCCAGTTTCTTCACAATGTCCACATTCTTAATGGGTACCCCCACCCCCAGAACCTCCTTTGAATCAAGGAGTCCCTGATACATCAATGCTTTGCTTATTTTTTCCTTTACCTTTCTCCTTGGTGGTAAAGAGCCATCCTCGTGTGCCCCAGGGAAGGCTCACATGGGGGTGAGGGGCACCTACCAGGTGTCTAACTGCCCTAGGGCCCTAAGTGCCAGAAGCAGGCCTAGTTTTACCCTAATCAGTGCATTATTCAGGTATCCTACCTTACCTTTGTCTGGGAAGCTGCTTCATGTGCTAAATCCCTAGGAATAAGAGAAGGAAACTGGAGGTAGCCTGGAGGGAGGCGTGTGTGTATTCGAGTGTTCTCGGTTCTATAAGTATCACAGCCCCACCCCTTCACCTTAATAGGGCTGAGGGTGGGGGAAGACTTATCACAGCCTCTCCTAGATGAACAGGGACCAGGAGAGCTGGTTGGAGGATTTGGAATAATTCAGCCTAGGAAAGAAGGTGTCTAACTGGAAGTCAGGGTGTTCAACAAATGCTTTTTAAAACCTCTGAGTTCCAATTGCTGTCTTTGACACTTTAGTTGGGTGAGCCAAGGAGCCTCATTTTCCTCATCTTAATAAATTCCTCCTAATGATAGTTCAGAGTAACTGACAAAGTTGTTGTGAGGTTCAAAGGTATTGGAGGAGGGGGGAGGAGACAGTGAGTTGATGGGGCAAGATAACCGAGACAATAAGGTGGAAGAGATGGGGACCTTTTGCACCTGTCAGCCAGAAGTAGGATGGGTCCATCTGTGATGAGGGTCCCACTACAACTGTAATTGATTTCGGGTGTACTGCTCAGGGACATTTGCCTGGGGGCTAAGGAACACCGTGAGGATTCAGATAGGCTTTTGCAGGGGGAGTGTGGGAAGGCCCTGCTTCCAAACACAAAGCTGAAGGTTACCTCCTCACCCAAGGAGGCAGAGATTTGTATTTGAGAGTGAATGTCCCTGACTCATCCCAGCCCGCGGGTAGGAGGGTGTTTTTCTCTATCCAGCCCCCCAACAGAAAGACAGCGAAGTCAAGTATCTTTCACAGCTTCAATTTCCTTATCTGTAGGACATCTAACCCCTAACAGCCCTAACTGCCTCTGCGCCGGGGTCTCTCCTCCACCCCATCTAAAGCGAGGGGGTTACAGTTGCCTTTGAGGGGTGGAGCCTTGGTCCTTGAGAAATTACAGTTACACCCTGGGAGGTCAGGGTCGGGGCCACCCAAGAGGAGGGAAAGTCTCTCTGTATGGTCCTAACACCAAGGACTCACCTGCCTGGGGGAAAGGGGAGAGAGCTGCCTCGGGGGTAGCCAGGCTCAACCCCGGGTAGGAGAGGGTTAACTCTGCGGGGTCCCCAAGAACCATCCCTCCCCGGTGAGAGCCTGGGAGCTGTGGCGCCCCCTCCCCCAAGCTCAGTTAATGGAAAACATGGTCCCCGGAGGGGAGGGCTTTCTCCCTCCTCTGAGGCTGAGGACGCCAGGGGGAAGGAGGGGTAGGTGGGAGGGGCCGACCAGTGGGAGTTCTGCCCCGCCGCTATTTTGTTATGGCAGGGGAGGCTCAGGGCACGTGCCCCTCTTCGACCCTCTCCCCACAAACCAGGAGTCGCCCGGGGCTCCCCACGGTCCCGGGGGCACCTTCCTGGAGGGATGGGGCGGAGCGAAGGTTGGGGAAGGAGGTGCCCCTCTACCAAGGGGCGGGGCCACAGCGGGTTATTCCAAACACACCACGGGGGGGGTCCATGCTTGGTTTCCAGAGGGGGCGGGGCCGCGCTTGGGTTCTCCTGGATTTGGGAGAGGGGGGTCCCCGAAACCCCAAGATCCCGACAGTGCCAGCACTCTCCCTGGCTCGGGGTCTCGCCAGCCTAGTCCTCTCTGGGGAGGTGGCGAGGACGTAGAGGCGTGGGTTTGTCTGGGCGGGGGCTGAGGCCTGGGGGAGTCGCCCACCCCCCCGCCCTCCCATGGGGACAGTAGGAGGCGGCCCCCCGGCCCCGCCGCGCCCCCGCCCGGGCTCCCCGGCCCCCGAATAAAGTCCCTCACTTCCTTTGGTAATTACAGGCTGGCGGAAATACGTCAGTTGTTATCTGCTCTGGGCTTTGCTGCACTGTACAATTCAGAAGGAGAGGAAATTTCCCCCCTCCGCCCGCCTGCCTGCAGCCGCTTCTGGCCCTTTAAGAGCCCGGTCCAGCCCGCCGAGCCGCCGAACCGGGGGCATTTCACCGGGGCCGGGGGGCAGCGAGGCGGGGGCCGCTCCCCGGGAGAAGGCGTCGCGGGTGGGGGAACGGCCATGGGGAGACGGATCCCCGAGCCGCGAAGGGGAGAGCAGCCGCGCTGAGAAGCTTCACGTCCAGAGGCCGCTCCGGCGGGGGGGCGCCCTGACACCCCCACCCCGCCCTCCCATCCGCTCCGAGAGACGGATGAAAGTTCCCGAGAGGCCCGGGGGGGAGAGGCCGAGCCGAGGCGGGGTCTGCCCTCCGCCCCCCCCGCCGGGCGTGTGACCTCGCCCCCTCCACCTCCTCCACCCCTCGGGGCTGCGGGAGGGGCGGCCGGGCCGGGGCCGGGGCCAGGGCAGCCCAGCCGGCCCCCAGCCCCGCGCGGCCCTCGCTACAAAGTTGCACAGCCCGGCGTTCCGGGTGGGATCCTGTGCGGCGGCTCAGTCCGGAGGCGGACGGAAGGAGGGCGCGCGGGCGGGCGCGGAGCCGCCGAGGGCGCAGGGAGCGCGCCGGGCCAGCCGGGTGGACCCCGCCGGCGCTGGAATAGCCCCATCCTCTCGGCTTAATTCTCGAAACAGTTTCTCCGGAGGGGTTAAACGGTGGGGGCTTTTTATTCCATTTTTAAAAAGCCGTCCTGGGGCTTGGAGTCAAGGTCATCGAGTGGCTTTTGCGCGGCTGTGGCGTCTAGCCCCGGAGGGTCCCTAGGGGCAGCGAGGAGGACCGCCTGGCGTGGGGCGGCGGGCACGGCCGGGGCCGTGGAAATGGATGGCAAGGTCCGGCAGAGCCGCCGGTCTCGATCCCAGAGGGACCGCGTGAGGCGGAGGGAGGCGGCCGCCCGCGAGGCCCGGAACCAGAGCCCGTCGTCCGGCTCGGAGAGGGAGCCCAGCCCGGGCAAAGAGAACACGAGCCAGAACTGCGCGCACCCCCGGGGCGCGGCGGCGGCGGTGGCGGCCGCCCCCCGAAACGCACGCCCCCCGCGCCGCCGGCGCCGGGAGTCCAGCTCCCAGGAAGAGGAATTGATCGATGGCTTTGCCATCGCCAGCTTCAGTACCCTGGAGGCCTTGGAGGTGAGAGCGGGCGCCGGGCTCCCCCCTTTCCTGCCCGGTCTGGGGGCGCAGGCGGGGCTCCGAGGGTGTTTACTTTCTGGGGTGAGGAATGGGAGGGGGCTGTGCTTCTGGGAGCTTGACTCCAGAGGGCTCTCCGGAGCCGGACAGGCCCCTCCTACGCCCGGGGCCCCCGAGGCTCTTTGGGGGCCCACCCGGGGCGGATCGTCTGGTCTAATCGGGGACTGATGCGGTCTGTGAACTTGGACCTGGTTAGAGGGACCGGCAGGTTAGACGTCTGCTTGCGGAATGTAAACACTGACTCCCCACTGCCTGTACCCCGTACCCCCGACCCTCTGGGGGCGGGGAGTCGGTGACTGGAGCGTTCCTCCGGTGGGTGTCTCATTTGGAATTTCCTGAAGCCTCCCCTGTGGGGCAGCCGGACCGATCGGGGGCGGGGGATGAGTGAGGTTTTTATAGAATGCTGTCCATGTCCGGAGCCAGGGCTTTAGGTTGGGCCGGGGTCACCTGTCCTTTTTGGCACGAAGGGGTCAAGACCCGGCTGTAAACCTTTTAGATCTTGCGGTTCACTAAGGACCTTTCTCTCAGGTTGCCAAATGGTTATTTTATCTGCAGCCGCAGATAGTGGGGAAATGGATACTATGGGATGTTTTCTGGGGATAAGATGTTGAAATGGCTGATTTCCACTCCTTTCTTTCCCCCCTCCCTCTTCGTTTGTGTGTGTGTGTGTGTGTGTGTGTGTGTGTGCCTTTTTAGATGGGAATATATGTTGGGGCGGGTGACTTTTAGAAAGTCTCACTTCATGTGGATGACATACTTGCCAGGGGTTTGTCTGGAGAACTTATTATGAACAATATTTACTGAGCAAATTCTTCTTGTCTGAACTCTTTAGTAGAGAAAGAAATGAAATATTTTCTCAAGGAGGATGACAAACCAGGGCTGGACCTGGCTTTGGAATGCTTTTGGAGGAGGGTGTTGTTTTTTCCCTGGTGGGGATGGGCGGTGGGGGTCTAGTGTGTGTGAGGAATCTGGGTCTGGGGAGGGCTGAACCTTGTCCAGTCCCCAAACCGGTCTCCTAGGCCAGTACCTGCTCAGGTGATTTCCCAAGGCCCTGGGTGTTGGTTACAGCCAGGCTATCTGTCAGTAGGAGAGCTCCTGCTGACCTGGGCAAACCCTCCCCTCCCTCCTGGACCCGGTAAGGAGTGGGGCTTGGGTCTTTTGGCCTGGAGTGGGGCTTGGGTCTTTTGACCTTTCTATGATTTGTGTTTAAGTAGATTAGCAGCTTTACTCATTTGATCCTTACATGTTCTCTGAGGTAGAGCATGTAGTCCATATTTTTATTCCCATTTTACAGGCAGGAAAATAGAGCCCCCAGCCAAGGGAAGAGACTTACCCAAGGTAGGGACTTGAACTCAGCTCCAAATCCCAGTCTACATCTCTTTCCACTCTCCGATGATGGCTGCCACTTATTTTGGGGCATAGCTGGCATTTTCTTCTCTGTTTCTCTGATTTTTTTTTCCCTTTGGGAGGCACTCCTAGTATCCCTAATCTAGCAGCAGCATCTCAGTTTGCTCCTAGACCTGCCTGGGCTATGGTTCAGAGATCATAGAATTTAGAACTGGCCAGGATCCCTGAGAACTGTTCCAAGTCCCTTGTTTTTTACATATAAGGAAACCTGGGTCCTGAGAGCTTGTCATTCAGGGCTTGACTTTTGCTGTGGGCTTGAGAAGGTGGACCTTGAGTAGTATCTGTGACAGGTCCATGGGAGGGGTGGGGATTGGGCAGTTTCTGTTGACCTTGCTGCTCCTGAATGAGATAAATACCTGGCCTGGACCTGTGGGGTTAGCTTCTGGTTGGGTTGGGACCTTTTTGTAGTTATTTACATTTTTCTTTACCCCTTAGAAAGGAAGTTCCCTGAGGGCAGGATGAGTTTAAGCTTCTTTTTATATTCCCTGCTCCTGGTATCCACTAAGGGCTTAATAAATGCTTTTTTTGATCTACTAAGTAGAGCTTTGGGAGTAAGCACCCTCAGCTATGTCATCACTCCCTTTGGAAGTTTTGCCAACCATGTATTTAACTCCTGTGGGCTAAGCACCCAGGATACAAAGAAAGGCAAAACCTTCACATTTTAAATTGTATTAAAATGATTTGTTGATAGCTCCATAGGATCTATTAGAAAGTTTGAAAGGGACCTGACGCCTCTCATTTTACATGTGGGGACATCGAGCCTCACCTCCAAATTCTTTTGAATCGGAGGCCTCTGGCTCTAAATTTTTGACCATCCTCAGTTTGTGTACGTGATGATAAATTAGTAGAGCTATTGTATGGAGCCTAGTTTGAATCCTGTCTTATACAGTAGGAAATGTTGGTTCCCATAAGGCCTAGTTCAGGTGGCTCCTTGATCCTTGTTCACACGACTCCCTGCAAAGTTCCATATACACTTGAGCTGTTACTATTTTTCATTATTGACTGACTGTTAAACCCCTCAATGGATATCAGTCTCTGAGAGGGGCTCCCAGGGAGATAATATTTATCTGAGGTGTCTGCATTGAGAGTGACATTTAAAACAGAAAGCTTCCTTTGGGTTAGGGGAACCACTGATGACTAAGAATGGCCTTTATCCTTGTCATACTGAGACAATTTGAAAATGCCCAAACTTCCTGCAGCCGACCAGGGTCGGTAGCCTAGAGAGTTAAATTTAAGGACCTTGCACCTTGAGCCTGGATGTTTCTTCCTTCTCTCTTTGACTCCTGAGGGCAGGGGTCAAAGTCAGTCCTGTGTCAGAGGCTAGACTTGAACCCAGGCTTTTCTAGGCATGAGGCCAACACTCCACCACACCCACTGCACCACATAGCTTCACATATTGGATACAATCGATGCTTGGTAGTTTAGGGAGGCATTCCTCCTTTATTGTAAAGGATGGGCAATAGAATTTAATGTTGATTTCATTGGGATGTGCTGCTAGATAAGCAAAGCAGTATCTGGGTCCTTCCTTGAGAAAGGGAGGGAGGGAGGGAGGGGAGGCATCAAGCTTTGGGGAAAGAACTCATCTTGGAGTTTGGAAGTTAGGGTCCAAATCTCACCTGATCCTCTGTGTGCTCAGTGGCCCCCAGGACTACACTTAATGACTTCGTTTTTCTCCAGGCTCTGATTGGTAAGATCAAGGGAGAAAATACCATGTATGCAGAAAGCCTTTAAAACCTTACTTTTCTTCATAAATATTAGCTGTCATTAGAAAGTGCTAGGTATCACTGTAGTTTCTACATTCAAATTTAGGGTCCTTTAAAAAAACAATTACTTCCCTCTATCTCTTTCCCCCAAAGATCCTGTCTCCTTCCTAGAGCAATAAATAGGGTTTATTTAGGGCTGGAAGGGACCTAAAGATCCAATCTAACCTTCTCATATTACTGAGGAGAAAACTGAGGCCCTGTGAAGGTTAAGTGGTCCCAAAGCCCCTCCTGGAGTAAGTAGTAGAATTGGGATTTGGACCCAGGACCTCTAACTCCAGAGGCTTCCGCTGTCTCATGCTTGTTCCTGGTCTTTATAACTGACTCATGGTATCTGGTTGTTCAAAGTCTGTACTGGGCATGCTCACCGGTCATCTGTGAAAGAGAACATTTCCCAGATCTGAAGGCTCTGGTGACAGATGGGTCACACTCTCTTCTGACAAAGGAGAGACAGCATCTCATTAAAGGATTCCCTTTTTCTGCAATTTTTGGAAGCTCTGATGGACTCAGCCTTCTGAATGGGAAAGAAAGGCTAGTTGAGGCAGGTTCCCTAGCCCTGGTTTGAGGACTGGAGTGACTGACTTTCTAGACCCTAGTTTCTTTCTTTTTGTGTGTGTCTTGGGTCCTTCTAGCCATCTGCTGAAACCTGGACCCCTTCTCAGAATCATGGTTGTAAATGCATAAAACACAGTGGATAAAAGAAACCAATTCTATTGGAATGTAGGTATCAGAAAAAAAAAAAACTACTTAAAACAAGGTCAGATTAAGAACTCTTGCTCCCAGAAAACGTTGTCTCCCTTCTTTTCTCTACTTTTTTTATTTCAGCCCAAAATTATTAAACACTACCTGTGCAGACTGCAGACAGAAAACTGCATCCCCTCCCCTCAGGGATCTAACCTTCTATTCTGTCTTCAGCCCCTTCCCTAAGCTGAGCTTTCGCCTTAGACTTCCTAGGAAGAGGAGCCCTAGGGGGAGGGCTTGGCTGCTGGTAGGTGTCCCTTCTACCCTAGACCCTTGTGTCCCCCAAGGTTCCTTCAGCTTCCTTACTTAGTTCAGTCTTTTTTTTTTTTTGTAGTTGAGTCTTATTCTTTATTGACCCCATTTGGGAGTTTTCTTGGCAAAGATACCAGGATGGTTTGCCATTTACTCCTCCAGCTCACTTTACAGAAGAGTAAACTAAGGAAAACAGGGTGAAGTGACTTGTCCAGGGTAACACAGCCAGGTCAGATTTGAACTCAGGAAGATGACTGCAGGTCTGGTGCTCTGTCCACTTTACTGCCTCTCTATTTGGAGGACCCAATAAATGCCTGCTTCTTAAAACTTTCATTCTCAGGACTGTCTGTGGGCACTCCCTGCCCTTGTGAGGGGGCAAAGAATGGGAGGGTTAAGTACAAAGGGTTATTCTTCTTGTTTCCTAATCCCAGGCAGTCCTATTTCTGTGTCAAGACACAAGAGGCCAGGCTCTGGTGTGGGTGCTGAGGCCCACTGCCCACCTAGTAAGGATGCTGAGAGGACTGTGTGGGGTGGCAGAAAAAGGCTACCTGTGAGAGTCAGACCCTAGCCTCCCCACCTATTTGGCCTTGGGAAAGTAATTTGCTCTTTGAGAACTTTGGTTTCCTGTACTGTCAGAGAAGGGGATTGACTTCCATACCCATAAGATCCTTGATTGCTCTAAATCAATGATTGATTTCCCCCCCTCCCTTCGATGTTTCCTGGGGGTAGCAGTGGAGGGGTGTTGGATACACCTTGGGAGGGGAGCTTTAAGTTTCGTTGCTAAGAAATGGGAACCTTAGGTGACTTTTGACCCTGCCCCATCAGAGCAGTGAATTGCATGGCTTGCACGACTCCTCAGGGTGGGTTGGGCTACCTGTCTGTGTACACAATCACACCTTGTGTGCTCAGCACTTTCTATGTTTATCCATGTTCTCTATGGTACTCTGTGAAGGCTTCTGAGACTGGGGCCTCCTAACTGTCCTCTTCACCCTCCCCGAATCCCCTCAAGGAATTTCATCCTGGAGACTGGCCACAGATGGAGGAAGAGGTATTTCTTCTGCCATTACCAGCTCTGACATTCTGGGTTGTAAGGGCCCTCTCAGCCCTGACACCCTGCGTTCTAAGGTCCCTCTCAGCTCTGACACCCTGTGTTCTAAGGGCCCTCCCACCTCTGACATTCTGTGTTCTGAGGGCCCTCCCAGCTCTGTTCTGGGTTCTGAGGGTCCTCCCAGCTCTGGCACTCTACTTTGGGGAGGGGAGGTTGGGAGCTGTGGAAGGTGGAGTCCCTTGCTAATGTCACCTTCGGGCTATGAGAGGGGAGAGTACAGGCCCTGGGGACTGAGGAAGTTGGGTCAGTGGAGCCCCATCCGGCTGTCTGGGAGATAAACACCCATTTCATGCGGATGAAACTGCTAATTGGGTTTGAAGCTGGTTGGGTGAATCACAGGAGAAGTTTCAGATGGATGTGGAGATGGCATTTAAAGGCGCTTTGATCCTCTACTCTGTTCCTTTTAAGTAGGAGAGTCGGGCTAAAAAAGGAACTTGGTTGGAATGCTAATGAATCAAAGTCTCCAGCACCAATTGTTTACTAGAAACTGCTCCAGAGGAGACAGATTTCTTTGGGGGCCACCCTACCGAGGTGGCCCCCGGAGCCTGTCCTCCCCCTTTGTAGCTTTTCAGGACGAAAACCTCCTTCCAGTGATCTCCAGGGCCACTTCTAATGTTATCTGCCTCCAGCTCTTGGTGCCCGAGGCAGAATGGGGGTGTGCCCCACAAGGGCACTTCTGGGACTCGTTGAGTCCTGTGGGGCCTGGCATCCATACCATTGATGGGTGCAGGCTATGGCTTTGGAGTCAGACTGGGTTCAGTCTTACTAAATATGTGACTGGGGCAGACCACTTAACCTCTCTGAGTTTTCTCAGCCCCATAAAATGAGGGAGGGACTTGCAGTTAAGATCCCATTCATGCCCCCTTCCAGCTCCACATCTTTGACTTTTTTAGCTTCCTCCAGGATGAACACTGGGCTGGAAAATAAACCTGTCAGCCAACATTTATTAAGCTTCTGGGAGCCTGGCATGGTGTGAGTCACTGGGAGTAAAAGGTAAAGAAAGGTCCTTACCTTCCTGGAGCTTATGTTGGATTGGGTACAGAGCTGAGAGCCCTTCTTTGCTTAGGTGGTGGATTGGGGATCCTCGACATTGCTGTACTGTCGGTTCTGGTGCCCCTCCCCCTTATTATCAGGAAGGAAAGAGGGAAGGAGAGAGGCTGGTTTTATTTGGAAATGAGGGTGGTAGAAAAGATTAATAAAAATCAATAATAGCCAAAAACCAGTCCAGGGCCCTTGTCTTTCCCAGATCAGCTTCCTTTTGGAGCCTTCCTGGTCCTTGCCCTTCCTAGCAGACCACCTTAGAGTAAGCAGTTGAGGAGCGGGGCTTGGAGAAGCAGACCTGGTCCTTCCCTCCCTTCCTCTCCCCCAGCCTGAGCTCTCCAGCCTGTGGAGGGATTTGTGAGACCAAGTTCAGGCCTACTGTCTGCTACGGGGCAGAAAAAACAGACTTTGTGTGGCCATGGGGTGGGGATGCCTAATCTGGCCTTCTGGGATAGAATTTGAATAACAGTAAAAAACTGACAGGCCCCCAGTAAAGAACCTCCCTGTTTTAGACTGATAGGGAGATGGTTCTCTCTCTCTCTCTCTCTCTCTCTCTGCCCCCTTTGTGTTGGGACTGGAAATGACTGCTTCATTGAGAGGCCAGGAAGATCACCATAGAGAAGGCCAAAGTACTTGTCCCTCCTTCTTCTCTTTCTCCCCCACTTCCCCCTCCTTTCCTATGAAAGTGTTAAGTGGATCAGGTGAGAAAGAGGGTTTGCTAGAGGACTGCATTACCTGCCTAGAATTATGAAGTAGGGTCAGATGGGTGGAACCTTGGACAGAGCACCAGCCCTGAAGTCAGAAGGACTGGAATTCAAATGTGACCTCAGACATTTACTAGATCTGTGACCCTGTACAAGTCACTTAACCCATACTCAAAATAATAGCTGATATCTGTAGAGCCCATTTTTCAGCCTTAAAGCATTTTCTCTTTGTTATCTTACTTGATGGGTGATATTGTTATTCCCATTTGAAAGTTGAAGAAACTGAGGTTCCCTGTGTTGGCTTTTGGCTTGACTGCCTCTAACTCCTGAAGTATCAGCATTAGGATCAAGGCTGATCGAACGCAGCCTGCAACTTGGGCCTCTATCCTCTTTGACCCTTGGGTCTCTGGGAGGAGATCAATCTTTTCAGAGCTTGGCTGGGGGCCAGTGTTGGTGGGACCTCTGGCTGGAATGTTGAGGGTGAGGAAACTGGAAAAGGGGACCTCAGGCAGACCAAAGCCCTATTTGAGAGAGGAACCACACAGAACCACACAGAACAAATGCACTGTTGGAGAGGGATGAAGGCAAAATCCCCTGTAATTCCCCCAACTCTGAGAGAGAGAGAGAGAGAGAGTGTGTGTGTGTGTGAGAGAGAGAGAGAGAGAGACAGAGAGTGTGTGTGTGTGTGTGTGTGTGTGTGTGAGGCAGAGAGAGAGAAGTATGTGTAACAAGCTATGCTAAGGACATTACATTAAAAACCCCAGTGAAACCCAGGAAAAAGTCCCCTCTGTGCTGAATCAGAGTTAGTCACAGGGCAGCCCTTGGCACTGAGTCCTGGCAGAACTATGGAGTTCAGCTGTCTTTGGTCCTGTTCTTTCTCTCCCTGCCCTGTTACCCCAGGGCCCTCAGGCTTCCCAGATTCTTCCCAGGCACCTACCTTCTGCCCTTTCCCCTTCTCTCCCAGAGGTACTGTGGGTCTCTACACCTGTCACTTGGAAAGCACCTGTGACCAAATGACTTGTTCCTGACTTGGAGGAACTAGATGGATTCTCCCTCCAGGGCTATTTCTGTTTTCACAGGTGCCTCCTTAAAACTGTCTCAACCCAGAGAAACTTGTCTGAATAGTAGAATTCCAGGCCCATGTGGGAGGGGTAGGACTTTCGGGAAGGGAGGGGTGGGATCAGCCCAGTCAGAAAAACTCGGGGATAGAGATGGACTGATTCTATTTCAGATGCTGCAACTCAGCTAGCAATCAGGGAGGAATCCTTGGATCATAAACCTAGAAGGGATCCAGAGACCTGCTCATCCAGCCCCTTCACTGTAAGGATGAGAAAAAAACCCCAAGGCTTGGAGAACTGGGATGGCTTACCCAAGGCTACCAGGTTGTAATAAACCGACAGTGAATGATGAATAATAACGAACGTGACTCCTGCGTCATTGCTCTTTACACTTTACCACCCTGAATTGGACCTCAGAGACAGTCTAGTCCAACTCCTTTGTTTTACAGATGAGGAAACTGAGACCCAGGAAGGTCAGTGGCTTGCCTGTGGTTCCAGTCCAGGTCTTGGCATGTTCAGTATTCATCCACTAGCTGCCTCATTGCCCGTGAGCCTCAGTCTTCCTGTGCAGTGTTTTGTGTTCTCTGCAGCAGTACTGGGGTTGAGTTTGCTGGGTTTGGGTTGGCTCAGTTCTCCCAAGATGGTAGGTAAATTTTGGGAGGCAAAGGCCTTAGCCCTGGGGAAATTAGGAAAGATTTCGTATAGATGGTACTTGAACTGGATTTACAAGATTCTCTAAGAAGTGGAGGTGCAAAGGAGAGGATTCCAGACATTGGGACTTGGTGTGGGGCCAGGAGATGGAACATGGAGTAAGGCAAGGGCAGGAGGCCTGTTGGGCTGGGCTCTGGAGTCTGGGGTAAACTTAGAAAGGTATGGGGTCCAGACCCAGATTGGGAAGGACCTTAACAGAGGTGTTATTATGTGATCCTAGAGGCAATAGGGAGTTGCTGGAGTTTATTGAGTAGGGGAGGGATAGACCTAGGCTTTAGGAAGATCACTGGCTGCTGTGAATGTGATGGATCTGAGACCAGGTACCAAGTGGGATAATACTGGAAGTGGGCCAGGTGGGAGGTGATAAATGCTGGAGTCCATTGATTAACACAGCCCTAGCACACAGTAGGTGTTCATTGACTGATTATTGAGTTGGTGAGTGTCGTGGCCTGAGATAGCTGTGGGACTTTGGGTGGTAGGTCCCTGAGAAGGGAAGTGGATGTGGGGTTTTTTTTTGGGGGGGGGGGTGTACTGGAGATAAATTTTCTCTGAGAGGTGAATGTGTGGAAGTAGAAGTTTGTGTGTGGGAGATGTTGGGGCTGGTGTCCTTCCCCAGGGGGTAAGGCCAGGGCTTTTGTGGCCACCTGGGCTGTGTCTGACTGTGCTCCCCTGAGAACTAATAATGGAACTGAAATGAAACCTTGCCTCTGAGGGTCTCAGAGAAGAGCTGGGTCACTGGTAGGGATGAAGACCCTCAGGTGCTCTCAGGATATGCAGGAAGAACCAGGTAATTATGGGATCACTAAAGAAGGTGTGAAAGACCCCAAGGCAGAAACAAAAGAGCAGGCCCACAGACCTGACCCCATTTGGAGGGGTTGCTTCTGGGGGCTTAGATCCATTCTCACTGGAGTTGGTGGGGATGGGAAGAGAGAAGAGGGAGAAGTCAGACATGTATGGGGGCTAGCTTGTGCCTGGCCTTTTGCAGGGGCTGCTGCTGGTGGGACTCGGGTCCATTCCCATCCTGTCGCTGGACTCCTTACTTACCTTCCTATTCATCTCCAAGAGCAAATACAAAATCTCTATTTGACTTTCAAAGCCTTTCATAGCCCAGCTCCCTCCTGCCAGTCTTCTTACACCCCAATATGTACTCTTGTATCCAGTGACACTGGCCTCCTGGCCATTCCAGGAATAAAACATCTAAAGTCCTAACTAAAATCCCATCTTCTATCCGAAGCCTTTCCCAGCCCCCTGAATTCTAGGGCCTTCTCTCCTTCCCTTCTTATCCTGAGTAACATGGGCAGCTAGGTGGTATAGTGGATAGAACACCAGTACAGGAATCAGGAGGACCTGAGTTCAAATCTCACCTCAGACGCTTGACACTCACTAGCTGTGTGATCTTGGGCAAATCACTTAACCCCAACTGCCTCATCCTGGGTCATCTCCAGTCATCCTGATGAATATCTGGTCACTGGATTCGGATGGCTCTGGAGAAGTGAGGCTGGTGACCTGCACAGCCCTCCCTCACTCAAAACAAAGTCAAGTGCAAGTCATATCATTATTTCTCTGATGGCATGGTCTTCTTGGGCAACAAAGGACGAACACATACATCCTGAGTAACAACTTGTTTGCATAAATGTTTGCTTGTCCTGGTAAACTTTGGGTTCTCAGGCCTGGCCCTCAGCACAGGGCTCAGCCCTTGGTAGGTGCTTAATAAATGTTTACTGTCTTATTGACAATAAACTCCACCAAAGGGTGGAGGTAGTTTTCCTCTCCTGTACCCTTATCTTACTGCCGCTTTTATCCAAGTTTCTTGGCTGGGGGTGAATGTGTAGGCAAGGATAGAAGGATGTCTTGATGCTGGGGAAGACCAAAGAAGGTGACAGGGCAGCTGAGTGGTACAGTGTATAGAGGTCAGGACCCAAGTTCAAATTAGGTGGCACAGTGGATAAAGTGTGGGATCTGCAGTCACACTTCTATACAGTTTCAGACACTTAGTAGCCATGTGACCCTGGGCAAGTCACTTCATCCTGTGTGCCTAAGATTCCTCATCTGTAAAACGGGCTTCAGGTGCAAATGGCAGATTGTTCCAGTATCTTTGCCAGGAAAACCTCAAATGGAGTCACAGAGTAAAGATTCAGGCTCACTGAACAACAGTTAAGAATGTGATACTTGTAGCTCCATAAATAACTGTTGATTAGAAAACACAAACCTCCATCTTCTGTCTTTGTTTTCTACCACCTGTTGTTGCCCAAGCCTGGAGTGCTCCCTCTTAGGCCCTGCCCCCTTAGTCTTTCCTGGCACCCCCCACTCCCAGCTGCTAGATTCTCCTCCTCCAAGGAATCTACTCTGTATTTATCCAGTGTGTGAGAGAGCAGAAGGGCCACAGAGCCAGCTCAGACCACTCTCCTTCTCGGCCCCAGTATGCTTACTGCTGTGTCCCTGTGCTTTTCACTTTGTCCTTCATTTTTTGAAGAGGACCATGACATCAGGGAAGTGATGCCATAACATGCAAGTGAATTGGATTTAAGTGAGGCAGGCCTGTGCCAAGTCACTAGCCTCACTTTTTTTCTCCCGGAGCCATCTGGATCTCGTGGCCACCTATAGATCAGGATGAATGGAGATGGCCCAGATATGCAGTAGGAGACCTTGGCCTTTTTAAGCTAAGGTCTTTAACAGGTCTCAGTTGGACTGAGGTAACTGCTTAAGACTAGGTAAGAAGTGAGGTAGAGAATGACCTCTTTACCTAGCCAAAAAAAGTCACTGAATCCAGCCTGGGAGGGGCAGACCCTCCGGGTTTTTGGCCAAAACTGAACCAGCTGCTATTTACGTTCACTCTGAGCCTGTCTGGGCTCAAACCATGACCTAGTGGGTCTGCTGTCAGACTAAAATTGCGGGGAGGTGCCCACCTGCCTTGACTTGGGGAGTTTCCCCACCTGGGTGTTCCCTGCTCCAGCTGGCTTCTCTGGTACTTTTTCTTTTTTAAATGCCTCTCGCTTTGCAAGTGAATGGGAGAGCTGGGTTTCTCTCTGGCTGGGACTGTTGGAGCTTTACAATTTTTTTAAAATCCCCTGTTGATTGATTGATTGCTTTTAGATTTGCAAAGGTCAAAAGCAGCTGTTGTTCTTTGAACAAATGGGAGCATTCCTGAGAAAGCTGGTGGAAAATTAATGGACCAAGTTAGTGGTGAGGGGGTGGGGGCACTGAGGGGGTGTTTATGGTCTGGCCTTCGAGCCCAGGGCTGGAAGGGACCTTGGTGGTCACCTCCTGCCTTGTAGTAGGGATACAGCCTCTCTGACTGTGACTGGGAAGGGAGGGTGGGGAGAGGGAGGTCATCTATACCCTGCTTGGACCAAGGAGGAGGAGGAGGAGAAGGGAGAGATTAATTACTGGATGAGCCATTAACACAACTTTTAAACTGAGGAGGGGGAAGGCCACTCCTGCCTGACCAGCTTTCCAGTTCTGCTGGCTTCCCCTGAGACTGACTGGAGAAAAGAGTCAAGGTTAACGTCTAGTCCCTGGGTGTTGAGGAGGGAGGGGTCTCTGGAAGGGGCTAGGGCTGGGATGGATTACTCCTTTTTTCTGGCACTTTGACTTCTTGCTGGTTCTCTGCCTCCCCTCCCACCCCCACCTGGGACCTTATGTCATAATAATAACAGCTAGCGTTTATATAGCTTTACTGCAGATCTTCTTAATGTCCCCATGAGCTCAGTGGTTTGTTTTTTTTTATTATCATCACTATTTTGTTCTTGCTTAATCCTATCCCACTCTTTCTTTGTGAACCCATTTGGAGTTTTCTTGGCAAAGATACTGGGGTGGTGTTGCCATTTCCTCTTCCTGCTCATTTTACAGATGAGGGAACTGAGGCAAACAGGGTTAAGTGTCTTGCCCAGAGTCACATAGCTAGTCAGTGTCTGAGGCTGGATTTGAACTCACGAACATGAGTCTTCCTGACTCCAGGTCCGGTCTACCATTCATTGGACCGCCTAGCTGTCTCCTCCTGCAGAGCTGAAATCTTGAAGGCAGGGACCTGTGTCCTTTATATTTTCTCTTCTCCCATTCCCTGATGGCCATGGGACATTTTGCTCTGATTTATGGTGGCAGTGGCAGGGGGGTGGGGGGAGAACATGACCTTAAAAACCTTCAGAGGCTTGAGGGTCATGAGCCCAGAGAATGGCTGACTTGTCTGAAGTCATCATAGGAAGCAGAGTTTCAGTCCCCATGTGTTCTGCTAACATTGAAGGAACTGGACATATTTGGCCTGAACTGAGGGGTCAGTAATGATGACTTTCCTCCAAAATTTGAAGGGTCAGAGGGGGGGAGTGCATGTGTGCATGTGTGTATGTGTACACATATGTACATACATAGGACTGATTAACCTTTTTCTTCCGATGAGAGAATTTGGACTGGATGGGAGGAAAACTTTCCTAGCCTGGAGAATATAAGCCCCTTGAAGTCAGGGGTCATTTATCTAGGAGAAGACAGCCTATAAAGGAAAGTCTAGAACTTTGCTAGAACCCCACTGAGGTTGGGGATGGGATGGGACTGGAAAGTAGAGATGAATGATGGGGGCCCCAAGGCCCTGTAAAGGGCAGATCCTTCATTGTGAGTGATGGTTGGAGACCCCTGCGTGGGTTTCAGAAGTTGTTCTCACCCTTGAATCCCTCATCTCTCTTATCACTTAGAGTGTGACAGGGAAGAAAAATGAAGACTTAGGTGCAGAATTAATTGAATTGCATGGGAGAGCTTGTGCTGGACTTCTCTTGAACAAAACCAGCTTGTGTGGCCTGGTTGTAAATGCTTTCTGCAGGCAGGACGGGCTGCGGGAGCCGATGGGGCTGGGGGAGCCGGTGGGGCTAGGGGAGCCGGTGGGGCTGGGGGAGCCAGGCCTCCTCCCTCTAGAATTCTGCCCTGGAAGCCAAGTTGCTGAGGGGCTGGCCACCAGGAAGGAAGGTCACTTTCTCTCCAAAGGCTGGGCTTGAGGAGAGGGGAGAGTGAATGCTGGTTGGCTTTCTCATTCCTGACTGCTCTGACTGGTAGGGGTGGCTGCTCAGAAATGCCACGCCTCCTAGCTGTGTGTCTGTCCCTGCTTACCCTCACCTGGGGCACCCCTGAAACCGCACCTGTTGTTTGCTCCAGCTTGAGAGTTCATGCTGGAATCTTGGTAGGGAAGGCTTCCCTTCCCGACCTCCCTCCCCTGGTATCCCGGGACCTCTCTGTTTGGGCCCTGGGAGCCCATATTCATTCTTGCCTTTATGGCACTAGACCTGGGTGGTGAAATCAGTGTCCCACTGGGGGTGAGGGTAGGGCACACTATCCCCTTCTGATCTCTTCTCAGGACCACCCAAGGTGCTGGCTTAGGAGGAGGAGAAACCGGGTTCTAGTGCTGTGTGAATGGGCCAGTCGGATATCCTTCCGACTCCTGCCCTGTATAATAAGAGGTTGGGCTGGCCCTACCCTCCAGAACCTGTCTTCTGTCTCCTGTTCTCTGATTCAGCAGCCTCAGGCACAGCCTCGGGCACAGTGTTGGTATGGAGCGGTACTGGTACTTGTGTCCAGGCTCCAGTTTATTGGTTTAATCCCAGCGGGACCCCTGTTATCTCTGCCTGCCTCTTGCTTAACCTTCTGTGCCAAAGCTTCTTCAGTCTATAAAAAAGGAGAGACAAGCCCTTACCCTGACTGCTTCCTGGGTGGGAGCGGGGGCGGAGCTGGGCATCATTAGCTTTCCCTGTACTGGGAGCCTGGGAATCCTCCAGGGAAGGTTCCTCTGAAGTCTGCTGGTGACTGAGCCTTGGTCTTCCCATCCCGAAGATGGAGATGGAATGTCTGCCTTCCTCCTTGGGCTTGGAACGTTGAGGTCAACATTATTGTGGAGGCTGGTGAATGAAATCCGTGGGAGGTGGGGAGGGGTAAAGGGAGTGGGGAAGGAACAGGTCCCAGATCTGACCAAGAGTGGGCTGGGTCCCTTCTTTTCTCTTGGCAATTTCTAGATCCCCTGCAAGGACTGTACTGCCCCTGATAGGGCCCTGGGGTGGTGTTTGCATCTTTCTAGGCAGGGCCAGGAGAAGATTGGGGCCTGGATGGCAGGAGCCCCTTTCTTGGGGCTGTTGAGTAAGCCCAGGGGCTGGATCCTGCCGCCTCCTGGGGGCCTGTTTGAAGCTCTGGAGAAGTTTGCCTATCATGGGAATCTGTGTTTGCTTATGATAAAAGGGGAAAGGTGAGCCCTGGGGACTGGACTAGGGGCCAGCCTCTCACTGGACAGTTCTGCAGGCTGACATGAATGTCTTTAACCGCCCAACTTTCCAGGTAGCTAGGAGGTCCAGGAACACCCCCCTCTCCCAGTTTTGTGTGATTCTTCTGTAATTATACCCTTAAAGAAGCTGTCCTGGTGACTTGGGAGCCCCAGGCCAACCCTTCTTACCCCTATCCTTCCCCCATTTAGGGTGCTGGAATCCCTCTGCAAAGGATTTGAAGTTTAAATAAATAAATTAAAATTTACCAGATGCCCAGTATGTGCCCGGCTCTGTGTCAAACACTCTCCTGGGTTCATACCCTGATTCCTTTGCTGAGTAGTGAGAGTGACTTTGGGCTAGTCACTGAAACCAGCCCCAGCCCCGCCCCCCCTATCCTTAAGCCTCGGTTTCCTCATCTGTAAAATAAAGGCATGAGAATTAGATGGGCTTTCCAGCCCTAAATCAATGATCCTAGCCTTGACTTCCCCTCCCCTCCCCTCCCCTCCTCTAGTCCTCTTTCCTTTCTCTGTCTCTGTCTGTCTTTCTCTCTCCCCCACTTTCTCCTCTCCACCCCCCCACTTGGTGGGGACCAAGATAAATCTGGAGCCTGCTGGCTTTCTGCTTATGCTGTCTGCAGGAATTCCTATGCTCTGGAGACCATATAGGGCAATTCTCCCATTTTACAGGTGAGGAAACGGAGGCCCAGAGAAGTGAGTTCACTTGGCCAAGGTCACTTGCTCCGAAGGTCCTTCCCACACCCCACCCTGCTTTCTTTGACTCCCACCTCTTTTCCCTCCTTCTGGGACTCTGCCAGGGTAGCCCGAGGTTTTTCAATCTTCCTCTACCCTCTGTTCCATTTTGCAAAAGACTGCTGGAAGAGTAAGTAAGCCAGCCATTCTGTATGCACCCCACTCGGCATCTAGAATTCCTAAAGCATGAGAACATTTCATCCTGAGCTCCTGGGAGTAGGGACCCCTTCAGTGCTTTCCCACACTGGAGGGAGGGCTGTGACTTTGGGGATGGGAGGAGAAGGAAAGGTCAACTTCTTCCTCTTCCCCGCCCCCCCCCCCAATAGCCACCCAGCTCCTCCTGGTCAGGAGCGGAAACAGATGCCCAGGCTTCCTCTGGTGAAGTCTTAATCCCAAAGACCCCACAAAGGAACTCAGACTGAGCTTCTGCTGACAGGAACCAGCCTCATAGGGGCTGGGGGCTGAGGGTATGGGAAAAATGAGGAGGAGGATGGCTTCAGCGTCCCAGCTTTGCTTTGTATCCCAGAGTCTGTTTGTGTGGGTATCTGTGTGTGTGTCTATGAGAGTGTGTGTATATGTGGGTGTGTGTCTGTGGGTGTCTGTGTGAGTGTGTCTGTGAGAGAGTGTGTGTGGGAGGGTGTATGACTCTCTCCCTCACCCCCCCCCCCCATTACTGGGACTGACACCTCGGCTGTGGTCATTGACTTTCGGATCTGAACACGCCCACACACCATCTCCGAGGTTCCCCATGACCTGCCAGGGGACAAGCTGTACCAGGCTGGGATTGGGATGAGAATGGGGTGAGCATGCCCTGGGGCTTCGCACAGTTGGAACTGGCCCCTGGTTTTTAGCGTTATCTGACTTGTGTTGACCTGGGACCTGGGAGGTGGAGGAGTGAAGGGCGGGCCTTGTCCCCTCTCCTGGTGCTGATTCCTCCCTTCCCACCCCCCTGGAGTCCTGCTTGGAATCACTGCGGTAAATAACACTGGTACTAACAGCCAGCCTTTATTAAGCCCTTACTATGTGCCTGGCCTTGTGCTAAGCTGGCCTGCTGATGGATGCAAGTGGAGACCCAGGGACATAGTGAGACACAGTTAGGGCATTAACGTGCCCCGCTGGAATTTATACAGCTCGTTCAAGGGTAGAGCTGCAAAGTGCTTTACAAACATCTCATTTGGTCCTCCTACAGTTCTGAGAAGTGTTTTTGTTCATTGGGTTGATTCATAGCCAACTCTTCCTGATGACCCCATTTGGGATTTCTCTTGGCAGAGATACTGGAGGGAGTGTTTTACCACTGCCTTCTCCAGCTCATTTTACAGATGAGGAAACTGAGGCAAACAGGGGGAAACAACTTGCCCAGGGTCACACAGCTAGAAAATGTCTGAGGACGTATTTGAACTCAGGAAGATGAATCTTTCTGGCACCAATTCGGGGACTGTCATCCCATTTTACAGATGAAAAAATGGAGACAAAGGTGAAGTACTTGCTCAGGGTTATACAGCCAGTAAGTATTAGAGGCTGGCTATCAACATGGATCTGGTACCAGGGAAAGAGACTCTGAAGTGAGAGGTAGTGACTTTAAACCCTGCTTTTGACACTGCCTCAGGCAAGTCACATAGTTGAATAGACCTCAGTTTTATTATCTGTGAAGTGGGAGAATTGGAAGAGAATGATTTCTTCTAGAACAGGTTATACCAGATGATTGTCATCCTCCCTCCCCCCCCCCCCCAGTTTGCTCACAGATCAGTGGCACCCTGAAGTGTTGACACAGGTTGTAGATTACAGGGAGTCAGTTTGCAAACACCCAGTCACCTGCCAGCTGACTTGAGCTCCTAGAGTGGGAGCTCCTAAGATCAGAAGATTTATTTCATGGGTGGGAGGTGGGCAGAGCCAGGAATAGAAAGGAGCCTTCTTTGCAGGTACAGGATGCCCTTACACACTTGGTGGTCATCTGTACCTGCCCTTTCCAGGACCCCCTTTTCTTTCTAATAATAATACTACTGCCTACTGTTTATATATTTGTACAACACTATATATTTTAATTGAAATATACTACTCTTTACCATATTATACATTATATATTGTGGTCTGCCCTTTGGTACCCCCTAGCTCAGCAACAAAGGGAAGCCCCCACCCCCAGACTCAAATTCTGATCTGGAAAGAAAACGGGGAGATAGGGAAAGTGAACAATTGGAAACCCCCCCACAAAAATGAGATCAACTAGGGTGGTAGAGACATGTTCCAGACTGAGACTGGAACAGGAAACTGAGTCTGAATACAGAAAAATGCTAAGGTCTTGTTGTGAGAAGATCTCCAGGGATGCTCAGAAGCAGGGGTGGGGTACAGAACGAATGCTTAAGGGAACCAAAAGAGCCTTCCCCCACTTTTCCTCTTGTAGCTACATGAAATCAAAGGAAGGAGAGAACCATGTCTGCTTTCTGTGAGACAAGTGAGATGATGAGTACAGTGAGTGGACCATTGATTAAATTCCTTTTAAACTCTAGTTTTCATTCCTTAGTTCTGTTGGGCAACTGAGTTCTCAGTTCTCTCGGTTTTCTAAGTCATTCCACTGATGAGCACCTACTATGTGCAGATCTCAGAGATACAGAAAGAGGCCAGAGAGAGGCCCTACCCTCCGGGATCTCACCCTCTAAACTCTCCTTTGCACGGATCTATTGCCCAGATGGTAAAGAAATGACAATGCAGATCCTCTATTTGTGTTTTTAAAAACTGTCTCCCGAGGCTGCCAAAAATGAGTGCTAAGTGCTTATCCACCTGACTCTGGGCTAGGTGCTGAGAATACAGAGGCAAAAACAGAACGATCCCTGCCAGCTGGGAGCTAACATTTCTGAGTCTAGGAGGACCCTCCTGGCCCTTTAAATACCGTATTTCAGCACATCATCGCACCCTGTTTTTAGTCCAAGTTGGTTTATAACTTTCTATTGCGTCATTGGTGCATGGTATAGTTCTGTCCATCTCGACTCTTAGAAGGTAATCCGGGCAGCAGTATGGACACCCATTTATCTCCTGCCCATTGGGAGCCATGAGCCTTGAATCCTCAGCACACGTACGGGCGTTGTTAGCTTATTTCCGAAAGCCACCGAAAGCACTTCATCCAGCCCGATGAAGAGCTGGAGACATGGGGGGTGGGGGGCATGAGTATGTCATATGATATGGTAAGACTTGCATCTTCCCCATTTTAACATATTCACGAATATTCTGTGCATTCTAATCTTGCACCAAAGACAGTTTAGTAAAAAATGGTTATTAAGTAATATCAGCACAAATTTAAAAAAGCTTCACATAAGGGTCGCATCCCACTTTTGACACAAAAACTGTGACAATTATGTGATGAAACAGTACCAAAAAGAGAGGAAAGGAGAGGAAAAAAACAGTTTTTACCCCTCAAAGAGCTAACATTCTGAATCGTGTTCATCATTCGTTGCCAAAGAAGACCATGCTACCAGAGAAATGATTCCATGACTTGCACTTGACTTTGAGTGAGGGAGGGCTGTGCAGGTCACCAGCCTCACTTCTTCAAAGCCATCTGAATCCAGTGACCAGATATTTCTCAGGATGACTGGCCTTATGCTTAGATGAAGTAAATTCAAAGTCTCTGTACACAGATGAGTAAATATAAATGGAAAGAGGAAGGAGGAATCAGGAAAAGCTTCCTGTAGGAAGTGGCTCTTGAGCTGAACCTTGAACATCTCAAAAGAATGAGCAAAAAGGGTGGAGCATCCCAAGCAGCGGGGAGGGGAAGGTCAGCTTGTGCAAAGTCACAGTGGGGAGAAGGAATGTAATGTCTGGGGTACTGTCAGCTGTCTAGATGACAGAAAGAAGGCAGAACCACTCAAATCCTGTTTCACTTCTCCTTTATTCAGTGGAGTATCATTTTTAGATTAGGAAGAATAAGTGTCATTTCCCAGAGTGAGAGCAGACACGTAACTGCCCTCCATGAGTGTCAGTCAACTTGCATGTGACTGCTGATCTGCCAGAGATGGTATTTAATGGGGAAGACCCAGCAGAGCTAGGAAGAGGTCTGGAGATAGATTGGAGACAGGCAAAAGTCCCATCGTCAGGGATGTTTCCTAGGGACTCAGTGTTCAGGTTTAAGTTGGACTAGGGCTCTTCCAACTTGGAGGTTCACAGTGTGATGTAGTGGATAGAGTATGGGACTTGGAATTGGAAAGATCTGCATTCAAATCGTGCCTCACACGCTTACAGCTGTGTGATCTCTGTATCTTTAAAATGAGGGAGTTGGACTTAATGACTTCTAAGATCTGGCTAGACCCAGATGAAATGTCTTATCCCCAAAAGAGCAGAAACAGGGACTTTGCCCTCCCACTCTTCTTAAGTACCCCTCCTCCCCAGGTATAACAAGTCCTAGTCTCTGATTTAAAGATTAGAGGAAAAGCAGGAGAACAGGGACTGTATCAGTGCTTGACCCCTGCCACTCACCAGGGGACTGGCGTACAGGCCCCAAGACTTGTGGAGTCAGGGGAGAGATTCCTTGGAAGGGAGTTGGAGCCACACATTGGGACTCATGTGCCCTCCCTGCCACAGAAGGAGAGACTGGCTCCCACATTCCCTTAGGAGTGCTTTCAGGCAGGAACGGTGGCCAAGAGCCCCTGAGATCTAGGAGTAAACCATAGGCTACCAAAAAGACATTCCCCAGAATCAATACAGAGGTTTGGGCTAAATGGAAAATCAATCTGTATCAGTGATCCTAGTTTAAATATAATCCCTCTCCCACAGAGTCTCACTCTGCAGGCTTGGCTGGGAGAGCTAAGCTAGAGAACTGAGCAGGACCCCCCTTTCTTCTGTTGTGTGTGAGTGATTGACTGGGGCCCTCCCTCTGTCCCTGATTAGCTAGGGGACTTGGGGCAGGCCACCTCTGGTGACTAGATCTCTAAGGGCATGGAAATGTAAGAAATGGAGGTGCCAGAGATAGGCTCCAATTCTTGTTCGGTCATGTACTACCTGGGTGACCATGGACATGCTATTTAACTTCTGGACCTCGGTTTCCTTGACTGTAGAAAAGAGGATTGAATTAAACAACTTTTTCATTGCCCCCTTTCTCAGAATCATGGGTTTTAAGTATAAAATAAAATCCATAGGAATAACAAAGGGGATAGATCATCTTAAAATAGAGTTGTCAAAATATTTTTTAAGATTTATAGACCTCCTGAAAGCTATGCAGAGACCTCAATTAAATGGTCTCTCATGTTCTCCCTGTTCTCATTTCTGAATAGGGGTGATTTGGGTGGGTAGGTGGGGGAGCCCAGGTTAGTATTGCTGAGATTACTTCTTTCTCATCCTGGCTAGAATCCTCTCCCTGTCCTTCCTCAACTGGTACCCTGGGTTTGGAGGAGACAAAAGCATCTCTGTGTCTGCCTGCTTGTCTCCCTCTGTCTGCCTGACTTTGTCCATCTGTTCCTCTGTGTCCAGCTGCCTCTGACCAGACGGGCTTCTCCCTCTCCTTGGCCCTCATCGAAGTGAGTCCTGAGCCAGAGGGATGGGAGTAGGCAGCACTGGTGACAGGTCTGTGTGGTTGTGCCTGGATCTGGGCCTGCCGACGCCTCTTGTCCTTGGGGGCTGACTTTCTCCCTCTGAGTCTTGGATATTGGCATTTCTGGGGGCAGCGAAGGAATCAGCCTTTGAGTTTCTTGGATTCCTTCTCTCTTCCCCCCCTCCAATTGTACACACTTTTTGCTCTCTTGGTTATGATCAGGAAGCCCAGGCTCATTCCTCACGCACCCCTGTCTTTGCCCAAGGCCAAGGGAAAAGTGACTCTTAGGTAATTCTGGGGAGCCTAGATTTCAGGCTTGGAAAATGATCCTCAGAGGCCATCTAATTCAGCCTTACTCTCATTTTACAAAGTGAACCCCAAGGTGGGGCAGGGACTGGCCCAAGGTCATACAGGTGGTAAGAGGCTGAGTCAGGACTTGAATCCAGGCCCTCGGATTCCAGGAGCACTTTTTACTCTGCCTTGAGAGGGGAGGTCTGTAGTCCAAGGAAGAATCCTTTGGGCCAGTGTAGGAAGCAGAGAAGAAGGATACTTGTGCCCTAATAGAGGAGCTGATGTTTGGACTGCGTGGATCCTGATCTGGGAGGGTAGGGTCATCTCTGTGTTGAGGATTCAATCTTCAGCCTCCCTCCCAGCCTCCCCAGCTCAGGGCTCTAGCTGACATCTTCAGTATTGTCCAGCAGACATCTTCAACACAACTTGTCCAAAACAAATTCTTCCCCTTCCCCCAAAACCTTCCTAATTTCCACATTCCCCTATTAACGAGGAAGGCAGGACCATCTTTGCAGCCTCTCAGGCTGCCCAGGTGTCCTGGCCTCCTCATGTTCTCTTGCCCCATGTACGCTGTTATCAAGGCCAGTCCATCTTCTCTCCAGTATACCCTTTCTCTGCTCCGACACTCAGTGCAGGCTTGCATCACCTCCCACCTGGATTGCAGAGGTAGCTGTGTCAATTGCCTCAAGTCTCTCCCCCTTTTCCATTCTAATCCATCCTTCATGCAGCCACCAAAGTGATTTTCCTGAAGCACACCTGAGTCCTGCCATTCAGAAAACTCTGGTGGCTTCCTGTTGCTTCAGAGCCCTTTATAACCTAGTTCCCTCCTACCTTTCCTGTTTCCATACTCTTTGCTTGTCCCCTTTGATCCATTGATGGCCTCTTTGCCTTTGGGTTTTCTTAAGACACCCCATCTCCAGACTCCAGGTATTTGCATAGGCCATCCCCCATGCCTGGAGTACTCTCCCTGTTCATCTCCTGCCAGCTAAAATTCCATGTTCTACAGAAGCCCTTCTCCATCTCCCTTAATCTTAGGGACTTCCCTTTATTCATTAACTCCCATTTTCCCCTGCCCCCCATCTTGTTTGCCAGAGCTGTTTGCTTCTTATCAGCCCCCATGAATTAGACGGTGGATTTGCAGTGTTCTTTACTTGTATTATCCTCACAACTCTCAGTGGTAGGTGCTGTTGTAATCCTCATTTTACAGAGCAGGAAATGAGGCCAACACAGGTTAAGGGACTTGCCCAGGATGAGATGGTTACTGAATGTCTGAGGTCCCATTTGAACTCAGGTCTACCCGATTCTAGGTTCAGTGTCCTATCCACTGAGCCATCCAGCTGCCTGTACCTTGTTTCTCATTACCTCTGTTTCTCAACACTTTCCCTTCCTCTCCCCCCATCAAATGAGATAATATTTATAAAGCACTTTTTGAAAAGGTGCTTAATAACACGCTTGTTTCCTTCTCTCTATTCCTTTATTACAAAGAAAAAAAATAAAAGAAGAAAAACCCTGTTTAGTAAAACTAACCAACATATATCAAAGAAGTCCGACATTAAATGCAGTACTTCTTATCCATAGTCCCCCAGCCTCCACCAAGAACCAGGTGGAGCATAGTGCCTTGCCCTGTTTCCTCTTTGGGGCCAAGCTCGGTCATTCTAATGTCACCGCATTCCATTTTGAATATTATTGTTTCCATTTACATTGTTGTGGTCGCTGTGTATATTTTCTTGTTTCTGTTTGCTTCACTTTGTCGTTTCATAAACATTTTCACTGTTAAATTGTCTTTGTCATTTTTCACAGTACCATGACGTTGAGTTGTGTTCATGTACCAAAATTGTTTAGCCATTCTCTATCCTTCCTCCCTCTTTAAAAATAATAAATAATAGTTGTGAGATCCTGGGCAAGTCACTTAACCCTGATTGCTGCTATGAAAAGAAAATAATAAAGGTCTTGCACTTTCTTCCTGGAAAGGACATAGTTCTAGCGTTGGAAGAGATTGTAGAGGTCACCTAGTTCTAGCTCTCTTATTTTACAGAAGAGGTATGGAGAGATTAAGTGATTTGTATATAGGGAATAAGTACAGAGCTGGAATTCAAACTTGGGTTCAAATTCATTGCTTTTTCCCCTGTAAGTTACTGAGACCCTCATGTTTGGAGACCCAAAGGCATTGAGTCACCAGTTGGATGACTCTTCCTTAGGTTCTACCTTTTCCTCTGGTCCAGAACAGCCATGGTGGGTCTTCGAGTAAGGTGAGGTAAAAAAAGGTCAGATCCAGTAGCAGGCATAGCTTCCTGCATTCTCTCTTATCAAGTAGCATGATATAAATGAAAAGAATGAAGGCTTAGGTTCAAAGCCTGAGTTGGCTCCCTTGGGAAGCTCTCCTAATTTCCCTGTGAAGTTGGTCCTGTCATAGAACCTCAGGGACTGACCGGCCAGCATAAAAGGAATCCCTTCTCTACCCCTTCTTCCCTACATATCTTTTCTCTTGTATTTTCTGTAAGGCTCATGGTCTCTAGGCTCCTGCCCTCCGTATCAAAATGGCCTAGCTCTAGGTAACCCTGGGATCCGAAAGGCTGTGTGATTGAAATGCAAGCTTTGTCAGGTTCCTTACTGGGTTTTCCAGAGGGTTCTCTGTGCACAAAACAACAGCTAATAATGGTCTTGACTTTCCCATATGATAATCTCATCCTTCAAGTGGTGGAGGAACCGAAAAAGGGAGGAGGGGAAACTATGTCTTAATGACTTGGGGTTGCTGAAGTGGAAATGATAGAAAGCTTGGGGAGGGGATTATCTTAGATTGTGTGTTCAGGAAAAAGAAAGCTGTTTGATGTCTTAGATTTTGGGAGAACAAATTTCAGAGTCTAGAATAGGATGAGTCAGGCCCAAAATTAAAATTTAGTATGAGACTAGTAGTTACCCAAAAGATAGGAGCTCTAATATTAAAGTTTAGAATTAAACAATTTTAATGAAGAAGAAAAGGAGTTGTTTAAGGAGAATTGATGTGACTGCTCAGGGAGCTCTCTAACCAACTTAGGTCTGGCTCTAAGAAAGGTATATACAGGAAAGCAGAAGCCAGGACAAGTAACAGAGTGAATGTAAAATTAGACTGATGTTGGGCATATCAAAGCTAAAGGCTATTGAGGAAAACTAAGGGGACCAGAACATTTGTACACATATATATATAAGCATATGAAATAGGATGGTCAAAGAAAGGCTAGGATAGGGACTTGGGAGATTAGAGATGGTGAAGAGAGTGCCATTTACCTGTTAAGTTCTATTTTCTGTGCTGAGGAACCTGATGTTTGGACAAAGAACAAAGTAGCTGATAGGTTAAGATATTAATGGGAAGAAGGTATAAGAAAGCAGCACCTGTCTGTCCCTCACGATGCAGGCCACCAGGCTCGGGTGAACTTTCTCTCCATATCTTCAGGTCTGTGACCTGAGAGGACAGCAGAGGGGTTGGACAGGAATGGAGAAGGGGGGGGCAAATTCACCACCCCCCCCAGAAGAGGGAAGATACCAGAATCTCTGATTCCAGAGCCAGTGAGCTTGCCTTCCATTAAGTCTTGACCAAATTCTACTAGGTATTATTAAAGAGATGGCTAATGAAAATCTAGAAAAGGAAATGGTGTTGATAAGGAGCCAGCCTGGCTTCTTCAAGAACAGGTCATGCCAGACTAATCTCATTTCCTTCTTTGACAGGGTGATTGGATTGTTGGAACAGGGGATTTTATCTTGATATTAGCAAAGCATTTACCACGATCTCTTATGCTGTTTTTGCAGAAAACATGGGAAGATACTGGTTAGATGGTAGCTTACAGTTAGGTATGCATAATAAAAAGTGGTTGAATGGATGGCCTCAGAGGGTAATGAATCATTGATCGTTTTCTGTCAGTTCGGAAGGTCTGCAGTGGAGTGCCCCAAGGATCTGTGCTGGCATTGTTCTTTTGGAGATTTTCAGCTATATAACTTGGCTGGAGGCATACATATATGGCCTTTATGGGTGACTTAAGGATTCCAAGGGTGCCTAATGGGTTGGACAGTAAGTTTCTAAGAGATCTTGACAATCTAGAACATTGAATCAGATACGAAAAGAAGACATAGAAGAGAGGTAAATGGAAAGCTTTACACATAGATTTAAAAAGTCAGCTTCCCCATGTTTTTTGGAAGAGATGTGGCTAGACAGCAGTCCCTAGAGACAGAGGGATTCAGGGGACTTTTTGTAGACTGCAGGCTGGAGAGGAGTTAATTAACAGAGTGGTAAGATCCTGTAGGCTCCCTGCAGAGGAATGCCATCTCAGTGTGTGCCTTGGTGGGCCTGCCTTGGCCTCTGCCCTGCTCAGACCGTGTGCAGAGTACACACGTCCTCGCTCAGGATCCTTGATAGCGATAATCTGTTGTAGTTTGTTTTCAGGCCAATGTCAGTCTTTTGCTTTTGACACCAGTTTCCTTCCTATTTCCCCTGCCTTGATGTTCCAGCCCTGGGGAAGTTCTCCTTGACCCTCCTCTACGGTATTAAAGAAAGGCCTCCCCCCTCACTTCTCTGGGCCACCTCGTGAGGCCTATCAGGCCGCCTCCTTTGGTTCTTACCGGACTGGATCTGGTCCACTTGCTCAGTTTTCTGGATGTAGCCCAGGACTGTGATTGGGGAAAGGCTGCACTCCTCTCCTTTCCATCCAGGGGCCATCCTCTGCACCAGCCAAGCCCCTCACCAGGTAGCATCCCAGGGAACAAAGCACATTTGGGAATTTTTACGTTCATTCAGAACACCAAAGCCCTGTCTCCAGGTGTAGAGGGCAGAGCCAGGAGCACTGAGGGGAAGGGGGATGAAGAAAAAGATTTAGACTTCTTGTCTATTAGAATAGAGCCATCCCCAAGAAGGCGGCACTGCCCCTGGAGCTAGTGGGCCCCCCTCATTCATTCAGGGTCTCAGGGCATGAACTGGTTGGGGAGGAGAAGGGAGGATCCTTGACATTGTGGTTCTATGTCTCGTTTTTAGGGGACACATCTTGTCCAGATTTTTAGCCCCCCAAACTATATGATGCTAGAACAAGAAAGAGGGGGACTTCATTGGGAACTGATGAAAGTGCCTTCTAAGACAGAGTACCTGGGTCCAAGTGTCCTGATCTATAAAACAGTAGGCGGCTGAACAGATAGCTTTCTTATCTGTAAGTGGTAAGGTTGGGCCAGATGACTACCTGTAAGTAACTGTGATGGCATCTGAAAATGACTGTTGGTCATGGGTGACTGGGAATTGAAAACTGGCTTCAGACACTTAATAGCAGTGAGACCTCTCTGTCTCAGTTTCCTCATTTGCAAAATGAGAGGTTGGCTTCAATGACTTCTGAGGACCTAAATCTATTTTCCTGCGATCTGTAGAGCGAAGGGGTTGAACTAGCCCCATGGTCCTTTCTAGCTTCAGCCAAACCTGGGATCTGATGATTTACCTGATAACTTCCCTCCCTCCCACACCCCCTTGCTTGAGAATTTCCATGAGCTCCTTTCTCCCCATCCCCCTCCTTTTAGGAAAAAGCAGCCTCTTGAAATTAGAAGCATTTCAGATGTTGGCTCTGGAGCTACTTTAACATGCACAGTTTATTTTTAGAGCAAACAATGTCAGCCAGATTTGTACTAATTGTTGGCAGCCGCACGTCCCAGTCTCCCCCTGCCCGCCTCCCAAGGATGACAGGAACACAATGTTTGCTGATTGCCCGCCCCTGTTAGAATAAGTAGGACATTAATTACGGAACTGTGGAGTGATGGTGGTGGTGGGGAGCTTTTGGTGGTGGGTGCTTGTGGTATACCTACCCCAGTGTGTTTGATGCTGGGGCTTGAGGCCCAGGGATGATAGGATGGGGTTTGAGCCTTAGAGAAAGACCTTGGGATGTAGAGAAGGAAAGCAAGCTTCCCCTCCTCTGAGAATATCAGTAGGGGGAACTAGATCGTAGTGGCCTCTTTGACGCTGCCTCCGAACCTGTGCCTAACCACACACCAGCTCCTCTGGACTCTGTGCCTTGTGAGTTCCTGGAGGAACCCCTGGGAGGGATGCTCTAAACTGAGGCCAGAAGGCCTGCCCCTGGGATCCACCATGAGAGGGCCTCTGAACCTCTTTGCCCTTGTTCTCAGACTAGTTTAGATTTGTAGTACTCAGAGAAGGATTTAAAACCATCTCTTCTGGGTCTCAGTGGGTTGACCCAGAGTTGAGAAGTCTCTTCTTTCTGAGTTCAGTTCTGGCCTGAGACACTTATGGCTTTGTGATCCTGGGCAAGTCACTTAACTCTGTCTCAGTTTCCTCACCTGTCAAATGAGCTGGAGAAGGAAATGGCAAACCACTCCAGTATCTTTTCTAAGAAAACCCCAGCTGGGGTCAGAGAGGCGAACACCACTGAAAAATGACTGACTCCAATGCTCATCCTGTCATGCCACGTTGCCTCCTCAGTGAGAGTGAAACAGGCTCATTTTTGGGGGAGGGGGCAGGTGTCAGAGAGGGATAAGAGATTTGTTTGAGGCAGTAGAACAAGCTTGGCTAGCTAGGGGAGAAAGCAGGGAGTACTTCCTGGAGGAGGTGTTGTTGGGTGGTATGTAGCCTACACAACCCTTTTTCTAGATAAAGTGACTGCCCCGGTCTCTACCTTCCATCCCTCTGTGCCCTAGAAGGTCCTTCCTTGTCTGAGCTCTGGTACCGTGGCATCCCTGTAGGGATGTCAGGTAGGTCCACAGGGCTGGCTGCTGTGGAATTTACCTCTGTCCCTCACCCCTTAGGCTGTTTGCCTGTAGAGTGTGGTTGGACTTTGGGGTTATTTGGACTCTTTGCTAAAGGATCCACCTTTGGTTGTCTAGCTCTGCCCACTGCTGCCAAAGGGGCTTTCCTGAGAGGTCAGCCGTTCTGTGATTCCTCCCCACCTCACTAAACTCCAGTGGCTCCCTATGACCATGGACCCACATCCTTTGTTTGCCAATGAAAGCTCTTTGCTTCTTACGCTGCTCTCCAGGAGCCCGCAGTGGTCTGCTTGCTGTTCATCGTGCCTGATGCTGCTGCCCCTTGTGCCCGGACTGCTCTCCCCTTTACTTCCTTTATTTCCCCACTTCCTTCATGACTGAGCTCCAGCCTTTCCACCTTTGTTCCCTGGGTTCTTGGCCTTCCCTTCTGCATTTTTTACCTTTCTTTTTTTACTGTATTTTCTGGCCTCTCCTTGCCAGAGGTCAGTGCCATGTCTGGTACATAGGGAACATTTCATGAATCCTTGTTGGCTGATGATTGATTGTTGGACTGCTGGATGGGGCAGGTGGGGGGGCATGAGGGGCACGGTTCTTCCCTCCGATGGTTTGGTGCCTAAGGTAACGAGGGACCGAGGCCAGGGGCAGAGAGAAGCAGCCTGTTGTACTGGAAAGAGCATTAATTCGACCTGAGGATCGAGAGTCGAGTCCCTGTTCCTGGCATGACCTTGGCCAGGTTCATTACTTCACTTTCCTCATCTCATAAGTGGGGAGGATACAGATACCTATAGACCTTAGCTCACCAGGATTTGGGGGATCAGATGAGATAACATATGTCCTGTTGCTTGTACACCATCAGTTACCTCCCCCTTTCTCTCCCTCCTCTTTTGAGGTTCCTGGATCCCCAACATATATTGCTGTTTGGGAGGGCCCTGTGGGTGTCATGCTCCCTGAGAGGACACAGGCTTCCCTAGACTCCATAGGAGATGAGGAGACTGGGCCTGTGTTGAAGTGGGAAAAGTCCCTGGTACCTTCCCTTCCCCTGACAGTAATATCTGCTTCAGAATCTCTCCAGGGCCTGCCTTCCCACCTGAGCCTTACCGTGGAAGCCTGAGTGAACGGGCTGACCTCCCTACCTGGTGGAGTGTGAGTGTTTAACCCGTGGGGCCTCCTAGGGAAGGATCTGAGGGGAGCCCAAGGTAAAGGCTGCATGCCCATCCCCTGGGCATCGAACTCCTGCCTGGGGGCTTGGGAGGGCTTTAAACTGCCCTGACCCGGGGTGTTAATGCCCAGGGCTTTACAGCTCTGCCCTACTCCTGTAGCACCTGGAGGGGTTTGCAGAGAGATTTACTTTAATTCTGCCCTGCCCTATGGGGTGTGGCTCCCTAGGTCCTGCAAGCTTCTTGGAAGGCAGACCTGCCTTTTGCTCGTATATTTGGGTCTTGGGTGCTATGCTTCCGAAAAGCCCTTCCTTCTCTCCCTCCCCCTTCGTATTCCTTCCCTTCTTCCTCTCTCCTCCCTCCCTCCTTCCTGCTTGTGGCCCTCCCTTTCTCCCGCCTTCCCTTTTACTCCCTCAAGTCTGGCATCTTTGTTCCCATTTTGCTGATGAGGAGACCAGTGCTCAGAGGGGTTCAGATTGGCAACGGCTTCTGCAGGTCACCCTGAGTGGCCGTGTTCCAGGCTCTCTTTGCCTGTGAAACCCTCCCTCCCGAGGCTCCTGGATTTTTGGCATCTGTTACTCAGTGTGATTCAGTGGAGAGAGTTCAGGACTTGAAAACCTAGGTTCAGATCCTGCCTATGACACTTATTGAGGGAGATGTGACCTTGGGCTGGGCCTCTGTTTCCTCGTCTGTAAAAGGGAAATAACAATAGCATGGATTTCACAGGGTTGTAGTAAGAATAAAATGTCAGTTCAGATCCTGATTTGCAAGCTTCCCAGTGTTAGGTCAAAAGCCTGTGATTTATTCCCTCTGCCAGTGACTGTCCCCAATTATTCTGTGACTGTTTTTATTGTTCTTTGTTTGGCGGGTTTTTTTGGAGGCAATCCTGGTTAAGTGACTTGCCCAGGGTCACACAGCTAGTAAGTGTCTGGGGCTGGATTTGAACTCTGGTCTCCTGGCTCCAAGGTCAGTGTTCTATCCACTGCACTGCCTGGCTGCCCACAGCTGACTCTTACAGAATTGCTTGAGGACACTTCCAGACTGAGAAGGTCACACAGTCACATAGGCTCCAGAAGCAGGATATGAGCCCAGGACTAACTGATCCCTGACCTCTTTATCCACCCCAGCTGGGCTTCTTAACTGCGTATGCAACTCTTTGGCAGCCTGTGGGCCCCTTCTCACAATCAGTGGCTTTAGATACATAAAATAAAAATACATAGGATTCCAGTGGACAGCAGTTACTGAAATAGTTATCGAACATGGCTTTTCAACCCTAAGGCCCCAGAGCTTATGTTAGGAGTGCCCTGCCCCATGTTTTTCCCATCTCTCCCCACTCCCCACCATCTGGCATCTCCCCTCTCTTTAAATTCCCATACTTCAAACTGGAAAGAGAACTGAGCTGTGTGTTGAGACCCCACTTCTAATCTCAGCTGTGTAACCACAAGCCCTGGCCACTTCTCACTCTGGGGCTCGGTTTCCCTGCCCGTATAATGGGGAAAAGAAGACTTCTCTTAAGGGAATGTTGCAAGGAAAACCCTTTGTAAACTTTTAAATGTTTCTAGAAATGTAAGTAAGTTGTTATTGTCATTATTGAGTTAATTGTCTCTCCCAGAGGGACCTAGCCCAGTGGCATGCTCTGGAGAGCTCTCCCCGAGGCCCAGAAAGGAGATACCTGCAGGGCCCAGTGGGGCTGGGCTGGGGAGCCCTGGGGGGGGCGGCTCCTGAACCCAGCAGCCAGCAAATACTTCCCCATCATCTTGCTGGGGCTGGGCAGAGGCTGGCAGCCTCCCAGGGCTGCCCTGCTGTTTTCTTGAGGGAGTAGGCCTTCCCTGGGGCGCTCCTGTTTCCTCACTTTGCTGGCAGCCTTTCATACATTATTGGCCTCTAATCAAGGTTTTTCTGCAACCACAGTGGGATCCTGGGACACAGGATCATTGATAAGTGGCTAGGCAGGCTGAGCAGTGTGACTCAGCCTTGGCCTTTCTCTGGTTGGTAGCAGCACCCAGTTCTTCTCCCATGGCCAGCTTTACCTGATTTCACTCTGGGGCTGAAAGAGACCTTGGAACAGAAACTCTAACAGAGGCAACTTACATTTTACAGATGGGAAAACTGAGGCTTCATAAGTTAAAATGCTTTACCCAAGGGCACAATGGCAGAAGTAGATGGTAGATTCTGGATTAGAATCCAGCTCCTCCACCTCCAGTGTCAGCCCTTTATCCTGTACCACTCTGTCTCTTAGCTAAAGGGAGCCTCAGACCTCCTAGTCCAACCTATACCTCACCAAAAATTCCCTCTAGAGCATCCCCAATAAGGCCATGCACTCTACTTGAAGACCTCCAATGACGGGAAGCTCACCACCTCCTAAGGCTCTGCTCCTGTACTTACCAGGAAGTCTTTGCTTACATCTGGCCAAAGCAGCACCTTCCACTCACTTGTCTTCCATGGGTCAGCCCAAGAGACACTGCCATGCCCCTAATCCCCCCTCCCCATCTCCTCTTCTTCAGGCTGAACACCCCCAGTTTCTGAGTCAGCTTAAATCCTGCATCAGACACTTCCTGGATGGGGTCCTGGCAGGAACGCTGGAGACTCAAGCCAGACCCCAGTGCTTCACAGATGAAGAGACTGAGCAGCTTGCGTAGAGAGACCCAGGCTTCCACTGCCAGTTGAAGTCTACATGGCATTTCTTCCATGGGAGCCCAGTCCTGTTTTGCTAAGCCCCTTCTGGCCCTGGAGGACTTCAGGAGGTCCTCAGTCTCTCCATTTGCAAAATGGAGGTGAGGTCGGGGTCAGCTTAGCTTCCACCTCTAAGATCCTGACATCTTGGTCTTGATCTTCCCCCCCTCCCCATGTGCCTAGCTCTGTGCTGGGGGTGAGGGAACTGCTTTCAGCAGTTGGTCCTTCCAGTCAAGGAGGGGAGACAAGACCTGAGTGAGGAAAGTTAAATTCCAATCAGCTTTCCAGACGGTAGGCGAAAAGCTGTCACCAGGCAGCCCATGATTAATGGGCAGATGGAGTCTGCAGACAGTAAGTGATACGTGCGGCAGCTTGGAGGGAGCGAGGGAGGGAAGGAAGGGATTGAGGGAGTGAGGGATCCCACCAGACTTTTGGTTAGGGAGGGTTTCATGGTGGAGGTGAGATTGAGGTGGTCCCTGAAGGGTGGATGGAACAGAGAGGGCAGGGGTATTCCAGGGAGAGGACTGACTGGCATTGGTAGGGAAATCCCTGGGCATCGATAAGGGTCAGTGGAGGAGAGAGGGATGTGCAAGAAGGGAGCCCCCTCTAGAGAGAGAAAGCAGAGGAGACTTTAGGGGGAGGCACTGAATGCCAGGCTAAGCAGTGTTCTGTGGGTAGGCTGTGGAGAGTCACCCAGCACATTGAAATGACAATAATAGTAGTAGCTCGTGTTCACATAGTACTTTAAAATTTGTCTCTAGTTCTTTTTAAGAAATTTTTTTTCTTTTTCTTCAGGCAGTCTGGGTGAAGTGACTTGCCCAGGGTCACACAGCTAGTGTCTGAGGTTGGATTTGAACTCAGGTCCTCCTGACTCTAGGGTTGGTGCTCCATCCACTGAGACTTGACCTGCCCACTGTTTTCACTTCCTACATGGGCCACAGGCAGTTTCTCACATCTGCTCTCCAGGGGTCTGAATCACCTCTCTGTAGCCTCAATTCCTCGTTTATGAAATGGAAGAAGGATCTGTTTGGGTCTTTGTGGCCTAAGGCCCAATGGATGGAGGACATCAGGGGGGACTGGATTGGTGTGACAGGAAGCTGTTCCTCTGCTGGTGTGCACCAAGTCAGAGCTTCTTGGGAAATTAGAATGCGCGGAGGCTGTTCATAGAGCACTGAACTTGGAATGAGGAAAAGTGGGCTGGAATTTTAGTTCTTCTGAATTCCTGGGGGCCCTCAGTTCCCTCTTCTGTCACATGAGAATGTTGGACTAGATGACCCCCACAGTTCCTGGCCAAAGATCTGGTCCTAGGACCAGAACGAGCTCTGCAGGAGCACCAGGGAAAGCAGGACAGGCAGGTGGTGAATCATGGCTGATGTACACACTAGGCAGCGGCTATAAGCAGCATAGAGACTCCTTCTGAGCAGAAACCAGCCCTCTGACTCACTGATCCTGCTGCTTCAAACCAACCCCCACCCTTGACCTTACTGTCACATCTGAACATGAAATGCTTTAAATGAGGTGTTTCCTTCTCACCTCAAGCTGTGATGTGAGGATATGCAGATGGGCAAATTATTTGGTCAAGATTTTAGAGTATTCATATGGAGTCAAGCCCTTACCTCTTTCTAAAAGAATGAAATTCTGAGGGGTGGTCAGAGAGCCCTGGGGTGAACACTTGGCTAGTGGCAGTAGATTTCTTACATCTCCACAGTTTTTGCATAATCTCTATCCTGGACTGTTACTGGATAGGGGAAATCCACAGAAATCCATGGGGGGGCGGGGAGGGTAATCCATTAAAAAAAACTCAGCAGACAAGATAATAATGTGGTCTTAAGACCAAACATTGGGCCTAAAAATCTGAGTTTCCTTTCTGCTTCATTTGCTGTGGTTATCCTCTAGCCCAGATTCCCTTGCAGGGAATGAAGGCTGGGTCAGAGTGTGCTGACCAGCCCTCACTGGTCACACAAAGCAGAGCTGGGGCTTTCTGTCCTGGAGCGAGCCCTAATCCTCTGTGCCTGGTGAGAATGCCTGAGTAGGTTGTCATCCTCACCAGACACGTTGGATTAGGGCTTCAGCAGATGGCCTGTTTCCTGCCCCCTGGGAGCTCCCTGAGCCATGTCCTCTCCCCTTCCTGCCCCTGGAGTACAGGACAGTAGGAGAGCCAAGAGCTACAAGGCCAGGCAGGCTGATTCCCAGCAGTGGGTGGTACCCATGTTATATATACCTCACACGTGCAGCTCCACAGAGCCTTACTGGGCTACTGAGGGCTTCCATAGCTATTAGCTCATCTGATCCTAACAATAGCCCTGTGGAGCAAGCAGGGGCTGGGTGTGGTGGAAAGAGCGCCTGACTAGAGTCAGGAGACCTGGTTTTGAGGCCTAGCCCTGCCAATGAATAACTATGACCTTGGGGAAAGCCTGCCTCTCTGAACCTCAACTTCCCCACCTGTAAAATGGGATAATAAGATTTCTCTCACAGCTCCCTTGAAACCTTGGGTAAATTTGTCATTACTGTTGCTATAGGTTTCTCTGCCTTTTGGGGAGCAATATCGTTGTTAGGGGGAACTAACATGGAAAACTCCCATTGATGGCAGTTTTCAAAGTATTCCTAGCTTAGGAGAGCATCAGTGGCCCTTGGCCTAAGTCGTTCGGCTAGTACGGGGTGGGGACCTGCAGCTTCAAGGCCGCACGTGGCCCTTTAGGTCCTCAAGTGGGGCCTGGATTCAGTCAAAGCGTTTGTCTGCTGCCAGGTATCGGGGCAGACACAACTTCCAACACCAACCTGCGTTATCCCTCTAGAGAAACCATTCAATAACAAGCATTTTTTAATAAGTGAAAATCTGTTTCCTCCCTGTTCCCCTTTGTCTTTGGGAAAGAAAAGGAAAACCCTAATAACAGATCTGCATTGTCAAACAAAGTCAGTTTCCATACTCTCCCTTCCAGAGAGCACATGTCTCAAGACTGTGTGTCAAGACACGTGTCATCGGGCCTGCTGAATTGTGATTTTTTGTCTTTGCAGTGTTGTGATTGTGGGGTCTGAGGAATAATCGTTTATGTAGTACCTACTGTGTGCCGGCTGCTCTCATTTGATTGTACAAAAAAACCAAGCATTTATTAAAAGATCCTGCTGTCTGTTGGGCAGTTTTATGGATGGATGGATAGGTGAATGACTAGGATGGATATAGATAGGATAGGGAGATAGATGAATTGGTGTGTATAGATGGATGGATGGAATGACAAGATGGATGGATAGAAATGGATGGGGGGTAGATGGATGGATATATGGGTGGATGGCTGACTGGATATGGATGGATGTGTGGGTGGATGGATGAACGGATGGATATAGATGGAGAGGTGGATGGATGGATAGATGTAAGGGTAGTGAGGTAGAGGAGTGGATAGGCTGTTGGACCTGGAATTGGGAAGACCTGAGTTCAAATCTGGCTCACTGAATTGAATCTGTATTGTGCGCTATGCTCCAATTCCTTCTCTATAGTGCCTTTGCCTTGTCAAACATCTGTCTCCCAGAAGCCCTGTCTTCCACTTTAAAAACAGTCAGCAGGATTATCTGTCTGCTCTTAAACATACAGGGGGAACCCTTTGCTGTTCCACAGACTCAGATCCAGCCTTGGGGCAAAGCCTTTCTCTAAGGTTTAGATAGTCACATCTCCCACAGGCCTTGTAGAACCCTGCAAACCTGAAGGGAAGCTGTGGTTCCCTTTCCTCCACTGCAGGGAAGCCTGCTTTCTAAGGCATCTCCTTCCCCCCACCCAGTCCTCAGGCTTTCAGTGCTTGGCTCTGGGCCAACTCCGGAATTAATTTTAGAGGTGACTTCCTAGTTTCCAAGAGGAAAATGTTTTGCTCTTGTCAGTCAGCCCTCGCTGGAGAGAAGGGAAAATGAAGACTCCCCAGGCCCTGCGTCTTGGGGCCAGGCCAGCCATCCAAACTGTTTTTCCTGAGAGGTGCTAGAGGTTTCTTTCTTCCCAGCCACTGCCACGGCCACACCCACACCCACCCTCTCAGGAGCCAGGGCCCTGGTGGCTGTGCCAGCTGCAACTGGTAAGTCTGACATAAAATGACAGGCTTCTGGGATTGCCAGGCAAGGTTTCTGGGGCTTCTTTCTCTCCAGGTGGGCAGCATTTCTCCCATGCTGGGCTGGAGGAGCAGGTGAGCTGAGTTACCAAGAGCAGGGCTGAAACGCAATAGATCTAAGGAGATACCCACCTTGAGCCTGGGTTCGGATCACATAGGTGCTCATGCTGCCTTTCCCCTCCCTGCCACCCCCACCCCATCATTGGTTTCTCTTAGATGATAAAAGATTTTTCACCTCAATGGAAACTTTCTACCCTGTGCCTTAATGAAATTGAACCTTGTTAACTGTTCAGAAATCAGGGGATGTGGATCAGGGAGACCGTGGAACAGTATGAGCTGCAGATGATAATGTGTGGGTTAGTCAACGAGCATTTATTAAACACTTGCTGTGCACCAGGCCACTGTGCTAAGTGGCAAGACAGGCCTGCCCTAGGAAGGTCACCATCTGAAATGAGGGGGACAGCATGCAAACAGCGACAAACGAGATCTGTGCAGAAAAAATCAGGAATCTTTCCCAGCCCCATTTGGTTGCCTTTCCTTGTCTCTGCAGCCACGTGAGATGGCTTGGGTTCAAGTATTTTTTGACTGAAAAAGCCTTGGTGGCCTACATTACACACAGCCTCCGAGGTCAACCCCTCAACTCTTGGGCCAAGAAGCTTAATTGATAATGTTTTTGCCTCATCAGCCCCCATTTATTACAACGGAGGCTTTAGGGGATGAGCAGGCATTCTGCAGCCTTTCCCGTTAAATTAAAAGGCTTCTTCATGAATCGATACTTGGTCATTGTGGGCAGGAGTGGCTGCGAGGTCTGATTCTGTGGCTGGTTGAAGCAGAAGGGTCCCTAGATAAGCTAGTTCTTGGGTTTGGGGCGGGGGAGAGAAGGCCTGTGTGCACGTGATGTGCCTCCCTGCCCTCAGTGCCCAGGCCAGCTCCTCCTAAGGGAAGTTTATAGGCCAGAAGGATGTTTATGATCAAAGTGGGCTGGGTTGGGGAGGGGCAGCCCTGTCATCAGGGGAAACTTTTATAAATGAAGGCCTGTTTCCTGCCCCCCTCCACTATCCCAGCCCCCTTTGGGGGCCCCCCTCCAAGAAGGAGATCTCTGGGTGGGGAAAGGGAGAGGGATCAGCTGTTAGCCCCTTCTGTACAGCATCAGCTGCCTCGCTGAGAGAGGCCAGTGACAGGTGGGCAGCCACGCTTGGGCCCACTTTGGGCAGTTGGTGTCAGAGAGTAGAAGCAAGGGGGGAATCCTGGGATAGCAGACTCATAGCTGGACCAGGCCTCAGAGGTCATCCAGGTCAACCTCCTCCTTTTACAGACAAACACACTGAGGCCCACAGAGATTCACAACGTTCATAGAGATTATAAATTGGCCTGTTTGGACCCAAAGCTGAGGAGGGAGGGGGCAAGTCTACTAATCCCTCCCGATTGCTGCCCGGCTTCCTCTAGCTGCTTAGAGGCAGCCAAGTCCAGAGCAGGGGGGACACCTGTGTGTGCCCTTTTCTTTCTGTGCCTTCCACATTATGTGTGGGTGCTTCCCCAGGCTCCTTCCAGTCTTGCCCTCCTTGGCTACAGTGGCCTTTCAGGCCCATTCCAAAGCCCTTGTCTTCCCCCTGGAGGTTAGCAGGCCACTTAAGATGCTGGGCAGGGACTTCCCTGGGAAGGTTTGCAGTGGGATTGTAATGGGAGTGGATCTGGGGAGCTGGCCTAGCCCAGCTGCTCCTGCAGAATCCTTAATAAATGGCATCAGGGGAAGACGGGGAGAGAGTGGCTCACCAGAGAAAGATCTGGAGTGTGTGCAGGGGAGAGGGGGGGAGTGTATCTGTTTTATTCCCAAGCTGCTCCCCTGCTTACACCTCTGCCTTTTCAGAGGTCAGTCCTGACCTCCCTGTGGGCTTCCCCTAGAGGAGGTGGGCAGTTAGGAGCCCAGTTCCAAACCTCCACCCTCCACCCCAGTGCCTTTTCTGGGCTCCTGTCCCATCTTCCTGCAGGCAGGAAGAACTGGCAGGCTACTTACAGATGCCTTCTCTTAGTGGAAGGTCAGTGCCGAGACAGCACATCCAGTGAGCCTAACGCCCCTCGTTTTATTTTCAGATGAGGCCCAGGATAGGAAACGGACTTGCCACATGGCTAAGGAATGGCCGAATGTAGGATCTGAACGCGCTATCACTGGGTTCTTTGCATTAAATCGTGATGCTCTCAGAAAGGGATTGGTGACTTTTCTGAATAGTTTGACAGTAAAGCATATTATTTTCTGTTCCAACCTAAAGATGGTAGCCTCATAGGTCAAGGAGAAGGCTTCTTCTTAGGTTCCAGGTCCTGTCTTCCCCTCCAGACTGATCCAGGATTCTGTAAGGCTCCAGACATGGTTTCCTGGCCCTCCCTACTCACCCACCCCCAATATCACAGCAGCACCAAATAAATAAGCGGAATGAAATGGATTCTGCTGTCTCTCTGCTTTACCAGCTTGATCCCTAAATGCAGAAGATCAGCAGAAATTGCTAACCATTTAAAAGGCTTAGCGCTGGCTACCTGGGCTTTTTGGGGTGGGGGGCGGGATGGAATTAGCCACTGGGAGCCAGTCCCCCTCAGATATAGGTCAAATACTATGGCCCAGGTGCTTCAGGGCAGGCAGAGTTACTGTTCTTGGGAGAATGAGCATTTATTAAGCTCCTGCTGTGTGCCAGGAGAAGAGCTGTTCCCTAGGCTGAGAGCTCCAGTGATGAGCCTCTGTTCCCACTTCCCTTTATTACTCTAATAACAGCTTCCTGATTGGTCTATCTCCTTCCCGCTTCTCTTCCTCCTCAGTCCATCTTCCACAGTGCTGCAAAAATAATCTGCCCAAATCTCTCCTTTGCCTAAAAAACCTTCAGTGGCTCCCTATTACCCAGGCATTCCAAGCCCTCCGCCACTTGGCCCCCACCTATCCTTTTCCAGACACATTTGCTCTGTGTTCTTTCCAAATACTTGAGATGGTTTTCACTCTTGGCATTGACACATGCAGCTGACCTTCCTTCCCCCTCAACTTTGTAGTCCCTTCCTGCCTCATCCTTTCATAAATCTTATTTTCTGTGAAAGCTCAGAGCATTCTGGTGTCATCCCCTTCCTTCCTCCCTGCTCCCATTGTTAATAATAATAAAAATCTAAGGAAATGATTAAATGTAAAGTCTGCCGTACAAATAATGATAATAATAGATTCATATAGCGTTTCGAGGTTTGTAAGGCATTTTACATATATTATTCACTATATGCTAATGCCACCCCTCTCCATCACTTTGTATGGATTTGTTGCATTTCTTTACCTGTATAATGTTGTTTTCCTTGCTAGAGGGGGAATAAGGTAAGGGAATAAGCCTTTCCATAGCACCTACTATATGACAGATGCTGTGCCAAATCTCATTTGATACAACAATGGGAGGGAAGTGCTATTATTATTTATAGTTGCTGCAACTGAGGCAAAGTGACTTGCCCAGGGTCGCACATCAAGTAAGTGTCTGAGATTGGATATTGTCTTCTTTGTGCATCAGGACTCCACCTAGCTACCATGAACTATTTCTGTTTCTGTGTTCCCAGCAAATAGTAGGCCCTTGGTACATGATTTTTGACTGGTTGTCCTAGCAGCCCAGTAGCATCCAGAGGAGTTGATGCTATTATTACCACCACCTGAGATGAAAAAAACTGAGACTTAGTCATTAAGTGACTTAGCCGGGGTCTCACACCTAATACACATCTAACTTCTGTCAGACAGACTTTATCCACTGTGCTCCAGTGCACTTTCTCAGGTCAAATTACTTTGTTATCTCTACATACCATAAAACGGTGGAATGCTGCTTCTTGAGAGATTAAAGACAGCACAGAGAAGTCTTGGATTTGGAGTCAAGAAAACTTTGGTCTGAAACAGACCAGCATGGGTTAGACATGCACTAGGTGCTTCTATGTACTGTGCCCGTCCATGGAGGGATACAGAGACAGAAAAAGTGAACTGGTCCTGCTCTCAGGAGCCTGCATTCTCCTGGGGAGGAGGATACCACTCAGATACACAGATCAATCCCCGTGAATAATAATTGGAAGATGGAAAGACTCAAGAATTTCCAAAGGAGGGGACACTAGAGCTGAGCCCTGAAGAGATTCCAGGAGGAGGCAGAGGTGAGAAGCCAGACTGAATTCCAAGCACGAGGGATAGCTTGTCAGAAAGTCTACTGAGAACACGCAAAGCTGAATCCCTGGGGCTGTCCAGAGTCTGTGGCTTTGAGCCCCCAAAGTGCCTTCTTGCTGGCAGTGCCTCTGTCTTCAGATGTGGGGACTGTGAACTGTGTCCTTGATGGCGGGTTCTCTCCTCCTGGCACATGCCCAGAGTCATTCCAGCCCAGATTTGGCCAGGGCTTTGAGGTTGCCCTGCGGTAGGTAGGTCATTGGCCTGGTGCCTGAGCTGCTGGAATGAATCCTGGGCCCTCATGGCTGGGTTAGAACTTAAAAATATTTTTTTCTGGTGGTTCAGGGTCTGATAAAATGCACTCCCTTTCCCGTCTCTGTTGCCCAGATAGATGAGCATCAACTTGTCATTTGATGACAATCTGGGATGTCCAGGTACTTAGGATCTCAGAACCATAGAGTTGGAAGGGATATCTAATTCGACCCCTTCACTTTGCAGAGAGAAAACAGGATCATATTTCATTCAACTCTATATAAAGTGCCTACTGTGTACCCGGCATTGGGGGTGTCCCTGTGTCCCCTACTCTTGAGATGCTTATAGTCTAATGAGCAAGTACAACACACTAAAGGAAGCTTAATAGGTGGGGAGAGGTCGCCAGGAAGATGCCTTGTTGCATGGAAGAGGGTGTTCAATGAAAGTAAGCCAGAAAGCACAGAGCCCTCCATCAGGGAATCTTTTGGAGGGGCTTACTGCTCCACTTTCCATCCTCCTGGTCAGGGGCGAGAGGCAGCTAAGGGAGGCGGGAAGGGGCTGTGTAACTAAAACTGAATCAGCAGGATGGTGAAGATTGCAGGGGATCAGCCTATGGTGGGGAAAGCATGATTACACAGTTAGCTGGGTAAAGAGCTGTAAAATAACTTTCCAAAGGTCATAAGAAGGTAGGGACAGTGGGATTTGAATCCAAGCCCTCTGACTTTTGGCTGTGCCTCTGGTCTCCTGGAAAGCTCCATTCACCTATCATTCAAACTGTTAGGGTCTCAGTCCTTCCCTTAGAGTGCTGAGGGATGACTTAGTTTCACTCAGTTTCATTCGCCATGGATTAAGTAGGAACTGTGTGCCAGACTGGGTACTGGGCGCTGGATAGATGAGGGTGGGGCCCTGTCTTCAAGATCCTGGTGGAGATGATTGTAGTTTATGAAACGACAAGTAAATACGAGGGGATGAGCCTTTGCCTGTGAGAAGCTGGGACAGAAGAATGGGCTGGGCTCGGATTTCTCCCCATCCCTCAGACAAGATCTTTGTGGATCCTTCCACACAACCACGAAACTGGTTTTCCTGATTTATAGATCTGACCACATTACTCACCTGCTCAATAAAATCTAATGGTTTTCTATTGCCTCTAGAATAAAATATGAACTTCTGGTGTTCATCATTCATCACAGCCTGGCCTCTTCCTTGCTTTCCAGGCTGCTTACTCTTCACTCCCTTTTCCATACGTCACAGACCAGTAGCAGTACTGACCTCTAGAATCCATGACATTCCACATTCTCTGCCTCTTGGGGTCCCAGGTTCCCTTTACAATTAAGCTTAAATACCACATTTGCCATATTGATTTTACTGATTTGTCTCCCAAAGCTATCTTGTGTTTGTTTTTTCTGTGTTCTGTCAATATTTGTGTTGGTACATGTTGGCTTTCTTGTTAGGATGTAAGCTTCTTGAGGGCAAGGATTATTTCACTTTTATCTTTTTCTGTATGGAGCCTGACACTTGTATTGAGTTGTTAAATGGTCAGTTGAAGCCCCACTTTTAGGGTATTAATGTCTTATCAGTAGGGGTGTTACTGATTGGAAAGGGGTACAGAGCACAAAAACTTGACATGTTTGTGTCAGGTTGACATTGATCAAATGTCCCTCAGGTCCCTCTATCTCCTCAGGAGCCGAAGGATGCAGGAGTTCAAAAGGAAGCCATATATTCAGGGAGATTCAGGGGTCCAAAAAGAGTACAGGATCTTTGGTAAGGAGCCTGGCATCCAGCTGCCCAGCAGGATTTGTGCACGTGCTACCTATTTTTACCTGGGCACTTCCCAGCCTCAGGACCATGATGATAGGTGTTTAAGTATGGTGTAGTAATGGGAGCCTTGGGTTTGAAGTCAGGAGGCTTGACTGTGACACTTAAATGCCTTGAGACCCTATGAACCTCGGTTTCCCTTTCTAAAATGGGGCTAATAACACCACTACTGGCTACCCCTTTAGGATTATTTCAAGAAATCTCTTTGGAGACATTAAGGTCCTATAGAAATGTGAGCTTACGTTAGGCAGATTCAAAGACTAGACTAGTGATGTATGGATCACATAGGCAAGTGTCTAGTGTCATGCCTCTCAAGGCCCTGCAGTTGGCCCTGTGCTAGTTCACATTTGTAACCACTGACTTAATTGAAGACTATAGATGGTACACTGGAGGGGATGAATAGCTTGTTGGATGAAACAACCTGGAGGGAAAGTGCTGTCAGGAGCCTAAAGAATAGTTCAAATCTAAGAAAATGATTAAATGTAAATTGCTACCTAAGGGTCCAAAAAGTCAGCTGTACAAGTACAAGATCGAGGGGCTTGATTACAGAGTCATTCATGTGGAAACAGTCTCACAGGATAGGAAGGGAAGATAATGAGCCTTTTCCTATGTGCCATGCTGAGCGCCTTTACAAATATTATCTCATGAGTCAGAATTGGTGTGAGGTGAAAGCCACAAACGCCAGCCTGGTTCTTGGTTCTGTTGAGAGGGCTGGGGATATTTCCTCTGCCCTGTGCCCTGATTAGACCACATTTGGAGTACTGTGCTCAGTTCTGGGCACCACATTTTAGGAAGAACATGCAGAGGGCTTTCACCGCCGTAAGGAGTCTGGAGACAGAATGGAGGACCTTTATCCTGGAGCAGCAGAGTCTTGGTCAGGGAGGCCATCTTCCGACCTTGGAGGCTTGTCGTAGGGGAGAGGGAGAAGGCTTGTTTTGTTCTGCTTGGCTCCAGGGGAGCCTTTGGGAAAGTTGAAGAGAAGCAGATTTAGGCTTGACAGGAGGAAAAACTTCCTCACTCAGCCCGATGGGTGCCAGGCCCAAGTGCCTGGGCACTGTTCCCAAATCCGCACAGAGCTGCTTGTTCAGCTGGGGCCCAGGGCAGGCAGAATCCACTGCACCCTCCCTCTGAGGGGTTGGAGAGGCCTCGTCCCCTTGGGAGGTAAAACATGTCAGAGAAAGACCTTGGGGAAAGTTGGCCTCTTGTCAGTCTACTGATGACCCAGGAGAGAAAGGCCCACTCCCTGTTATACTCAGCAGGAAAGTGGAGGTAGCCCCTCAGGGTGACAGCTTTCCCTAAGCCTACTGGTCTCCGGACTCCAGGGGGTCTCCTGCTCTGGTTCATTTTCTCTCCTAATGCCTCCCTGCTTCCTGAGGCAGCCCTTTCCATGCAAGGGCAGCTTTAATTATTAGGAAGATTTTCCTCCCACTGAGTCATTATTGTAACTTCTACCTGTGGCAGACTGGTCCAAGGGAAAGAGCCATGACTGTGGATTTGGAGGCTCTGGCTCCAACTCCTGCTTGATCTTTGCCAGTCATTTTGTTAAAGGGGGTAGGGGTGTAAGATGGTGTCTGAGGCCCTCCCCAACTCTTGAACCAGGCACCTGTATCAGGAAAGTCTTCGAAGCACAATGGGAAAGGAGGGCATAGTCTAGGATCTGAAGTCAGAAGACCCAGATCCAAATCCTAGCTCTTTTCTCTTTCCTCTCACCTGTGTGAGAGGCTCGGTTTATTAATCTGTAAAATGACAATTGGGCTTGACCTCTGAGGTCCTTTGTAGGTCTAAATCTAAGAGCTCCAGACTCTTGTGATAGATCCTCATTTCCAGTTCTTTAGGGACTGGTGTTCCTTGGTCCATGTCTTGTAGCCATGTAGCAACGTCAGAAAGCTTTTTAATGGCTCATTTTACAGATGAGGTAACTGAGGCCCAGAGTTTATTTTCCCTTTCTCTAGGCTCAACATCTCCAGTTCCTTATTCATGTGTGTATGTGGGAGAGAGCAGTTGACTTGCTTTATCAAACCACCTTTATCGACTTTTTAGATAACCAAGAGAACTTGGCCATTTGCCAGGGCGACTCCTTCCCCAGGGAGGCAGGCAGGCAGGCACTGCACTGTGCTCCTCAGTCAAAGGAAAGGAAGATGCATTCACATGCCCTGGTGGCCTAGGAAGCCACTAGAAAGCAAGAAGAAGGCATGTGATTTCAGGGGAATACAGAAGCTCAAGTTTTTGAGCAGGAGTGTCAGGGGACCCTCTCTGAATGGCAGCATATCTCAGGACTGAGTTTGTCCAGCCCAGAAAATCAGCTGGCCTCCACCTCCCTGGAGGAAGGGATTAATAGGCCAGTGTGTCTGCCTTAGTGTAGAGGCCCTGTAATACTGAGACAGTGGGCCGGTAAATACGGTTTCAGCAATCTACCCCTGGAGGAATACAAATTGGGGGTAGTTTTTGTCAGTCCAAAGGACAAAGCTGCCTCCTGGATGCAATTGAGGACCCAAAGGGGCCTTCCAGAGGGACTCTCAGGGTGCTGGATTTGGTCCCAGCCTGATTGCTTTATCGCCAGATTCAAATGCTGCCTCTAGAGGAGGTGTGTGAAGCCTGGGCAGGTCATTTCACCTTTGCCTGTCATGCTTTCCTCATCTGTCAACATAATACTAGGACTTACCTCCTAGTTTAGTTTGGAGGATAAAATTTGCAAGGCTTAAACTGTATATAAATACTAGCTATCTTCATCAGTAATAAACCGCTTGCAACCCTTCTCCTCCACCCAGAGTGACACAATGACCCTGAATTGTGTTGCGGCAGGGAGGGTTGAGAAGGGTGACCAAGTAAGTTTCTGTTGGTGCTCTGGGAGGGGCCAGTCGCATGACTGATGCTCTCTGGTACCTGGCACACAGGTGAGACTGCTCACTCAGCAACAAGAGAGAGATCAGGGGTGACTCACTGTGGTCTGTATCCCTGGCTGACCTGTGCCACCACGCCCCTCTGCAGGCCCTTCTCCTTAGGTTCTGACTGCACCAGGAATCCCACATTAGAGAGAAGGGCTGGGGGCTGTCTTTTGCCTTTCTTTGTACCTGAAGGGCTTAGCCTAGTGCTTGCACACAGTCAGCACTTAATTAGTGCTTAATGATGGATTGGCTGTGCCAGGCACTGTAGAGGCAAAGACACAAAAATGGAGTTCCTGCCCTTAATGAACTCACATTCTTTCTACTAGGAGGAAGTCAAATCAATCATTCATTAAGCATTTATTAGGTCCCTACTGTATACACACACTTAAACAGGACAGACAAAAACAAAAACCATACCAAAATCATGCCTCCCTCAAGGAGCTCATATTCTGTACGGGGCTCACACTCAAAAAATTCCCAGGGCTTGGCATATAATAAGCCTTGCCACTTATTATTAAGCTGCTCTGGGTCCTTGAAGGACTAGGGTGAGTGCTTAGGAAGAAAAAGGGATGAGTGATGCTGTTGGAAATGGTGGGAGTGGGGGGTCCAGAGCAAGCTGGGATGAGACCACAAGGCAGAGCCAGCAACCTCGGCCTCCCATGCTGGGGAGGACAGTCAAGACTTCTCTTTGCCAAGTTCTAATTACTTTTTATCTCCCCATGGCCAGTGCCCCAACCCAACTGGTGGCTTTTATTGGCCCTGTGTAATTATACCTCGAAGTGGTGCTAAAAATAGCAACATCTAGATTGCTGGGGATGGGAGTCCAAGGACACTTGGGGGGTAGCCTGGTTCCTGCTTGGAATCCAGAGTGGCTGCAGGAAACGTGGATGATGCCTTAATGCAGAGGGTATTTTTGCCCTTTTCTGAGGAACCCCCCTCTACACCCCCAATCCTAATCTCAGGATGTGCAACTCTGGCAGAGTGCAGAGGAGAGGCTGGGTAGTATAGTGGAACTTGCACCCGATTGGGGAGTCCTAGGTTTGGAAGAGCAGGCTTCACAATTTATGAGCTGTGAGACCTCCGACAAGCCCACTTATCCTCTTTCTGCTCTCTGAAATGAGGGAGTGGGACTAGTCTCTCCAGGCCAAATCTATGAGTTATCTGTCTAAATCAAGTAACAGGCTCTCTGAGCCCATAAGGATTCTTTCCTCCCCTCTAAACTCCATTTCTGTGTCCAGGCCAATGACTGTGGCCTCTTCCCTGTTTCTCTCAAAAGACACTCCATCTCCCAGCATGTGCCTGCGGTGCCAGCATGGCAGCTTTCCATGCCTGGAGCTCCCTCCTTCCCCATCACCACCTTGGCTTTCCTGGCTTCCTTGAAGGACCTGCTAACCTGAGCCCTCTTAATTCTAGTGCCTTTGCTCTTTGATTGTTTCTATTTCCTATTTCTCATGTTTGTGGCTGTTTTTAGTACGTAGGTCTATTGTCCGCATGCTGTCTTCCCCATTAGATTGTGGTATCCTTGAGGATAGGCACTGTCTTACCTCTTTTTCTGTCTTTGGCAGTTAACACAGTCCCTCGCACATAGTAGGTATATACTGAATGCTAATTGACTATCATTATTATCTCTTTTCTAGACTGCATGTTGGGGGAAGGCATTGTATCTCATTCATCTTTGTCCACCATCATATCACTGACAACCTCCTCCCCTATATCAATGACTTGAATTAAGGAGTATATTTCAGCATGTATGTAGTTTAGTTACGTAAACATTTATTAAAGGGATCGTGGTGGTCAGACATTGTGCGAGGCTCTCCTGCCTTCCAGGAGTGGGGGGCAGAGGTTGGGACAACAGGACTGCCTGAGGGAATCATGCACAGATGAGTATAGATGCAAAATAAAACTGCAGAATTATTCGGGGTAGTGGGGGTGGTAGACAAATATAGTAATGTGGGGGCACTAAGGATTGGGGGCAGTTTGGTGGTACAGCGGATCGAGTATTGGGTTTGGAGTCAGGAAGATGTGAGTATTAGCTGTGTGACTGTGGGTAAATCACCCTGTTTGCTTCATTTTTTCTCACCTGTAAAATGGGGGCACACTGGAAAAGGATATTCCAGCATCGTTGCCAAGAAAGCCTCAAATAGGGTTATGATGAGACAACTTTAGAATTGGGGGAATAATCGGGACAGTCCTCTTGTAGGCATGATGCTTGAGCTAAGCCTTGAAGAAAAGTAGAAATTCTGAGTCCAAGCTACAGAGGGAATGCATTCCAGGCATTGGGGATGAAATGGATGGGGGCGGAGCGTGTAACTGTCAAAGGCATGTTGTCCCCATGAAATGGCAAGTTGTCCAGTTTGGCTCGGGTGGATAAGCGATGCATCCATCTTTGTGGTTCTTGGTGCTTGAAGAGGACAAATTGACCTCACCCAGTCTTGATTTGTGTGTGAATTGGATTTAAGTGAGAAAGCTGGGCAAAGACATAGGTCAAGATGACTGGCCATGACCCATGATGTGTCCAGTAAACCCAGCCTGGTAGACTGGATGGAGTCAGATTGGATTGAGGGCTGAAGGGATTAAAGGCAAGAAGTCCAGGAGGGTTTTTAAGCAGGTGATGCGATACTTGACAGGCACTGTGAAGGCTGGATTGGAGTGCCTAAGCACCAGCATGGTGGCCATGAGTAGAGAGGAGACTGATGTTGGGGAATATAAGTCAACAAAACTAGTCAACTGATTGGATGGAGGGGGGACGCAGAGGGGGAAGGAGTTAACTGAAACAGACTTGTGAGATCCAGCCCCCGACTGTTTATTATGTATTATGCTTTAGGTAAGAAATATTAAGCTAGGGAGGGTGCCTTTAGTAATCATGATAACAGTCATTTCCTTAACAGCTGTTATTTCATAGTGATTGTCCTCTGAAGTCATCTAATCTTCTAACACTTTGTACTTTTCTGCTGCATTTAGCATTTTCTAATTTGCATTATTATTAAAGATACTATATACATATATATGGCCAGAAAAGGAGCTGGGTCCATTGTGGTGGGGGTCAGAATCAAGGGACAGTTCTTGTGTTTCATTGGTATTCACATAATGCCAAGAAAACTCCACTTGGTAGCACCCCTGCCACGCATCCTCCCTCTCCCTCCAACGCACACACACACACACACACACACACGCGCACGCAGTGTCTGGCCCCACGTTTTGGAAAGGACAGTGACAGGCCCCTCCACCAAGGCTGTCACACACACCATGCATACACACGGGATGAGACCCCTTGTCTGGGATTTATAAGTGAATGCAGGGTCATAGATTGCAGGATCTCAGAAACCACTTGGTCCATTCTCCTCATTTGACATATGGAGAATCTGAGACCCAGAGAAGGGGGTAACTTGTGCCAGAGGCAGGATTTGAATCAAGATCCTCTAACTCCAAATCCAGTGTTCTTTCCACTCTACCACGATACTTCTCAAAACATAGTGGAGCCCACATAGGAAACAGTGTGACCTTGGCATTACTGGGGCACATATACTGGGAGGGCATGGACCAAGTATTGACTAGAACCCCCTGAGGGTAAGGAGTAGCTTTTTTTTTTAATTTTCCATATTTCGCCAGCAGTATCTATTTCATAAATATTTGAGATGGAATGAATGAATGTATCATTGACTAGAAAGCACTAAAAGGTACTTTTAGTTATTAATAAACTATTGATTTTTTTTTGTTTTCACATCATCTTTCTGTATGTCTTCCCTCCCAGAGAGCTATCTAATTTATAACAAAGAACTAAAAAAAAGGAAAAATAAGAAAAAGAAAAACACTTAGCAGAACGCATGTGTGCAGTGTCCCACACTTGTGGATCCCCCACCTTTGCAGAGGAGTGGAGGGGGAGGGTGTGGCTTCTGTGCCTTCTTTGGAAGGAGCAGACATGTTCTTGGTAATTTTTACCATTTGCTTGTAATTGCTGGGATATTTTTCCATTTGCATCATTCTGGTCATTGTGTATATGGTATTCTTGGCCTTAAATTTATTCCATTGTGGATTAATTCATGTAAATCATTTCAAACTTTCATTTGTCACATATGTGTGTGTATCTCAGTATGGATATTCATACTGTATATGTATATATGTACTCTGTACATATATATGTATGTATATATCACAGTAATATTCCATTACATTTGTGCATCAGAATTTGTCTAGTCATTTTTCAATCAATGGGCAATCTACTGTTTCTTGTTCACTATGACAAGAGGTGCTGCCAGAAATAGTTTGACTTATAGAGAGTTTCTTTTTATCTAGTTACTTCTCTATAAATAGGATCTAAATTCTCTTGGTCAAAGGGGTAGGAATATTTTAGCCACTTTATTTGCATAATCCCAGATGGCTTTCCAGAATTGTTGTAAGAATTCGCAGCTCCACCAACAATCCATTAGTATGCCTATCTTTCCACATCCTCCCAATGGTGAATGAATTCTGAATATCCATCTTTTGTTTTCTTTGCCACTTTGCAGAGTGTTGGACAAAAACCCACAGATCTTTATTAGGTTTAAGATCCAGGAGCAAGGGGAGTGGCATGGTTAGACCTGGTATCTCTAGGTCTTCATTGTCCCATGTCTGTCCTAGACCTGCTGTGAAAGCCTAAAGGCCTTTTTGTTGTCTCCTCAGCCTCTGCTGGCTCTGACTGGTGGACTTTCTCACCTTTGTCTGTAGGTCACTCTTGTTTTTCACACTTTTCTTTCTTGCTGGTATCAGCCTGAGGCAGGTTGCCTTAGATATAGTGTGGCACAGACAGAGGAATGGTGGACTTGTGTTCATGTCCTGTCTTGGCTGCTTTCCAGCTGTTTTACCATGAGGAAATCTGTTATCCTTTCTGAACCTCATCTGTAAAATGGGGATAAAACAAATGAGATCATATGCGTAAAGAAGACTGCAAATTTCCAAGCACTGTATAAGCAACAGTTGTTGCTAGTAGAGGATAGGAACTAAAGGAAGGAAATGGGCATTCATTAAGCACCTACTGTTTGCCAGGTAGAAGGAATGCATGTGAAAATGTGAACTTGTGGTTATGTGCTGATGTTTTTTATAAGTGCATATTAAATTGAACAAGTTAGTGACAGAATAAGATGAGTTCCCTTCTAAATACCCCCTTTCTGATCTGGGGCTTCTGTTTTATCCACCGAGGGATGGTGAGGAATAACGGATGGTGGGAAGAAGGGAGGGAGGATCTTTAGCCATAGGGAGGGGAGAGAGGGCCTGCTGCTGTGGAAAGGGAAAGGGAGCCAGCAGCTCTTGGGGGGGCCTGGCTGCTGGTGACCTCTCCGTGCTCCCTGGGGTGTGCAGAGGGCCTGAGAGCTGCTGGTTTATGAGGCACCCAGCCTGACCAGTTGGCTTCTCACAAGTGGCCCGCGGGTGGGTGGGTGTGCTGCCTGTGCTGTTGCTTTTTTTCCGGCTCTGTGTAATTGGCCTCCACACACTGTTCTAGTGTTTCCTGGCAGGGTAGGGAGCCCCAGGCCTGAGACTGGTCCCCAGCTCCCAAAGAGGATTGTTTGGCCTCCTAGCTCAAAGCTCAAGTCTGGCTGATGATTAATTTATGTCCTCTCTTTGCACCTTGGCCAGTAAATTAGGGCCCTGTTGTTAACCTATACCCAGAGGATGAATTAGCTTTCCCGGGCCTTTGGGCAGAAATGAATGTGATCCAAACAAAAAAGAAAGCCTTCCTCATTGTCTGATCTGGAAGATCCTGTCCAAGCTCAGGGCCTCAGTTTCCTCATTTGTAAAATGAGAGGCTTTCGGGAAGAGAGCATTTAAGGTCTCTTAGCTTGAGAGCTCTGATTCCATAATCCTTTAACCTTTCTCTGCCCAAACTTCATCACTTGGAAAGTGAGCTTTTGGATTAAAAGGTTTCTTCCCCACCTCCCAATCCAGGATTCTGTGACAGGACCCCAAATAATCAGCACCTCAATCACCAGTAAAGAAGACAGATGCTCCTCACAAATGCTCTACTGGTTTTCTGGTCCTTACATTACAGATTGGGAGCTGGTGGGCACCATCTTGATCCAAACTGCTTGTTTTAATTGTGAAAGAAACTGAGGTTCAGGGTAAGAGACAACTGATATTTGAACTGAGGCCTGAGGATCCTCAGAGAATTCTGGGTTTAGAACTGAGGCCATCCAGCCCAGTGGTGTCAAACTCAGGTTAGTACAGCAAGCTCTCTTGGCCCAAACCAGTGAGCAGCACTGCCTGTCTGAGGAGTGAGATACATGGAGATGATACGAGGGTACACAGATCTCCTTTTTTTAAAAATGTAAATTTTATTAATGCCTTTCTGTGTTTATATCATCTTTTCTTTCTTTAAAATTAAAAAAAATTTAATTTAAAAAAATTTGAGTTCCAGATCTTCCCCTCTCTCCAGCCCCCACCTCAGCCATTGAGAAAGGCAAGCAGTACGATACCGTTATGCATGTGAAGTTATGCAAAACATATTTTCTATATTGGGAATATTGCAAAAAAAAAAAAAAAGACAAAAATAAAGTGGAAAAATGCTTCAGTCTGCTCTGAGAGTTCAACTATCATCACCTTCATTTCTAACTAAATATGTCTTTTCCCCACTCCCCTCCCCATCCAGCCAACCCTTTAACCAAAGTTAAGAGAGAAGGATGGGGGGAAAAGAGTTAAGCAGAATGATAATAGTTTTATCACAGTTTGGGGTTTGCAAAGCACCTTATATCTACTCTCTCATTTGATCCTTACAACCACCGTAGCAGGCTGGTGCTACTATTATCCCCATTTGACAGAAGGAGAAACTGAGATTTTAGTAGGCAGAGGTTAAATGATTTACCCAGGGTCATATAGTTAATAAGGATCTGAGGTAGGACTTAAATTCAGGCCTTTTGGACTCCAAGGCCAGTAATCTATCCACTGGACCACTTAGCTGCCTCACATATCAGTAAATTGGACAGCAAATGTAATGTTCCACACCTCTAGCTCCTACTTCTGCACTGAAGGGAGGGGTTGGTTTCCAGGGCCACTTTTGGTCATGGCAATGATAGTGTGATCACTTGTTGTTATTTTTTTTTTCCAACTGATGCTATGGTAGTAATTTTGTGTTTTATTTTCCTGTCTCCTCTCGGCATCCTTTCCATCAGATTCCAGATCCGGAGTTCTCTTTCTGTGCCTGGAATGCACTCGTTCCCTCCATCTCCTAAGTGTCTTTCCTCCTTTAAGATGCAGTTCACACCCTTCCTTCCCAGACTCCTTGTAATTCACTGCTATTTGTCTGTATGTTTATCTATTAATGTATTAACTTTAGACTCGTATTGTCTGTATTTTTATATGTCCTTGTCTTTCCCCACTAGAATGCAGACTCAGGGGTTCATTCTTGGCATTTGTATCTCCATGTTGAATTGAATTGAATTGAACTGAACTGAGGTAACGAGTGACTGATTACCAAGGAAAAAGAACCTCAGAGCTTGGCGGGGAAGCTCTTAATAAATACTGGCAGATTGACTAATTGATTTGTTTCTGGGTCTTTCTTACTGCAAAAAGCCCTGCTGTGAATGTGAATATTTTGACTTAGATGGAATCCTCCTTTCTCTCACTTGGAGTATAGATTGTTCCAGAAAGTCCAAAAAGCTTTCCTAGTTTAAAACTGTACTAAGAATTTGGAGGGCCTATAGAGTGCCAGCATATAGTACTTAATAAAAACGTGTTGCTGTATATGCCTAGCAGTGGGATTTCTGAGTCAGTGGGTATAGATGAGTTAGTCCCTTTTGGAGCTTGGTGCCAAATTATCGTTCTCTGGGGTGTCTGTCAGGGGTGATCCATTTTGAATGTCACTGTTTCCCATAAGTACCCCCAGTTAACAGCCCATGAGGAAGTAGCCTGTTTCTTCTTGTGTGATGGGAGGTGAAAAGAACAGATGAGAGATCTTAGATCCTTCTAAGAGCTTCTCTTGGATGTTTCCACTGCAGTGGACTGGGGTTTGGAGAAAGAACCTCAGTTCTGGGACCCGAGCTTCCCAAGCACCAGCTTGTCTGTATTCAGAGAGGCCAGTCCCTAGGGCATCCAAAGGGGTTGAGTCTTTTAGCCACAGCTGCTCTCCAAGACAATCTCTTAAGTTGTATGATCAGTGTTGTCTGGGGGAGGACCCACTTTCAGGAAATCCCAGCACACTTCAGGAATGGAATCCTGCGGAGAACCTTGACCAGTTTCTTCCATAGCGGTATCCACTCTTGGTCCTGAGAGAAAAGATATGCTCACTGATACTGGAGTCACTGGAATAGCTTGTTCCTGGCTGTTGGTACTGGCTGTGGTGGACCTGGAATATTAGAGGGTCACCACGCCCAATATCCAGTCAGTTGACAAGTCTTGGCCCTCTTCCCTCTTCAGGACTGCCACTCCAACGGCCGCCATCTTGGTTGGTACAAGCCCGGTCATCTGATCTGGTCAAGAGCAACAGCCTCCTACTTGGATTCTCAGCTTCACTTCCTTCACTCCGTCCAAAGCTTCCAAGCGGATCAACTAACCATGTCACTTTTTCTTCCAGCGTGTCTTTGTTTTTCCAGGATAAAGTATAAAAACTCATCAGGGCATTTAAAGCACTTTATTACTTGGCACCAGCATTACTCTCTGGGTTTATTTTACATTACCTCCTTTTCTACTCCATTCTAACCTAATGGACCTAATGTCTGATTACTGGAACTGTTACTTAATCTCCCCACATTGTGCCCCCATCGTTGTCCTGGCCTTCCTTCTGTTCTTAGCTTTGTGCCTCCCAGAAAGCTTTTCCTGAGCCTGTTACTGTCCCGATGTTGAAGTCCCTCTGGCTCCTCAGATTTTATTAAAATTAAATTATTCGGTTGAGTACATACTTCATCTGCTTATACATTGTATATCCCAGCTAAATGTAAGCTCCTTGAGGGCAGGAACTGTTTTTCAGCACAGAGTTTTGCCCATAGGAGTTGCTTAATAAATGCCTGTTGTATTGAGTGGAGGAAGCACTGATGGGGACTTTCTCTTTATCATTTGTTGATTTTTATTACTGTCTTGTATTTTTTGCAGTATCTGCCCTATCTGCAAATGAGGCTGGAGTGTCTTCTCACTTCATAATTTAGGGCTGAACTTTTTGAGAAATAATTTTGCTTGTTCTTTAATTCTGTTTTTTGGTGGTGATCTGTTGTTTTCCTGACTCTACTTCCCTCACTTTGCATGTCTTTATGTTCCCCTGTATTCATCATTCTCTCTTTTGGAACAGTATACTCCATTGCATTCATGTACTATAGTTTGCTCAGCCATTCAGAGGCCTGTACTTTGTTTCCAGTTCATTGTTACCACAAAAAAAAAGACTGAATAAATATTTTTGTATGTACGGTTTCTTTTTGTCAGTGATCTCCTTGGATTATCAGAGGCAGTTTAAGTAGAATGGTGGGTAGAATGCTGGACTTGGAAATGGGAAGAGCCAGTTCAAAGTTTATGGTGACCCTGGACAAGTCACTTGACCTCTCTCTAAACCTCAGTTTCCTTATCTGAAAAATGGGGATAATTGTGGTACTTTGTTCCCTTAGGTAAGAACCTTGGGACCAAATGAGATCATATTTGTAAATTGCTTTGCAGACCTTATTATATAGGCAGCAGTGGGCATCTGGATCAAAGGGCATCGATAGATGTTTTAATTACTTGGCGTACATGGTTTCAATTTGCTTTCCAGAATAATTGTAACAATGCATAATTCCACCAATGATGCATTAGTGTTCACACTTCCAACTCTGAGTTGGAAGAAACCACCGAGTCTATCTTCGACCAAGACTCTTCTCTGGACGTATTGAGGGTGAATCCACTCCCTCCCTAGGCAGTGCTTTTGTACAATATCAAGCCAGAATTTGCCCTTTTACAATTTCTACTTGGTTTTGTCCCCTGGGCCAAGTAGAAGTAAGTCTCATCTTTCAGCCATTCATATGCTTGAAGAGGTTTCCATTTCCAGCCCTCTTCTCCTTCCACCTCCTCCCCCCCCATCCCTAATCCTCTAGGGGCTAAATATCCCCCTACGTTCATATGATTCTTTCCTCTGTTCACTCTCCAGTTCTGTGTTCTTTCTGGTCCCACCTGCTCCTTTTACAAGAAAGGAAAACAGAAAGGAAAGAAATGGGAGGATGGATTAGATGTGAACTGTGGACTAGATTCAAATCTTGCCTCACAACACTTGTCAGTTGTATGACTCTGGGGCAAGTCACTTAACCTCTGGGTGCCTCTGTTTCTGTAGGTGAAATGAAGGTCCTTTCTGGGGCCCAGTGCTTGACCACCCATCAGACTGGCATCAGCACGCATGGTAGCTGGGTAGGGTCTGGATCAAACCTGGTAAAACTGCTGCTTCACCTTTCTCTTCTCCATCTCTTTCCCACTAAATAGAAAACAGTGAGATCCCTCCCTTACCTCCCCCCAAACCAAGGCAGACTTGACAGCCTGCCCCCCCCCCCCCCCCCGAGGTTGGGGTCACTAGGGGTCATGGCTGCTTGGAGGCCTCTCCATCCATTGTTCTTCTGTCCCCATGGAGGGACTGTGCGATCATATTGAAATGGAATTAATTCTTGGAGGGGGCCTGTGGCCGGCCGGCTGTGCCAGGCCAGGGGAGGTATTCTTTGCCCATCCTCCCTGCTCTTTCAGGCCCACCCTGTTCTGGGCACCTGCGGGAGTGGGGTGTCTGGCGCTTAATCGGATTAAGCCGAGCCGCCCATGCTAATCTCTAATCCTCTTCCAAAGAAAATAGCAATCTTGCTGCATGTTTCTGGTGTTGGTGTGAGGGGGACAGACTTTCCCCCCAGGGAGTGGTGGCGGCTGAATGGACAGTTTGAGAGGCGGACAATTGGATCAGGACCGCAAACATGCCGCTCCAGAGCTGTTCCAGTCACCTTTGAGGGGAGCTGTGAATGTCTAACCGGGCCCCCCTCCCTGGGGACCCCGAGGGGAGAGAAGGGAGGAGCAGGTGTGTTTGTAAACAAGGCAGGGGGCTGGGGGCTTTGGCAAGTTAGTGAGGGAGGTCTCCAGCCTGGGCACCTCTTAGACCAGTGGTGTCTGTGTGCTAGCCCATGCCTCCCTTCTTCCTCCTCCCTCCTCTTCTTTTCCTCAGGAAGACAGTGATCTTTGCAGTGCCTAGAACTGGGGGCAGGTTGACAGAGTGGGGATGCTCTCTCTGAAGCCATATCTTCCTTCAAGGCTCACTCAGATACGACCTCCTCTTGGAAACCATCCATGATTTGGAAGGCCTTGGAGTCTACAGATATGGGTTCAGATTCTGGCCCTGCCACCTTACCTGTATGGGTTGGGAGCAAGTCTTGGCTTTTCTTCTATTCAAAAAAAAAAAAAAAAGAAGGGGGTTGAGCCAATGTCTACAGTCACTTCTGTTTCTCAAGTATGTCCTCCAATTCTCCTAGCTGATCTATACTAGCCCCTTCCTCAAATTATCATGGTGCTTTGTGCATTGTTATGTTTTGGTTGTGGCCAGGTTTTTATGACCCCCATTTGGAATTTTCTTGTCAGAGATGCTGGACATTCCCTTCTCCAACTTAGGCTGACTTGCCCAGGATCACACAGCTAGTGTTGGAGGCTGGATTTGAACTTACAGAAATGAATCTTCTGGGTTCCAAGCTGTGTCACCTAGCTGCCCCAGTGGAATTCACTTGTATTGCATTGAGTGTAATCAGTGCCATCAGCAGAGAGAAGGGAACAGAGAGAGCCAGTAGTTAAAATGACATTGTATTCAGTCAAATTCTGGCTGAGCAATTTATAACCCTCTGTGAACTTGGTTCGGCTCTTTTCTAGAGATGGCCTGTGTTTTCTCATCTGTGGCAGAAGGGGTTTGGAGTCCATATTCCTTGCAGCCTTAACATCTAGGGTCATGTTCAATTCAGCAGACATTCATTTTTTAACATTTAGATACAAAAAAGAAAAGGAAGGAAGGCAGAAGGGAAAGAAGACTGAATTCAGAGAAAGAGAGAGGGAAGGAGAGAAGAAAGAAGGGAGGGAGGTTCTTGCCCTCAAGAACCATGCATTCTACTTGGGATAAAAACATGAAAGCAGAATAAGGAAATATAAAATTAGAATCTCACACACAGAGGGTTAGGCCTCCCTGGGGGTTTTGTTTTTCTGACTCCTAGGGTTACCTTCCTAGACCAGCTGCTGTAGGCTCTGGGTGAATGACTGAGAACTAATCTGGAGTAACTGTACCTGTGGACCTAAGCAGGATATGAGCACTCCCTGTGAATGGAAGCTCCCTGAGGGCAGAATTTGACTTTTTGTCTTTGCATTGCTGCAGAGTAAGGGCAGGGCTTCATAGATGCTGGTCGATTGTTTATTTGGGCAGCTGCCAAGGCCTTGACTTCCTCCATATAAGGGCTCTTTGGCATAACCCAGTTAGCTTGGGTGCTGAGTCCCACCACCAGGATGCTGAGTGAATGTGTGAAGCCCTGTGTTCCATAGAATGGCATCTGCCTGAGTCTTGCCTTTGGGTGAGGAGGTTAGGGCAGCTTAAATGGCTGTACATTGAACATCTGTGGGACCAGATCCTTATTCCCAGCAAAGACTTGTGAGTACCAGGAGGAATCTCCCCTTCTTACCCTCTACCCAGACCTATACCCAGCCCACAGATTGGATGATGAAAGGAAGTGGGCCTCTGGTGCAGCTCTGTGGAGTCTGGCCCTCCCTCCAGGAGGACACTCTTAGATTCAATTTCTGTGGCCCTTCTTCACATGCCTGGGCGGTGTAGGAACTGGCTTTATTATCTTCATTTTATTGCTGGAGAGTCAAGAGGTTTGAGGAAGGAGTATATTTCAGGCCTGGCAGATGACCTGTTTGGAAAGGCATGGAGATAGGAGATGGGTAGGTGTGTGCACAGAACCACTCATTCTGAAAGTGAGAGCCCTGAGGATGGAGGGAGGGTGCAAGGGCAAGGGCCAGGGCCAGAGCTTGCTCCCTGACCATAAGTGCCAGACAAACATGGACTCTGGCCTTGATGGTCTTTTGCCTGTTGCTTTCATTTCCTAGGCTTGTGTCTCTTAGGAGAGCTGAGGCAGGAGGTGGGGTGGTCCAATGGGAAGGGTGCTGGGTTTGGAGTTAGGGGATCTTGGCCTCTGTGTGTGAGTACATGTTCCACAGATGTCTTTCGCCTTACCTAGAGTCAGAGAAAGTGGGATACGATGGAAAGAACACTCAATTTGGACTCAGCTCAGGGGATCTGCCTTCAAATCCTACCCCAACTACCACTACCACTACCACTCTACTGGGCATGTGGCCTTGGTCTGCTTGTTCTGGGCCTCAGTTTCCTCTTTTGTAAATTGAAAAGGTTGGGCTAGATGACCTCGAAAGCTCTTGTCACTCTGGCTCTGTGGTCCCTCCAGCTCTGAATCTGTGGTCCATTGTGTGGGGTAGGCCCAAGCTGCAGTTACCAGGGCTGTTGGGAGTGCCTGGTATGTGGCTCTAACAACCAGCTTTACACAGTCTATCTCCTCCCCCTCGCATTTGTCTCCCTTTCCCTTTTGGGGGAAGCTCTGGCAGACAGCAGGTCCCAGACCCTGAGGCAGCTGCTGCCTGGACCAGGGGGCCCAGCAGCTACCCCATCCACCCACCAAGAATCCCAGCCAAGATTTGTGGTTAGAATCACACTTTTGTTCCCAAAGCTGATGATTGGGGGATTTCAAGGCCTCTTTTGATGTGCTCTCCGTCCCTAATGAGCCTGGACTACTGCTAATGTCCCTTCACCAGTGACAGAACTGGAAACGGTCTGACACATCAGTTCTCAGTACCTATGGGATCATGTAGGTAGATAGTTATATACAAAAGGTGCACATAGGGGCAACTGAGTGACTCCCTGGAGTCTGGAAGAACTGAGTTCAAATTCCTGCCTCAGAAATATACTAGCTGTATGGCCCTGGGCAAATCACTTAACCTTGATTGCCTGAAAAAATATGTATACATACAATCTGTTCTGGAGGCCCGGGAGTACTTGTAGTCAGTGCTTGAGGAATTAGGAATTGTAAGACGTGGAAATAAGGAAGGGAGAGCATTTTGGTCACAGGGGACCTCCTGTGCAGATACATGGAGGTGGGAGATGAATATTGTCTGCGAGCCAGGAATAGTAGTACTAGCTCACATTCGTATGGGGCTCACTGTGCTAAACATGCTACAGTTCGTAACAACTCAGGGAGAGGTTCTATTATGATTCCCATTTTATAGATGAGGAAACTAAGGCAAACTGAGGTTAAGTGACTTTCCCAGGGTCACACAGCTGATAAATGTCTGAGACCAGATTTGAAGTCAGATATTCCTGACTTAAGCCTGGTGTTGTATCCCTTATGTTATCCAGCTGCCCTGTCTACATTATAGACCAGTGTGGCTGCAACATAAAAAAAAAATCTATCTGGAGATTGGAAAGGGTTTTCAGGTCCAGAGGATTGTGTGTCCTGTCCCCACCCCCAAACCAAAGGGGAGCCATGGAAATACCTCAAGACTTACCAGTTTGGCAGCTGGGTGGAAGGAGGGCTAGATTCAAAGGGGATTGGTCCCATAGGTCCTGAAAAGGCTGAAGGCATTTCCTCTCCTCCAGGGACTCTCCTAGGTCCTAGAACATCAGGCAGAGTGCAGGTGGGTCACATTGGCATCCATTTGTACCACCTGGGATGGGATGGGAGGGGACCCGTTTTCTCTGGGACAGTGAACACATTGTGCTAGAAATCAGGAGATCTGGGCTCAGACCCAACTTTGCCACCTGGACAAGTCACAGCCTTGGTTTCCTCATCTGAAAAATGAGTGCCTTGTACCAGGTGACCCCAGGCTGTACCTTGCTCAATAATTCAGGCTATTGATTAATGGACTGTGACTGGTAGGTTTGTCCTCCCATTGATTCTGCAGCCTGAGTGAGGGCGCTGTCTTTCTAGCTAGTGCTCATTTCCCTTTGTGGAGTCATTGAGCAGCCACTATCTCCCCAAGGCTGTGGATGTGCAGGATTTGCCTGTGGAGCTGTGGTCCCCACCCATACCCCTGTGTCCATATGGCCTGGTATCCCCATTACTTCTACTGCTTAACGCACAGTTATCCAGCCTTTGAGATCTGACCCCATCTTAAGGTGGAGAATGCCTGTACCCTAGAGAAAGGAAATGACTTCCCTTCAGCTAGAAAGGGAATTTGGGGGTCTCTGTACTGGGAATGAGGAATCGTAGGTTCTAATTCTAATCAATGCCGTCTAAACTGATCAGGGTTGAATGACCCTGGCTTCTTCAAGAACCAGAGGTGGTATGGCACACTGCTTTGGAATGAGAAGAGCCAGCTTCATATCCAGCCACTGACTTCCTGCCCAGATGTCCTTGGACTGTTTTCATCTGTAAAATGGTTTGGAATTGGTTGGAATCATTGACTTAGGAGTTGGAAAGGGATCTTAGAGGCCATCCTGCCTTCACTTTAATGAGGAAAACTGAGGCTTGAGGAATTTAAACAACCTGTATGGGTCACACAGCTTTTGGTTACTCAGTCATTTCAGTCTTGCCTGACTCTTGGCAACCCCATTTGGTGTTTTCTTGGCAGCAATCCTGGAGTGGTTTGCCTTTTCCTTCTCCATCTCATTTTGCAGATGAGGAAATTGAGGCAAACCAGGTGAAGTGACATGCACAGGGTCACACAGCTAATAAGTGTCTGAGGCTGGATTTGAACTCCGGAAGATGAATCTTCCTGACTCCAGGACTGGCTCTCTATCCACTGCACCACCTAGCTGCTCTTAGGATGTATCGGAGGTGGGATTTGAACCCAAGTTCTGTCACCTCCCTAGATGACAATAATAACAGCTAGAATTTATATAACCTACTGTGTGCCAGGCACTGTACTGAGTACGTTAGTTATTCTCATTGAGCCACAGTGCAGTGACCCTGGGAAGTGGTGCTATCATCCGCATTTTTCCAGGTGAGGAATCTGAAGTTAGTTAGGTGACATTCAAGTTCATCCAGCTAGTAATCTCAGGCCTGGCCATTGTTTTTCCCAGTCTTCCTTTGCTCCAGCTTTCTAGAAGCCAGGTTTATTTGGTTTTCAGTGCTGTGACTTTTTTCCTGGCCTGGTCTGACCTGCCTTTGGAGGCTGAATGGTTGAGAGTCCTTCTCTGTGCTCCTGGCTTGGCTCTCTGGAGTCCTTCTTCCTTCGGTGGCTGGGCCTTCCTCCCCTGCTCTTTTAGGAGGTGACTTTTTCCGCATGGACACCTACTTTTTGCAGGCATGATCTGACTTTCTTCTGGCAGTGCAGAGATCCTGACTTTAAATGCCATGATCAGGGGTTTGGCCTTCATTCCACAGATGGGGGGACTGCTCTGCTGAGGTGGAGAGGGAAGCCTGTGTAGGAGGAAAGGATTGGGGGGGACTGTGGTCTGTGGAGCTCTGACAGCTTCCAGTCCTCCTGATACCCATCCTTCCTGTTCCCAGCCTAAATGTTCCTGCTTGGGAAGGAAGGAGAGGAAGCTGGGAGTGTGGCCACCCACTGGCATTTTGCTTAAATGCAGGAAAGGAACAGACAGGGGTGTCTGAGATGCCCCACTGGGCCATAAGCATGTGGGAACTGGAGTTCCTGGAGGACCCGTGGAAATCTTGATTGGGCATTAAATTCATCTGCCGAGTCCCTGGGGGTAGTGATTGCAGCTCCTGGTGCAGGAGACTGGTGAGAGCTGGCCTGACTTCACAAGTCATTGGAGCATTGGGTTCGGATCCTGACCCAGCCTCTGTTCCTTTTAATGCAAAACGAAGGGGAGTCGGCTGTCCACATTTAGACTTTGCAGACTCCTTTGTGATGACAGTTTCACTGAAATTGGTTTCCTTCGTAAATCCCGTGTATCTGCATATATAAACATGATTCCCAGAAGGCCTTACTGGGGTCTCTGAGAATTCCATGATGAGACAGAAGAGGCGAAATAGATGGACGGCCTCCAGCCTGTGGTCCTGTGAGACCCCCTCATTCTACAGAGGGAACTGTGCAGATCAGGAAAGTTCTACCCTTATGAGGTGTGTGTGTGTGCGTGCGCGTGCGTGTGTGTAGCCAAAACTCCTTTAGGAGCCCCTGTCTGCTTCCTTCCTGGGCTTTGCCTTCCACTAGGGAGTCATAATATAAGGTCATAGATTTAGACCTCAAAATGGATGTTAGATATTACTGGATTCTAGGTATGCAGTGGGAAGGATCTAACCTGAATGACAAAGGAATCTCTCATGAGATGCCCAGTGAGGCAGTGCTCTTCCATCCTCTGCTTGGAGACCACTTTTCCAGATAAGGAAACTGAGGCTCTGGACAAGGGAAGTGACTTGGCTGAGATCACATAGGATGTAAGTAGTGGAGTTGGGGTTTGAATCCAAGTCTTCAGACCGGGCTTCTCTTTCTAGTCAATCAGCAAGCAAACATTTATGAAGTGCCTACTGTATGCCAGATATTATGCTGATTGGAGGGGATACAAAAAAAAGGCAGAAGAAGGTCCTTGCTTTCTGGCAATGATTGGGGCGGGGAGTGACAATAGCAAACCACTCTGTACAAAGAATACAGAATCAGTTGGAGATAATTAAGGGAGGATGAGCAGGGACGGCTTTTTATAGAAGATGGACACCAGCTGCTTCTCCCCTCTTCTAGCCTGTACCAGTTTGCAACCTGTCCAGTTGCTGGTGGTGCCTGGCTTTTTTCCCTCCTCCCTCCAGTTTTTATGCCTACCCCTGCCCTGACGCCATTGGGCAGTACCTGAGGATCCTCTAATTGACATTAATAAGCTGCGTTGATTCTGGGATCTACCTAGCCCTGCCATATCAAAACCCACCACTCAATTGCAAGGTCCAGTGACAGGCTGTGGGTGCTGTGCCAGGCTCTGCTTTGGCAGCTTGTGGGATTTGCTGGAGGTGGTCAGTGGGGGAAGTCAAGGTAATGGATCAAATGCCAGGGACAGGCTGCCAAGGAAAAGCCTGGAACAACTGCATATGCCCAATAACTACCCAAAACCAGTCCTGAATTTTGACTCAGTTTTAACTCCAGGCCTGCCAGTGTACACGTGGTGTGACCTTGAGCAAACCCTTCTCCTAAGCCATTCATTCATTCATTCTTAGATTCAACAGGCATTTAATGTTTCTGCTGCTGAAATTACAGGGCAACGATGGATGAGTCCTTGCCTGCAGGGAGCTTAAATTCTATTGGGGGAAACTATTTAGACACATAAGCCAGTGGAAAGTAAATATGTAATCTATAGAAGAGAACTTTAGCTAGGAAAAGGGGAATCCAGGAAGGCTAGTATAAGAGATTGCTATGGTGCTGGAGTTGGACAGAAACCTAGGTTCAAATCTGGCCTTAGACACTTACTCACTGTGTGATCATGGGCAAGTCACTTCATCCTGTTTGCCTCAGTTTCCTTATCTGTAAAATGAGCTGGAGAAGGAAATGGCAAACTGCTCCCAGTACCTTTGCCAATAAAACCCCAAATGAGTTTTTACAAAGAGTGGGACAAGACTGAAAAATGACTCAGCTACACCAACGGATCTGTACTCACCCCTCCTGTTCACTGTACATATCCTATATTTCCATATTTATATGTTGTCCCTCCCATTAGAATGTATGCTCCAGGGCTGGGACTATCTTTATCTTTCTTTGTATCCCCAGCATGCTCAGCACTTAATAAAAGCTTATTGACTATCTAGCTACCTGATTGCCTGCTTCAAGCCCAAGAGAACACCTCCTCTAGGAAGCCTATCCTGATTTTTTTTTTTTTTGGAGGCAATCAGAGTTAAGTGACTTGCCTAGGGTGACACAGCTAGTTAAGTGTCAAGTGCCTAAGGTCAGATTTTATGTCAGGTCCTCCTGACTCCAGAGCTAGTGCTCTATGCACTGCACCACCTAGCCACCCCCTGATTTTTAAAGAATTGATTACCCCCACCCTGCAATGATGAAGCATTTTGCTTTCTCTCCCTCCTATCTCCTTCCCCCTACCCCAAAAGGAAAACAAAATCCTTGTAACACATCTATAGTAAAACCAAACAAATGAAACAAATGACCGCTTCCAAAAATCAGCCTCCTCCTTCTGCCTCTTAGGTCCAGCAGGCAAGCGAGTGCTCCCAGGGAATGATAAGCCTCAATTGATTAGTTTTCAGTTTTTCAAAGGTGTCTGTTTTTAACCAGGTTTTAATTTGACAGGTTGCACCCCTCTCTACTCTTTTCCCTCTGAGTCAGTTCCTTTAAGTCTTCCTGGGTTTCTCTGAAACCACCCTTTGGGGGTTGGCCCTCCTCTCCTCATCTGTGGCAGCTCACAGTGGCCACATCCTTCGTGCAGGGCCTCAGTCCTGAGTTTTCTGGGCTGTTCCTTAATTTACCTAAGAGGGAATGTGTTATTCCAGTGATTAGGCTATCCTCTCCTTGCAGGCAGGCCCATGTGCTTTCTACAACTTCACATGGAGGTCCAGTGTGCACTTCCCCCCCCCCAGTAACTTAAGTACACCCCCAAAGAAAAAAGCCTGCCTGCTAATGCAGCATCCCTGGGCCTCAGGATTTCTGGCCACGTCATCGGTCTGCCTGCTTCCGCTTGGCATGAATCTTGCATTGGAGAAATACTGCCCGACATTTGAGTTTCTTCTGGGAATGGAAATTGGTTATGGTGTCGGTTCAGGATATTAATCATCTCTGACCCTCAAAGTATGAAAAGTTATTGTCCTTTCACTGAAGATAAAGCATGTAATTCACAAGGATTTTTTCCAAGTGTTAAGTCAAGAGTAGAAAACTCATATATCTGTCGCTATCAGCCGTATCTGAGGAAGGCGCGGACCCTGGAGTAGTAAATGTGTCGTTTATTCTGGGGCCTGTTGGATGCGGCATCTCAACGAGGTGCCCACTGGTGTGTGAATCTAGGCTGTGTTCTGGTCTCTGCCCGGGGGGGTTGGGGAGCTTTTCAGTAAATGATCAGGAAGTTACTCTAGAGTCTCTCAGGTGGTTTACTAGTGTCCATTGGTAAATAACCGTGGGATTATCTTGAGGTCTTTTTGAGTTTAATGGTACCTGTTAGCAGATGATCTTTTGTTTATTCTGGATCCTATCTGGTGGCTCACAGTGATGCTGAGATCATTCTCGGGTGTGTGTGTGTGTTGTGTGTGTGTGTGTGATAGAGAGAGAGACATGTGGTATTGTTCCATCATTTCTTGGCAGAGACGCTGGTATGGTTTGCCATTTCCTTCTCCAGCTCATTTTCCAGATGAGGAAATTGAGGCAAACAGGGTGAAGTGACTTGCCCAGGGTCACTCAGCTAGGAAACGTCTGACGCCACATTTGAACACAGGGAGAGGAGTCTTCCTGACTCCAGGGCCAGTACCTCATTCCCTGTACCGCCCAATCCTGTGTGTAATTGTAGCTAGCATTTATAGAATGCTTTAAGGTTTGCAAAGCACACTTTACAAGTGTTCTCTCCCTTGATCTTCCCAACAACCCTGGGATGTAGGTATAATTATTTGTCCCCATTCTGCAGATGAGGAATGAGGCAGACAGCAAAATGAAGTGTCTGCCCAGGGTCAGACAGGTAGGAAGAGCCTGAGATTGGACTCTAGTCTCCTGCCCAGGTCAAGCCTTCTCTCCCCTGAACCCCCGACTGATCTGGGATCTTTCTGATGGCTCATGGGATCCATTGATAGATGACTTGGGACTTATTCTGGTATCACTGAGTGATCTGAGTGTTACCCTAGGCTTCCCTGGTGGTTTCCAGTGCCTTTTAATTTATAAGCGATCCAGGGTTTATTCTGATAGAGCCTTGCTCTACTTTTCAGTGTTCCCTAGTCTGTGACCTGCCTCAGGGCAGCACCTGGATCTCCGAGCTCAGAGCTGGGCCCCCTGAGCTTTGAGCTGTGGCTTGGTTACTTTCCATTGGGCACGTCCATCCTCTCCTCAGTACCAGACCCGGCCTGGGGAAACTTTGCAGAATCCGGAAACCAGCATCTTCCTTTGACCAAAGATCTGGCTGCTGAATGCTTGGCCCAGTGGGGATTGGGGAGGGGGAGGAGCAGAAGGGAGGGTGGTTTACATTGTTTATGGGAGTTTAGAATCTTGGTTGGGAAGAGAACTCTTTTGAATGCAGATGGTAATTTCATCATTAGCTCCAAATTACAGGGTTGTGACAGCCCTATGGGGGGGGTGGGGGGGGATGAAGATCACTGTCTGGAGCCTCTTACATCTCTCTAGGGCTTGTTCCTTCTTGCTTCTGGACTGAGAGATGCACCCCCGGAAGTAGCCCCAGCCCAAGGCCAGGGAGTCAGTACTCCCGGCCTTCATTGGGGTGGCATTGAGGTGCACGCACTGTTTGGAAGGCTGTAAAAGACCAGCCTGAAAGGGGGCCTTGCCCTCTTGGGACAGGCTGTTCTCCCACCTAGTGCTGGGCCCCAAGGAGGCCTCCAGAGGGAAGACCCTGGAAGGCTGAAGGCAAAACATGATAGCAGTAATAATGCTCATGCCTTTTTAAATAGCATGTTAATGTTTGCAAAGCAGTTTATGTGCTTTGTCTAATTGGGTACTAGAGTGGTTTGTCATTTCCTTCTCCAGTTCATTTTACAGATGAGGTAACTGA